>BTPG01000006.1:172290353-172313312 GCA_036245525.1 Semisulcospira habei | reverse complement strand
TATTGGATCAATGAGAAACGTCACGTAACCTGGCTGATACAAATAACTCACACGTTCATTCACACACACACACACGTGCTTCATAAACTATTTTCGTATCACCCCCATATCTCTGTCACTATCTTGAAACAGACTATAGCCTAACTGACACTCTTGCTATACCTTACTCTATACCCTGGAAAAGACTATGCTTACCCAACCACGTACTATCTTCATAGCGGCTTAGACATACACACTTCATATTCCTTTAGTCATCTAACTCGGTAAACAACTGTATACAAAAACACCGGTTACTTCACCGAATTCTAAACATACTATAACTAAACCAAACCGGAACACCGCTATACAACCACATTAATCTTACCACGCATACTGTCTTTAACTAAACAACTATCAATACTACGTTTATAGAAACATACCTGAAATCTAGGCTTCAGAGTCTTGGAATGCGGGCTAGGTAACTCAAACACAACCGTTCCATACGACAAGACAGCCCGCACTACCGATCTAGACCTCTGACAGTCACAGCTTCCGCCTAGAACTCACTAAAAATCCCGTGCTAACCATGTCTTACAGATTTCCCGTGCGTCGAGTGCCACACGGACTATTGGCACCAACAAACCGTTAACAGAAACCGTACCGTACTAATCCTACTGTGCGAGCACTATGCACAAGCATAGAGATTCATCACAATTCCCCCTTCCTCGGGAAAAAAAAGAAACGACCGAGTTTCTTTTTAAGACTACTCGACGTAATGTTATCCGAAACAGGAAAGGACTAACTTTGACTATATAGAACAGAAGAAAGGACAAACAGTCTATAACACGCCACCAGGGCCACCATGGAAAACGCGGACCGGCAGCCTCGTCCACACGTCCGGTTCCCTCTATCGCGGCCGGCGGGCAAAACTCGAACTCGTCCCCCACAAGTGAATAAAACGGCTCGGTAGCCCCAGCCGCGAAACACGCTAGTGCAGGCCTCGACCCATCATGGTATTTCTTCAGCATGTTAGCGTGGTAGATCTTCTCCTTTCCCCGCACAGAAATGAGGTAGTCATGACCATACTCGCGAACAACCTGGTACGGCCCCTGCCATTGAGGCACGAGCGCCTGCGTGGTTGCGGGCGAAAAGAGCAAGACTTGCTCTCCTGGAGCAAACCGCCTCATCCTGGAGCTTTTGTCCCGGTAGTGCTTTTGCACCTTTCGGGCCGCATCCACATTGTTGTGGGCTATCTCGCAAGATTCCCTGACGATGTTTTTCAGGTCCAGCAGATGCTCAAAGATGGTCTTGCTCTCCCCCGCGTCCTTATCCCCAGACCACGCGTCCGCAAGTAAGTCGATCGGCCCTCGCGCTTGCCGACCAAAGAGCAACTCAAATGGGGAAAACCCCGTGCTCTCGTTCGGGAGCTCACGATACGCAAACAGCAGCGCCGGAAGGTAACGGTGCCAGGACCGTGGCCGTGTTTGAATGACCTTCTTTAGTGACTGCTTTAGCGTGCCATGAAACCGCTCGGCCATCCCATTAGATTGGGCGTGGTATGGCGAGGTCAAAACTCGTTTGACCCCCAGCATACGGTGGAATTCGCCCATCATGTCGGACGTGAACTGGGTGCCCCTGTCACTCAGAACCGACTTTGGGAAGCCCATTCGAGCGAAGATTGAAAACATGGCTTCCGCCACCGACACTGTATCAATCTTCTGCAGTGGGATAGCCTCCGGGTACCGCGTCGCCACATCAATTAGGGTAAAAATGTAGCGATGGTTACCCTCCGACGGGGGCGACAACGGCCCCACAACGTCCACCGCCACGCGATCGAAAGGCACCTCAATGCGTGGCATCAATTGAAGTGGCACATTGGGAACCCGGCCCTTCGGGGTTGTCCTCTGACAAATGTCGCAGGAGCGACAATATCGTGCGACGTCAGTCGACACCCCTGGCCACGAAAATCGGAGACAAACCCGCCCCAGCGTTCGCTTAACGCCGAAGTGTCCCGCCAACACCCCGTCATGGGCCGCCAACAACACTGTGTCACGCAGCGTAGAAGGCACCACGACCTGCACGGCTGTCGGAACCGTGCTCGGCGGCGCGCCCTCCCTCCAGAAATGACGGTGTAACAAGCCGTTCGTAACCACAAACCGATAAGCGTTCACCCCACTCTCCTTGATCGTACCCGCTGCCGCTTTTCCGAACCAGTCCTGTAATGACTTATCCGCCCTCTGTAACTCACCAAGCTCGGCAGGCGAGATAGCGTCAAGAGGCGAACTAGCCACACACGGCAGTGCCGCCTTTTGTTCGCCCTCGCGCCTGACTTGCGCTCTCGTCGCGACGAACGCGACTGCCTGGTGAGCTACCCGAGCCTGCTGAAATGCTCCAAACATACCAACTACTGGTTCCACATCCTTCATGTTGCCGAGAATCAAATCCACTACTGGCTCGTCGATGATACACGATACCAGATCACCTGTGAAAAACTCGGTGTCAACCTCTATTCTAGCTAAAGGGAAAACTTCCACCTTTCCTCCGAACGAAATCAGTACCCTCTGCGTCTCCCCTGTGAACTGATCTGGTCTAACAAGGCTACGCCTGACCCCCGCGGTCGTGTCACCCGAGTCGCGCAGAACAGACACGAGGAAACCGTTCACCACCCCCGTCACTACCGGCAAGTACCCTCCGCCATCAGCCGAGCACACAACGCCGAGCTGAGGCTCCTCCACGACAGGAACTGCAACACTGGCCGTGTGAGTGAGCTGCACAGCCCCATCTACCCGACCAGTGACGCCAGGATACGGATGAGCCAGATGGCCGTGCTCCTGATAACCAGCACCCTGCGCGCCTGCACTGTAGTACGGACAGCTCCGACTGAAGTGCCCGTACCCACGACAAGAAAAACACTGCGTGTCCGAACTCGCAACACGACCACGACCATACCCACGCAAAGAAGTCCCCCCACGTGCGTACGGATCGCTACCGCCATTGCTGTTACCTCGATCACCGCGTCGAAAACGCAAAGTACCTCTACCGTTAATCCGCTGGCCTCCACGTAAAGTATTGACCCCCCGGTAACCCCCAGACGTGTTAGCAGCGACCAACCCGACTGGCGGTGTCTCGGTCCTACGCGCGAGGTTTTTCGTAGGATGCGCCATCCGAAAAGCCTCCGCGTGCTGTACTAACTCGTCCGTAGTCTTGAGGTTACGCTCTCTCAAGAATACCGCTAGATCCTTGGAAACGCTACCAAAGAACTGTTCAGCCAACATGAGATCGAACAATGCTTCGTACGTGTGGTCGATCTTTGACAGTTCGACCCAACGTACGAGCAAATGGGACAACCGTTTGCCAAACGACATAAACGATTCCCCTGTCTCTGGCCGACAAGCTCTCAAGCGTTCCCTAAAACCTTCCGCATTACACTGGAACTTCTGCAAGAGACACTCCTTCAAAGTCTCGTACTCTATGTTCCCCGAAACGGTCAACCTATGGTAAAGACGCAAGGCCTGTCCCTCAAGCACAGATGAAAGCAAAACGGGCCAGTTGGCAGGAGGCCAACTCAACGCCTGCGCATGAGACTCAAAACGACACAAAAAAGCGTCAATAGAGTCCACGGACTCTTTAAACATCGGCAGCTTAGGAAAATTCCGTATGCCTCGGCCTACTGAATCACTATCTGCTCTAGATCCCGCATCTCGAGCTAACTGTATTTGTACCTCCCTATCCTTTTCCTCTTTCTCTCTCTGGTACTCTAGTTCCTTCTCTCTTAAAGCATGTTCTCTCTCGTCTTTCTCCCTCTGAAACGCTAGAGACGTCTCGTCCTTCTCTCTCTGAAATGCTAGAGACTTCTCGTCTTTCTCTCTCTGAAATGCTCTCTCTTCTCTCTGTACTTCTAACTCTATCTCCTTTAGGACTCTTTCTTTCTCTTCTCTCTCTCTCTCTCTGAACTTCTAATTCTTTCTCCTTTAAGACTCTTTCTTTCTCTTCTCTCTCTCTCTCTCTCTGAAGTTCTAGCTCTTTCTCCTCCCTCTGTATCTGCATTTCCAACTCTTTCTCCTCTCTAAGTCTACGAATTTCTAATTCTGTCTCGTCCCTCACCCTCTGAACCTCTAACTCTTTTAGTACTCTCTATTCTCTCTGAATTTCTCTCTCTCTCGCCCTATCCTCTCTATCCCTACATTTCTCTACGTAATCAAAAAGCTTCTCATCCTTAAGTCCTAACCTTTCACCCTGTTTAATGTAAGCCTCTACCGGGTCTACCTCCATATTGGCTACAACAACTTCCCAAAACTTGAAAACGTAAATATACAAATACCACAACCAAATGACGGGAAAAAAACTTAATGAAATCTCACAATATCAACTTACGCAGAAACAGTGACTTACTTGACGTCCAGATGGAACGAAAAATAAGAACGATAGAAAGAAGAGCAAGGAAAAAGAACACTACCTATACAAAAGGAAGAAACAAGAACTAGCTCCTCGTAAGATCCCGAAAACTACAGAAATAACGGATCTTACCCCCTAGAATCGGAGAGGGGAATCTAACACAACAACATGCACATAGCAACAAATCCTACTCTAAAATCGCTACTCACTATCGCTCGCAAATACTTCTAACCTACCGCTAAAACAGGGTCACCACTGTAACGCACGCGGACTTGCCCACAGTCGTACGCACAGACTCTCACGCAACAGACGCATACACCGCCACTGACTCAGACGGGCGCATTCATGCGGTAAAACACAACACACGGGCTCCCTTTCTAAAGTAACCTTTATACACTATGAATGAAAAGAACGACTTAAATGATTATCAACTATATACACTGTTCTATTATCACACCACACATGTATCACAATATCTTTGCCAGGTTAGGTCTTAGTCTCACATTGCCTCCAACCTGTTTGATGTTGTTGCCTGGTTACGTTGGTCCTTCTCACGTCTAGGCGTGAAAGTCCTTCGTCGTACGCTTATTGCCGTCCTGTCTCTCTGGGCACGGACGTCCTTGTTCTCGTACGGTACTCAGTTCTCGCTTGGACTTGGGTGTCTTGGTTCCCAGTCAAACTCACTCTCAGAAGAGCTGGAGGGATGACCTCACGTAGGTCCCACCTGCGACTCGACGTCTCGGCGTCCGTCTTTCCACTCTTGTTACAAGAACTCTGAATAGACAACAAAAGTCCCAACGTAACACTTGCTAAACACACAACATATTGGATCAATGAGAAACGTCACGTAACCTGGCTGATACAAATAACTCACACGTTCATTTACACACACACACGTGCTTCATAAACTATTTTCGTATCACCCCCATATCTCTGTCACTATCTTGAAACAGACTATAGCCTAACTGACACTCTTGCTATACCTTACTCTATACCCTGGAAAAGACTATGCTTACCCAACCACGTACTATCTTCATAGCGGCTTAGACATACACACTTCATATTCCTTTAGTCATCTAACTCGGTAAACAACTGTATACAAAAACACCGGTTACTTCACCGAATTCTAAACATACTATAACTAAACCAAACCGGAACACCGCTATACAACCACATTAATCTTACCACGCATACTGTCTTTAACTAAACAACTATCAATACTACGTTTATAGAAACATACCTGAAATCTAGGCTTCAGAGTCTTGGAATGCGGGCTAGGTAACTCAAACACAACCGTTCCATACGACAAGACAGCCCGCACTACCGATCTAGACCTCTGACAGTCACAGCTTCCGCCTAGAACTCACTAAACAGAACTCACTAAAAATCCCGTGCTAACCATGTTTTACAGATTTCCCGTGCGTCGAGTGCCACACGGACTATTGGCACCAACAAACCGTTAACAGAAACCGTACCGTACTAATCCTACTGTGCGAGCACTATGCACAAGCATAGAGCTTC
The DNA here is from genome assembly GCA_036245525.1 of Semisulcospira habei. Classification (NCBI taxonomy): domain Eukaryota; kingdom Metazoa; phylum Mollusca; class Gastropoda; family Semisulcospiridae; genus Semisulcospira; species Semisulcospira habei. The sequence continues at coordinate 172,307,417 of BTPG01000006.1, read as the reverse complement.
ATCACAATACACAACAGCCCAAATTAGCAACAACACAATGCAAATGGAGGGGGTATGTACACAAGTCAAAGAACAAATAAAAACACTTCCAATACATCAAACAAACACCACAAGTTTGCTTTCAGTATATCTAGCGTGGGCTACTACTCCCCAAATGCTCAGCCGAACTACACTTCAAAACATAGGCTCCAAGCCAGCACATCACTGCCTCAAACACTTCAAGCAAACAAAGGAATCGTCAACCCAACACTGATCTCTACAGCAGTAGATTATAATCAGTGAGGAAACCATCAACATTCACAGATTCCTTATAAAATTAACACAATATGATACATCAATTACAATCAAACCCATGAGGTACTCAGAGGCAAAGCCGCAATCAGTCACCTATATAGTCTTCACTCCAGTGGCAGTACTTCTGTCTCTCTCATTTCACTCACACAAAATGGCTTGGTCAAATGAAGGTTCAAAACTACCACTGGTCATCAAGCAATCTGATTGGTTGAACTAACTACAAGCAGTGCCCCCTGCTGACCCTCTAAGCAAGTCACCAGAAGTCAAGGGGAAACAATCTAGCAGTAATGCTAGATTGCTTCCCTTAGACAGTATAGACTAGTGCACACATATGATTAACACTAACAAAACGCAAAAGGATAAATAAATGATACATGAATAAACAAACACAGTGACCAAAAGACCACATCATCACACCGTTGAAAAATAAAGTTTCATCATCATCATCATCATCATCATCTCTCTCTCTCTCTCTCTCTCTCTCTCTCTCTCTCTCTCTCTCTCTCTCTCTCTCTCTCTCTATTTGATCTAGAAAATACTCCTTTTAATGACGTGTTCCTGTCCTATGATCCTAATACCGCCCTCAGTATTTGGTACTCTCTTTTCCTAAATGTACTTAATAAACATGCTTCTCTACGCGAGAGGAGGGTAAAATCTAACACTCTTCCTCCCTGGCTTCCGGAAATCATGCAGGCGATGGCGCTTAGAAACGATCTACGTAGCAATAAAATGTTCACTGAATATAAGCAACAGCGTAACCGTGTTAAATACATGATCAGAGAGGCAAGAAAAAAGTTAGTTCGTGACACGGTTAAGACAGCAAAGATACCTCTACTATATGGCGCCTTCTAAACACACTTACTAGGGGGTCTCCAAGTACCACAACTACCATTCCCACTAATCTTACTGCTGATACATTCAATGACCATTTTCTTTCGATTGCCAAATCTCTAATATCGCCAAGCCAGGGTAACACTTATCACCGCTCAAATTTGCTATCTGAGTTTTGTCAACAAAGAACAATGGGCACAGCCCCCTTCAACATCCCTATGTTAGCTGTTCATGAAGTGGGTTTACTCATAAGTAACCTTCCAAATAAAAAGTCCTCGGGGCCTGATGACATCAGCCCGAAAATACTTAAACTGTCTCTCCCATACATTGTAGAATCCTTAACTTATATTTATAATCTCTGTATCCAGCATAACACTTTTCCTAACGAACTTAAATATGCCAAAGTAATTCCACTTCCAAAAACAAAAGATCGTTCTGACCCTAATAATTATAGGCCTATTTTTTTTATTATCTGTTTTGTCCAAACCACTGGAAAGGCACGTTCATAAACACCTGCTTGCTTACCTAGAAAACCGTAAGCTCCTCCACCCTTTCCAATCCGGATTTCGTCCGCAGCATTCATGCCACACAGCACTTACACGCCTTGTTGACACATGGCTCAAGGGTATGAATAAGTCACAGTTAACAGGAGTAGTCTATCTGGATTTTAAGAATGCTTTTGATCTGATTAACCATACTATTCTGACTGCTAAGCTTCACACATACCTCAATAACGGAGACGCAGTTGCTTTTTTCACATCTTACCTTACTAAAAGAAAACAAAAGGTTCTTGTTCATGGCTCATACTCCTCTTTCAAAGATGTAAGCTTCGGTGTGCCCCAAGGGTTTGTACTGGGCCCTCTACTGTTTTGCTTATTTATCATACTCAATGATTTGCCTCTACATATTACTTGCCAAGATGTACAATGCGACCTTTTTGCTGACGACACCTCAGTTCATACTACTAGTAAAGATATACAGGTAATTTCCGACAACCTACAACAAAGTCTTCATGAAGTATCAGCTTGGTGTATAAACAATTCTATGGTTGTTCATCTAGCCAAAACGAAATCGATGGTAGTCGCCACGCGCCAAAAACAGCAGATAATGCATCTATTACTTAACCTTTCACTTAAAGGTAGTCAGGTAGAACAGGTAAATGAACATCGAGTACTGGGGATTACAATCGACAGTCAGCAAAAATGGCAAGCTCATACAGACGCCTTATGCAAAATAGTAGCCAAAAATCTCTTTATGTTATCAAAACTGAAATATTATGCCTGATTCAGATTCAGATTCAGTAAACTATTTTATAACGCTCACATACGTTCTTATATCGATTACGCGTCATCGGTATGGGATGGGTGTAGTGAGGTCCATTTAAAGAGACTCAATTCCCTACACAGACGAGCGGCCAAAATAATCTGCCCTGATCCACACCTAAGCACTGAAGAAAAGCTCTCAAAAGCAGGTCTCCTGCCACTTCAAGATCATTTTAAATATAACAAAGCAATCTTTATGTTCAAAGTGTGGAAACGCAAAACACCTGAGTACATCTCCACTTTGTTCCGTAAGTCTGAGTCCAAGCTTGGAAACATCAGAAAGCTTTTCATAGTCCCAAAACCAAGGATCGATCTATATAAAACTAGCTTATCCTTCTCAGGGGCACTTATCTGGAATGCCCTTCCCGACCATGTAAAATCCGCCTCCTCGCTAGCCTGTTTTAAAAAGGGTATCTGCAAATATTTTGTGGATCACTCGTAGGGATGACTTAACCACTTGTATTATATGTTTCTTTTTATGCTGGGTCCAATTTATTCCCAATTAAGTCTGTTATCCTTTTCATTTATCATTTGGACTACTTAGCTCTATGTGTGAAGTGGGGTGGGTGGGGTGGGGGGTGTCTGTGAGTCTATGAATATGTCTGTCTATGTGAATAGTGTTGTCATCTCTTTGTAAGTATTATGTTTACTTATATGTATGTATATTTGTAGTTAGTCTTGTAGTTGTTAGCAACGGCAGGTTTGTAAAATGGCTGTGTCGATGACGATGTCAATGCCTAAACCGTTGTAAAATAAAGTTTCATTGATTCGTTGATTCATTCATTGATTCTCTCTCTCTCTCTCTCTCTCTCTCTCTCTCTCTCTCTCTCTGTCTCTCTCTCTCTCTCTCTCTCTCTCTCTCTCACACACACACACACACTACACACACACACACACACACACACACACACACACACACACACACACACACACACACACACACACACACACACACACACACAAAGAGAAAGAATCTAATATAGGTAGTAGAAAAGAAAAGGATCGAATTTATTGTTTGTGTATGGTCCATTCTGATAAGTATGGAACTTCTTGGTACGTCATTTTTACAGTTGTTACTTCTTTGCCAGAATTTCTGCGCTGCACGCCAAAAACATTGCGTGCATGCTCCGGAATGCGCCCGACCCAGCCCCATTTCAAAGTATACCGTATTTTTTAAATACGGTAGACAAAACCAAAAAAAGGACAAAAAAAAAAAATAGTGCCTACTATTTCAATTCATCGCCGAATTCTTCTTCTTCTTCTCGAACGCCGTCACACTTGGAGTTTGGCTCTCAAAATGAAATCTGTGGTCTTCTGTAGCGCCTCCACAGGCCCGTACAGTTTCTCTTGTAGGGTGGCGGGCTTCGGCCATATCTCCTCCCTCAGCAACTGATGGTTCCCACAGTCCTGGAGGATGTGCTCTGTGGTCTGCTCTGCTTCTCCACAAGGGCACAGGGGAGATGGCACGAGGTGGAAGCGTCTGTGCAGGTGGAAATTGAGTCGGTTGTGCCCGATCCTCAGACGGAAGATGGTCACCTGCGCTTCTCTGGATAGCTGATGGTAACTGTCTATGGGCCGTTGTGGTGGTCTGTACACAGACTTAATGATGGTCTTCATCTCTGTCAAGCTGACTCCATTTTCGTCTTGTTCTTTCTCTGCGCCCACTTTTGCCATTCTGTCAGCTTCTTCATTGCCGTAGATGCCACAGTGTGAAGGGATCCACTGCAGCACCAGCCTGGTGCACTTGATGTTTTGCAGTGCCTCCTGTAGACGTGGCAGTTTGCTTGCTTTTGCTGCCTCAAGAACAGACATGGCATCAGTCAGGAAGACAATCTGGGCATCAGGGTCTGCAGTGCCACTAAGGATGTTTGCAGCATGGACCAGGGCTTCCACCTCAGCTCTATAATTTGTGCTGTGAAGGCCTGTTGGTATTGCCTCTCCCTGCCATTTTCTATTTGGGTACTGAATGTACACCCCAGCCCCTCCATTCTGAACTGCATCTGTGGCTGATCCATCGCATATGGGTGTATGCCCGTATCCATGCCTCCTGGGAGTACTTTTCTGTGGCGCTCCGCATAGGGCGACACTGTGGTGCATCGTCTCTGTCTTTTTGTCGATTTACCTTGTTTTAGAGAGCAACTGTTCACGTTTGTATATGTCAGAGTGCTGTGTGAAGGCTTGAGGATGAAATCTGTGGACATTTCTAAGATGTTTTTGACTGTGTTGGCGTGTATCTGCGTGTTGAAGGGTGTCTGTGTAGCGAGTCTTTCAGACCAAGATGGCGGCGGCAGCAACGCGCGTGGCAGGATTCAAAATACTCGGGAGTCCCTGCTGCTGCTGAGAGCTTTGAGTGGCAGTAGCCGTTGTGCGTGCGACTTGCCTGACGAGATGAGGAGAACTGTGTTGCCGAGCGATGACGCCGAGTGCAAGAGCAGCGTGAAAAAGAGAAAGAGAGGACAGAGAGGGGGGTTGATGCGACGACTGAGAAGAAACAAGAACAGGCCTCCATTACCATCCATGATCATGGCGAATGTGCGTTCTATTCGACCCAAGAGCGATAATATGAACTTTGAGGAACTGGTAGCGAATGTGCGTTTGACGAGCGAGTATAAGAATGTGTGTTTGATGTGTTTTACTGAAACGTGGTGGAGCGAAGATGTGAGTGATGATAGTGTTGCGATCGACGGTTTTGGTACGCCGTTTAGAACTGATAGAGATTGTAAGATTAGTGGGAAACGGTGGGGTGGCGGAGTAGGCCTGTATGTTAATGAACGGTGGTGTAGCAAGTCAAGCGTAATGGTTAGGAAACAGCTTACAACACGTGATGTAGACTTATTGTCAGTTTCACTCAGACCCCGTTATCTCCCCCGTGAGTTTGGTCAGATCTTTGTAACGGTCATCTACACCCCCCCTCACTCCAACCCCTCCCACGCCTCAGCCCAGATAGCAGATGTGATTAGAGAGTTACAGCTTATCTCCCCTGACGCCCCCAACTTTATTGCAGGTGACTTTAACGACTGTGACTTACGCACGAGCTTACCGACTTTTCACCAGTACGTGACTGTCCCCACTCGTAAGAACAAGACGTTAGATTTAGTATATGGAAACGTCCCCAATGCATACCGATCGTTCGTCCTCCCTCCCGTAGGTAACTCTGACCACAATACTGTGTTTCTTGTCCCAGCATACAAACCCAAAATCCAGACAGAGCCCATAGTGAAGAAGTTAGTTAAGGTGTGGTCTAAGGATAGTGTAGAACAGTTGCAGGGGTGTTTTGAGTGTACAGATTGGGACGTGTTTCTTGATTCTAGTGCCAGTGTAGACGAAGCTACTGAAGTAACTTCTGACTATGTGAATTTCTGTAAAGATATGATTATTCCATCTAAGACAGTGAAATTGTATCCCAACAACAAACCATGGATTTCAAAGTCTCTCAAAGCCACATTGAATGAGAAAAAAGTTGCATTTCAGACTGGAGACAGAGTAGACAGGAAAGCAGTACAAAATAAATTGAGGAAGCAGATTTTAGACGCTAAGAAAAAGTATAAAGAGAAAGTAGAGTCACAGTTTGAATCAGGTAGCTTAGCAGAAGCATGGAAAGGACTTAAAACTTTATCAGGCCTCAATAAATCAAAATTCAGTAGCAGTAGCATGCCAATGAAAGAACAAACTGAATTTTCTGAAAAACTGAATGAGTTCTATTGTAGATTTGAGAAAGATGATCTGAAGGATGATTTAGATAGCATGATTTCCCAGCTTGAAGTAAATGTGGCAGGCAATGTTGATGAAGACTTTGAGATCCATGGCAAGGCGGTTGAGAAGCTTTTTAGCAAACTGAATGTTAAGAAAGCAGTAGGCCCTGATAATATTTGCGGTAGAGTTTTGAGAGTATGTGCCAGTCAATTGTCTGTTGTTTATAGCCGTTTGTTTAGCTGGTCTCTGAAGGATTGCACTGTACCTAGGCTCTGGAAAACATCTACAGTCTGCCCTGTCCCCAAGAACAACAAGCCCAAGACACTCAATGACTATCGCCCTGTAGCTCTCACCTCTATAGTAATGAAGTGCTTTGAGCGTGTTGTCCTTTCTAGACTGCTCGATCAGGTCAAGCCCTATCAAGATCCTTTCCAGTTTGCATACAAGCAAAACAGATGTACTGATGACGCCACACTCACACTCCTGCACCATGCATACACACATTTAGAAAAACCTGGCTCTTTTGTACGCATTCTTTTTATAGACTTTTCTTCAGCCTTCAACACTATACAACCCTATCTCATAGCTAAAAAACTTCTATGTTACAATGTAACGCCAAGGCTTATCCTATGGATTGTCAACTTCCTTGTAAATAGGACCCAGTCAGTTCGCTTTCAAAAAGCTCTCTCATCCCTTAGGTCCACTTCCATAGGCGCCCCTCAAGGTACAGTTCTCTCCCCTGTGCTGTTCACACTGTACACTAACGATTGTAGTGGCACTGACTCTACCCTTCTTATAAAATACTCGGATGACACTGCCTTAGAAGATATCTCGAATAATGATGCGACTTACTTTGCAGAAGTAGAACGTTTTAGTGTTTGGTGTAAAGATAATTTTCTAGACCTAAATGTGAGTAAGACCAAGGAACTACTGATAGACTTTCGAAGAAACCCTGCCCCTGTCCCTGTTCTGATGATCGATGATGTGTCTGTTGAGCGTGTGACTGAGTATAAGTATCTTGGAACAGTCATAGATGATAAGTTGTCCTTTAACGCAAACACCTCCCTCATACACAAGAAATGTCAGTCACGCATCTATACTGCCTCCAGAAACTCAGGAAGCTGAATGTGAACCCCTCTGTCCTTCAAACTTTTTACTGCTCTTTTATTGAGTCTGTCATCACTTTCGGTTCTGTGTGCTGGTATGGAGGTCTGAGTGTGAAGAACAAGAACACCCTGGCACGAATGGTAAACATCTGCAGCAAAGTGACTGGCAGTAAGCAAAACAGTGTGGAGTCCCTGTATGAACAGCGTGTGGTGAGAAAGGGTAGGCGGATAGCTTCAGACAGATCCCATGTCCTTGCCCACCTCTATGAACTCCTCCCCTCTGGCCGCAGACTCCGCACGCACAAAGCTAGAACACTTAGACTACAGCACAGTTTCATCCCCAAATCCATCACTCTAAGCAATCTGTAGGTACATCCACGCATACCCAAACCTAACTCCTCCCCCCTATCCCCCTTTACCTGTGCAATCAGTAGGAATGGAGCTTGTTGATTTTAGAGAAGTGATTATATTGTGTTTCATTTGGTGGTGAACATGAACATACTGGGATTGTTGTTACTGAGTGTTTACCCACTAATTATTTTATTATGGTAGACTTTAATTATGCAGCGTGTGTAATAATGTGTAATAATGTACAGAGACGTTTGTATAATAAGTAGTGAGGGTTAGGACTAGGTTGAAACACGCGTATTATGTATGCATATGTAGAGGTGGGTGTGAATGTATAAGTGCCGCTCAGTTCAGTCCATAAAAGATGTTTGTGTGAGATGTGTAAGAGTTATGTGTAAAGATTTTGTAGTGTTTACTTTATCCATTTGGAATTTGTAGCTGTGCAAGTGCAGGGAGAAAATGTTCATAATTATGCTATAATGTTTTTATGTCTTGTTTGTACTATTTGTTATAAATGTACCACAACCGAATTTCTCTTTTCGAGATAATAAAGTACTCTTATTCTTATTCTTATTCTTCTTTTCTTCGAGCATGGCCAGTATCAGGGCTTTCTTGCTCACAGTGCTGTGCTCATCTTTGCTGGTGATGTAGGGTACCGTGGAAGAGATGTCATTGCCGAATCATACGTAGCTTAAGAAGACGGATTAATACAAAAAAATATCCGTTGTATTAATTCGTCTTCTTATGCTACATATGATTCGGCTATGAATTGAAATAGTAGGCATTATTTTTTGTCCGTTTTTATCTTTTTGTATGTTTTTATTTGCATTTACCGACGATGATACTATGCGATACGATAATAGCATATAAGATAGGAGAAAATAAGATAAGTTCGAACTTGATTTGTATATATTCAAATACAGTAGGAAACCCGTGTGAAGGAACAAATGGCAATGGCAACTAGACATGCCTCGCGCTGGGACCATACGGCGTTGAGGCGCGTCCCCTGGGTGGTGGATAGGGGGTCCCTCGTGAGAGGGGTGCACCGAATGAAATAAGGTGCCGTGAACCAACATGGTCTAAGGGAAGGTGACCCCGACAGAAAACCCCTGGTCCTCCTAGTAAGGGGGTTGGGCGTGGGGTTAGCTTCCCCACCCTGCAAAAAAGGAAATAGCTACAAAAACGCCAACGAAAAGACTAACAGTAATTCCTTTCCTGGAGGAGGAAGGTTCTTCTACTAGAAGACTTATGACGTCCTGTGGTGAAAGCCGGAAGTCTTCGGAAGCCACAGGACCGAGCCGCCTCTCTCTATCCAGGGATACAACCATGGGCACATGGAACGTCAAGACCATGTACCAGAGCGGCAAGGCCGCCCAGATAGCAGCGGAAATGCAAAAGTACAACCTTTCCCTGCTAGGCATCAGTGAAGCCAGATGGACGCAGTCTGGCCAGAAAAGGCTGTTAACTGGGGAGATAATTCTGTATTCAGGTCATGAAGAGGAGAATGCCCCCCATACAGAAGGAGTAGCACTCATGCTGTCACCAGTGGCACAGAGAGCGCTGATGGGCTGGGAACCTCTTGGGCCAAGAATTATAACAGCAGCCTTTAGAACCAAGAAAAAGCTCAAGCTGAACGTCATCCAGTGTTATGCGCCCACCAATGACAGTGACGAGGAAGAGAAACAAGAGTTCTACGACCGACTCCAGAGTGCCGTGGACAAATGTGCGGAGCGAGACATCACCATCGTCATGGGCGATTTTAATGCCAAAATAGGGGAGGACAACACCGGATACGAAGAGGTGATGGGGAGACAGGGACTAGGCTCGGAGATGAGTGAGAACGGGGAGAGGTTTGTAGACTTTTGTGCTCTAAACCGACTTGTCATTGGAGGCAGCATCTTCCCACACAGAAGAATACACAAAGCAACTTGGGTCTCACCTGACCATACAACAGAGAACCAAATAGACCATATCTGCATTAGCAAGAAATTCAGAAGATCCCTTCAAGATGTTCGAGTGAGGAGGGGAGCAGATGTCGCCTCAGACCACCATCTGCTTACCTTAAGAATGAAGCTCAAGCTAAAGAAAAGCCGCACAGAGACAACAAGAAGACAGCGCTATAATGTAGGCCTCCTGAGAGAAACTGGAGTTAGAGAAGAGTTCAAACTGGTGCTGTCCAACCGGTTTCAAGCGCTACAGGAGCTAGTAAATGAAGAGGAGGCGGTCACCACAGAGCAGCAGTGGAAGGCAGTTAGAGAGGCGCTGAACTCAACCTGCAAAGACACTGTAGGGTTCAGGAAACACCACCACAAGGACTGGCTGTCGGCACAGACCTTGAAGAAGATAGAAGCGAGGAAGCAGAAGAAAGCAGCGGTCAACAACAGTCGCACGAGAGCAGCCAAAGTAAGGGCACAGGGGGAATACTCGGAAGCCAACCGCGAGGTGAAGAGGAGTATCAGGGCAGACAAGAGGGCCTACACAGAAAGCCTGGCAGCAGAGGCAGAAAAGGCAGCAGGCAGCGGCAACATGAAACAGCTCTACGACATTACCAGAAGATTGTCGGGTAAGTATGGCCATACAGAAAGACCAGTAAAAGACAAAGAAGGCAAGCCTATTGCAGACAGAGCAGACCAACTCGACAGATGGGCCGAGTATTTTGAAGAGTTACTGAACAGACCTAGCCCACCCGACCCCCCCGACATCCAGCCGGCAGAGACCGACCTACCCATCAGCTGTGACAGACCCAGCCGGGAAGAGATCAGAAAAGCAGTGGCATTTTTGAAGAATGGCAAAGCAGCAGGGCCAGATGGCATCCCAGCGGAGTCTCTGAAAGCAGACCTAGAGACAACAGTTGAGATGCTGTACCCACTGTTTGGAAAGATCTGGGATGAGGAGGTGATGCCGGCTGACTGGAAGGAGGGGTACCTAATCAAGCTTCCCAAGAAAGGCGACCTCAGCAAGTGTTCCAACTACAGAGGAATCACCTTGCTGTCAGTACCAGGAAAGGTCTTCAACAGGATCATCCTAGAAAGAATGAAGAGCTCCGTTGACCCCCAGCTGAGAGACCAGCAAGCAGGATTCAGGAAGAACCGATCATGTACAGACCAGATCGCCACTCTCCGCATCATCGTGGAACAGTCTCTGGAGTGGAGCTCCCCGCTGTACGTCAACTTTGTGGATTATGAGAAAGCATTTGACAGCGTGGACCGAGAGACTCTGTGGAAACTCCTACGACACTACGGTGTACCCACAAAGCTCGTCCGCCTGATCAAGAGCAGCTATGATGGCATGACATGTCGCGTGATCCACGAAGGGCAGTTCACCAGAGAGCTCCAGGTCAGAACTGGTGTCAGGCAGGGGTGTCTGCTGTCTCCGTTCCTCTTCCTACTGGCCATAGACTGGGTCATGAAGATGACCACAGAGCACAGACGAAGTGGAATACAGTGGACACTGTGGACACAGCTTGACGACCTCGATTTTGCAGACGACTTGGCATTACTGTCCCACACTCATCAACAAATGCAGGACAAGACCACGAGGCTTGCTGACATCTCGTCCCAAGTGGGCCTCACCATTCACAAACAGAAAACAAAGACAATGAGGCTGAACGCAACCAGGGAAGAACCAGTCTTGCTTGCTGGCACCCCGTTGGAGGAGGTGGAGTCCTTCACCTATCTCGGGAGCATCATAGACAAAAAAGGCGGCACTGATGCAGATGTCAGAGCACGAATCGGTAAAGCCAGAGCAGCCTTTCTCCAGTTGAAAAAAGTATGGAGTTCCAGAGAGCTGCCACAACACACCAAAGTCCGGATTTTCAGCTCCAATGTAAAAGCAGTTCTCCTATATGGAGCAGAGACATGGAGATTGACAAAAACCACAGTCAACAGAGTACAGACCTTCATGAACAGTTGCCTTAGAAGAATTTTGAAAATCCACTGGCCAGAGAAGATCAGCAACGTCAGACTCTGGGAGAGAACAGAGCAGATAACAGCAGAGAATGAAATTGGGCGAAGAAGATGGGGATGGATCGGTCACAGTCTGAGAAAGCCAGCTTCCAGTATCACTAGGCAGGCATTGTCATGGAACCCCCAGGGAAAGAGGAAAAGAGGTAGGCCGAGAAACTCCTGGCGTCGAGACCTCCAAGCAGACATCAAGAGACTGGGAACCACCTAGAGTAGAATCGAAGGAGAAGCACAGGACAGGAGTTGCTGGAGGTCTCTCGTCGACGGCCTATACCCGGGTAGGGGTGACAGGCGTAAGTAAGTAAGTAAGTAACTAGACATGACCTATCTCATTTCCACCCGGAAGTATTTACTCAAATTTAATACAAACTTTTTTTCTGTCAAATTCAACGTCTAACAATTGTTTTCTCATGTTTTCAAACTTCTTTGGTCTAGATGTAAATAAACTCTATGTATATAAATTTACCTATTTTGGCTGCACATTACAAACTACCCAGATAAATCAAAAGATCATAAATATGTCTTAGTTTTTATAAGATTCAACTTAAACTTATATTACCTCCATTCTTCAATCACCACTCGCTGCCGCCTCACCCCCCCCCTTCTCTCCCCCCCCCCCCCAAATACCCACCATCACTCACCTCATCCCTAACCTTAACTCTACTAACCCCTAACCTAACCTAACCCTAACCCAACCCTAACCCTACCCTATGACTAACCCTAACCCTAACTAGCCCTAACTCTTACATTTTTTGTTAAATTTTGACAAATTTTGAGTCGGGACCTGTTTGCATCTACATTTTTGTTGTCAGCCGATGTTTTGCGGCAGGTCATTTGATCTTTTCTTCACTTTTTACAAGTTTTGCGGCAGGCCCTTTACATTTACTTTGCGTAAGAGCACCGGTGTCATGAATGCACGCATTCTTCCCCAATTGAAAGCACCGCGTTAACCAAATTTTCAACAAGTTTTCCGGTAGGCCCTTCACGTTTCTCATACTTTGTGCCTGGGGGGAAAATAACACTTTAGCCAAGCTAGGGCTGAAAATGTTAAACACAGAGGAGGCGCGGCGGGGGCAAAAGTCACCACCTACCATAAGCCTGCTGTACCGCTTGCTTGCCAAAGCCAGCAGCAGCAGCAGCAAGATTATGGCTTTCTCTAGATTAGTATGACAACAACCATCTATCCCCTTGAGGGAGGCAACAACAAAACAAAAGCCTTAGCCAAATGCGGAGATGCGTCCGTCTAAAAAAGCAGCGGACAAATATCCTGGCTGAGTCTCAAGGCTGAGTCTCAATAGATCGAAGTGAGGTGGCTGCTCTACTAAGTACGACACCTCGACCGAGAACTAGGTGGTCTACGAATGATTTGGCACCTCCACGTCGCATGGGGTGAATATCCATCTGGTTCCCGCTCGCGCTGCTCGGCGAGACGGCCAGTGACTAAGTACTGTGGCTTTACCACCACGCGCGCTCTTTCGAGTCCGCAAGCGCGTGTATCGTTGCCTCCCGACGCAGAGGCACTAAGAGTATCGTTACAGATCTGGGGTGGGGGGGGGGGGGGATTCTGATTTAGAGGCGTTCAGTCATAATCCTTCAGATGGTAGTCTCGCACCATTGGCTTATCAGCCAAGCACGTAAACCAAATGGCTGAACTACGCGGTTCCTCTCGTACTGAGCAGAATTACTGTAGCAACTGTGTCATCAGTAGGGTAAAACTAACCTGTCTCACGACGGCAGGCCCAGCTCACGTTCCTTATTAGTGGGTGAACAATCCAACGCTTGGCGAATTCTGCTTCGCAATGATAGAAAGAGCCGACATAGAAGGATCAAAATACAATGTCACTAGGAACGCTTGGCTGCCACAAGCCACTTATCCCTGTGGTAACTTTTCTGACACCTCTTGCTTAAAACTCCTAAAGTCAAAAGGATCGATAGGCCACGCTTTCACGGTCTGTATTCGTACTGAAAATCAAAATCAAGCGAGCTTTTGCCCTTTTACTCTACGCGAGGTTTTCGTCCTCGCTGAGCTCGCCTTAGGACACCCGCGTTACGACCTTTTGACAGATGTACCGCACCAGTCAAACTCCCCGTCTGACACAGTCTTCAGAGCGGATCGCCCTCGGCGGCGAGGTTGAGAGCTTAATTCCAGAAGCTAGGGGCTTGCGCCCCGCTCTCTGCTCGACTGAATAAGTAAAGAAACGATAAAGTAGTGGTATTTCAAGGTTGCTCGCGCTCCCACCTATGCTATTCCCACCTATGTTTTCACTCCACAGTAACAATTTCGTGGAGGAAACCCACGATTTCTCCACGAAAGCAGTTGCTGTCGCGAGAATCTTGGGCCAGAGAAAATTTTCTAAGTTTTGCGGCAGGCCCTTTACATTTTTTTCTTTTCTTTTTCCACCCATTTTTCACTAGACAGTAACAATTTCGTGGAAAAAAACCACGATTTCTCCATGAAAGCAATAAAGTTGCTGCCGCGAGAATCCTGGGCCAGAGATTTTTTTTTTCAAGTTTTGTGGCTGTGATGAAAGTCTATGCCCACACATAGGGTTCACACAGTAGGTTTAATACGGTACAGTAGTAGTCAGCGGTTTGTTTGTGACGATAGTCCGTGGTGGCACGTGGGCCACTTGGAATCTGTAAGACACGGTTAGCACGGGGGAGTTTTAGTGACTTGTAGGCGAAAGCTCAGTCTGTCAGAGGTCGAAATAAGTTAGTATGGGGCTTTACTGTCAGTTAGGACAGACGTGTGTGAGATACCTTAGCCCGTATTCCAAGACTCTGAAACCAAGCTAGGGCTGACTGAGTTTGACAGGGGCGTTACATCTGTCTAAAGGTAACGCAGGTGTCCTAAGGCGAGCTCAACGAGGTCGAAAACCTCGTGTAGAGTAAAAGGGCCTCAAGCTCGCTGGATTTTGATTTTCAGTACGAATATAGACCGTGAAAGCGTGGCCTATCGATCCTTTTGACTTTAGGAGTTTTAAGCAAGAGGTGTCAGAAAAGTTACCACAGGGATAAGTGGCTTGTGGCAGCCAAGCGTTCCTAGCGACGTTGCTTTTTGATCCTTCGATGCTGGCTCTTCCTATCATTGCGTCAAGCGTTGGATTGTTCATCCACTAATAGGGAACGTGAGCTGGGCCTGCTGTCGTGAGACAGGTTAGTTTTACCCTACTGATGACAAGACGTTGCTACGGTAATTCTGCTCAGTACGAGAGGAACCGCAGATTCAGACATTTGGTTTACGTTCTTGTCCCCCCCCCCTCCCCCCCTCTCCTCAAGATCTGTAACGATATTCTTAGTGCCTCTGCGTCGGGAGGCAACGATACACGCGCTTGCGGACTCGAAAGAGCACGCGCGGTGGTTGTGATGAAGCTCTATGCCCTTGCACAGAGTTCACACAGGGTTTTTGTATGATACGGTCTTGTCAGCGGTTTGTCTTGTGACAAATATCCTGTGTATGCACGAGGCCACGTACAATCATAGGGAAAGCATTTGCACGGAGTTTTAGGCCGCAGTTCAGTCTAACCAGAGCTCAAGTGCGGGCTTTTCTGTCAGTGTGGATGGAGGTATGTTGGATATGCTAGCCGTATTCCAAGACTCTGAAACCTAGAATTCAGGTATGTTTTTATATGTATTATCGACAGCTACTGAGCTAAAGGTAGTATGCGTTAGTAAGAGTTAATTCGGTTGTGTAGCGGCGTTGATTTGGTTCAGTTATGTTTTTTTGGAATTCGTTGAGATAGCCGGTGATTTCCCTATGTAGTTATTTACCGAGATGGATAACTAAGGAATGTGAGGTGTGTGTGCCTAAGTCGTTAAGAAGGTAGTACGTGGTTGGTTTAAGTATAGTCTTTTCCAATGTAGTGACAAGCGTTATGGTGTGTTACAAAAGTAGTTCATGTTGTGAAGCACGTGTGTGTGTGAATTTATGTGTGAGAGTTATTTGTATCAGCCAGGTTACCTGAGGTACCTCATATTATCCAAAATGTGTGTGTGTTGCAAGTGTTATGATGTCAGGACTTTGTGTACAGAGTTCTTGTGTGGAGCGGAGCGAAGTGTTTCCGAGACGTCACTCAACGGAGGCTGCCGCCAGGGGACATAACGTGAGGTCATTTCACCACTCGAGGAGGGAGCGACCGGTGCCTAGACACCCGGGTCATCAGAGACTGCGCTAAGGGAGCGGCGAGTCCGGCACGAGGACGTCCACGGTACGAGAAACGGGGGACTACTCAGAAGCGTGCGACGCGAGGAACTAAACGCCTAGACGTGGAAGGACAGAACTTTGCAGCACAATAACACCAGTGACTGAAACAGGTTGGATTGTGAGAGACCATTACTACCTAGCCTGGCTTTTACGTTGTGTATGTGTATGCAGTGTTGATGTGCGGTAGTGAGAAGGTATGGTGTCTAGAATCTTTTGAGTGCCAGTGTTTTTTTTTTGTTGTTTATTTCCATAAGATAGTGTTTGTGTTATACCGCGTGAGTGCGCCCGACTGAGTCAGTGGCGGTGCATGCGTGTGTTGTGCTGAGAGTCTGTACCGGACTGGGGAGAGTCTGCGTGCGTTACAGTGGTAAAGCCACAGTACTTCGTGGTCACTGGCTGTTGGCGCCGAGCAGCGCGAGCGGGGACCAGATCAGTGGATATTCACCCCATGCGACGTGGAGGAGCCAAATCATTCGTAGATTACCTAGTTCTCGGTCGGGGTGTCGTACTTAGTACTGAGACCAGCCTGACCTCACTGCGATCGTATTGAGACTCAGCCTTGGATTTAGACGGACGCATCTCCGCATTTGGCCAAGGCTTTTGTTTTGTTGTTGCCTCCCTAAAGGGGATGGCTGGGAGTTGTCATACTAGTCTAGCGAAAACCACTGATAGCAGCAGGGGTGCTTGCTGCTGCTGCTGCTGCTGCTGCTGGCTTTGGCAAGCAAGCGGTACAGCAGGCTTACGGCGGTAGGCGGAGACTTTTGCCCCCGCCGCCGCGCCTCCACTGTGTTTAACATTTTCATCCCTAGCTTGGCTGAAGTGTTCAGGCATGGGAATTGTCCGCGAAATCCGCGGGATTCCGCGAAGAAGAAGAAATGGTCAGCGAAATTAAAAAGGCGTCTCCGCGAAAAAAAACATTGTGGGTAGCAAAACGAGCAGAGCACCGGTTTAAGTCCGTGGGCAGGATATGACGCGGCAGGCTGTGTCCGCGACCCGCACTGGTGACGGAGTGCGCCGCGCTGCGCAGTAAACCTAGGTGGGCAGACGCGCATTGTGTTTGATTTCTCGGCCCCTGGAATCAAGGCAGACGCGCATTGTGTTTAATTTCTCGGCTCCGCCTGGAATCAAGGCGTCGCGCCCCCCCCCCCAGCCCCCCGCCCTCCCCCCCCAGTCCCCCGCCCTCCCCCCCAGCCCCCCGCCCCCCCCCAGCCCCCCGGACCCCCGTCGTTTGATTTTTCGGCCCAAGGAAGCAAGGTCTAGCCCCCCCCCCCCCCCTCGTCGTTTGATTTTTCGACCCGAGGAAG
>BTPG01000006.1:172154676-172289853 GCA_036245525.1 Semisulcospira habei | reverse complement strand
TTTTAACCCGTCGTTTGCAGAGATTTACGATGCCCATCCGGGAGCTGTCCGTCCACTTTCCTTCCGTGTCCGACCTCATCTGCAGGCGGCCGGAGTGGACCTGGACAAAGTTTCGGAATCTCTGCAACACGTCACTCCACCCTGGCTACTACCAGTTCCTGACATCTTGCTGGACTTGACTGCCCACAAGAAGGATTGTACTCCACCAGCCATATACCAACAGAGCCTCAATGAACTCCTTTCAATTTTTCCTGGCTATTGTCGTCTTTATACGGATGGGTCCAAGTCTGAGGATGGAAGAGTGGCTGCGGCTGCAGTGTCCTCTCGCCATCCTAGACGCCCATTTAAGCTCCGTCTCCCTGACCATTCCTCTGTATTTAGTGCAGAACTGCAGGCCATTCTGCTAGCACTCAAGCATGCCTATCAGTCTCGGGAAAGGAACTTCCTGATTCTGTCTGACTCTCTTTCTGCCCTGCAGGCCCTTCAGGGCGCGGGAACAGACCATCCACTGCTGGTGCAGATTAGAGAGCTCTACGCGGACTTGATGAAGGAATATTATGACATCATTTTTATTTGGGTCCCAGGCCATGTGGGCATCGAAGGCAACAGAATCGCAGATTCTGCTGCCAACAGTGCCCGCAGTGACCCTGTCCCTGACACACAGACTGTCTATAGTGATTTTAAACCTGTGATTAGTGCGTACGTGGCCCGCGAGTGGCAGTTCGAGTGGGACAAAGAGGAAGGGAACAAGCTTCATGAAGCTCTTCCTAAGTTGTCTGACAGTCTACCTTTCCGCTGCGGCAGCCGCCGTGAGGAGACTGTCCTTGCTCGGCTCCACATCGGGCACACGTATGTTACGCACTCTTACTTACTTAAACAGGATGAGCGTCCATGGTGTTTTGCCTGTGATGAGCAGTTTTCTGTTCGACACTTTTTGCTGTATTGTGCTGACCTAATTGACACCAGATATAAACACTTTACAGCAGACTCCTTGAAGGTTTTGTTCCGGGATGTTCCCCCGGACAAAATCTTCAATTTCTTGCGAGCATGCAATATTTTTAACAAGATTTGAGCATTCATAGACTATGTGAATCTTTTTTATTTGCCCTTTTTGAGAGTCTGTAGACATTTCTTTTAAAGACGTGCGACATTTTAGCCTGAGATTTTTAATCTATATTTACATCTTGTCTTAAGACCTTGCTTTTAGTCTGGCTGACCATATTTTTACCCATCCCGCCGTGAGATGGCCTTAGTCGCCTGCTCAGCGTTAAACCCAAATAACTAACTAACTAACTGGATCCCAAGTGTTTGCCGTGCTTGGAGACCCGTGTCGGGGGAGAAGAGGATCCTGGTGGCTGAGGTTCGCTTTGGGCTGCGGCTCACTGGTGCCAACACTCCACTTCGGCCTTGACTTCTATCTAAATGGGAGGCTAGTCTTACCGGCCTAGTCAATCGGCTCTTGTCACGTTGAGCCCTATCCCACTGTTGACATGCGGGTTGATATACGGAGCACCATGCTATAGCTTCTGCTGCTGATTAGGTGCTTTACGCCAGTATTCCCCTGCGTTCAACAGTGTGATAGAAGGCGGTGGCTCAAACGGTTTAATCGGGCTTACCCCCTTGAGTATATCTTTCGGGCAGTCTCCATTGTGCGTCGGCTGGAGACCCGCCGACATTTGCACTTTCCCTTGTTGGGCTCGGTGGCGGGCGGGGACCCCCGGGGGATGAATATCTCTACTATTATAATATGGATAAAACCAAAAAACCCAAACTTGCACAGAAGCGGCACATAGCCACCAACATTGAACATGACAGTGATTCGGACTATGAGGAAGCGACGCCTCAGGCGTCAGCCGTATGGCCTCGCTTCCTCATTGTCCATAGCAAGGTGAAGGAGAAACCTGTTACCAAGCTACGTCCTTTTCTGGTGGGGGAGACCTCAGGAGACGTGTTGGCAGGCCTGACGCCCAGCGCCTCAGGTCTGGTGACTTGCTGGTGGAGTGCCGTACCCGGGCACACTCCAGCGGGCTACTGAGGCTCTCTTCCATCGGAGACACTCCGGTGGAGGTCACACCCCACAAGACTATGAATTCGTCAAGAGGCGTAATCAAAGATCAAGCTTTGGCAGAACTGTCAGAAGATGAACTTGTACGGAACCTTAAGTCTCAGGGGGTGATTTACGTCAGGCGCTTCGCTTCCAAGCGAGGTGGTGGGGAGATCCGTCTCCCTACCATCATCCTGATGTTTGGCACCCCCACCCCTCCTACTACCATCTGGGGAGGTTACTACTCCTTGAAAGTGAAAAAGTACGTCCCTCTCCCCCTCCGGTGCTTTAAGTGCCAAAAGTATGGCCATGGGCAGAAGACCTGCCGTCAGGCGGAGGCTTCATGCGCCCGTTGCACTAAGCCTGGACACTCTGCTGAGTCCTGCACAGCCACCCCCCTGTGTGTGAATTGCCATGGGGTGCATATGTCTTCGGATAAGAAATGCCCTCGTTGGATATCCGAGTGCAAGATTCAGCAGGTGCGTGTGGAGAAGGGACTGTCATTTCTAGATGCCAAAAAAAAAAATGGTTGAAGGCTCTGGTGCAGCTGCGGCTGCCCCAACCTCTAACACCTCAGTATATACTTTCAGTGCAGCGGTGGCAGGCAAGCGCCCCACCAAAGACTTTTCATGTCGGACCCCAACTTCTTGGTTGGTGGCGGCCTTTTACGTTTTCAGAATTGCAGCAAGCCATGCAGAAATGTACTGACTCTGCTGCTGGATTAGATACCATCCATTATCAGCTCATAACACATCTGCCTGAGGATTCACTCCTTGTACTTCTCAAGGCCTTTAACCATATCTGGATAACCGGTCATTTTCCGCCATCTTGGCGCCAGGCTGTGGTTGTGCCAATTCCCAAGCCGGGTAAGGATCCTTCCGACCCGGGCAACTACCGGCCAATAGCTTTGACATCATGTTTATGTAAAACTATGGAACGCTTGGTCAACGCCCGACTGGTGTGGCATCTTGAGTCACAGGGTCTCATCACAGACCTCCAGTGCGGTTTCCGGCGCTTCCGTAGTACAACTGACCATCTAGTCCGCTTTGAGTCTTTTATCCGAGATGCTTTTGTCAACAAGCAGCATGTCTATGCAATTTTCTTTGATCTTGAAAAGGCATATGACACTACCTGGAAGCATGGTATAATGTCTGATTTGTCGGACATGGGTTTTAAAGGGCATCTGCCCGTTTTTATTCACAATTTTTTGTCCAACAGGTCGTTCCATGTCCGTGTGGGCTCCACCCTCTCCGACTCCTTTGAACAGGAGATGGGTGTCCCGCAGGGCAGTATTCTATCTCCTGTTTTATTTAGCATTAAAATAAATAACATTGTAAAGGCCGTCAAGGATGATTCTGAATGCTCTTTGTTTGTGGACGACTTTGCTTTGTGTGCACGAGGTCGAGGACTTGCGTCCCTTGAGAGGCGCTTGCAGCTGTGCGTTGATCGCATCCAGGGGTGGGTGTCTCTCAATGGATTCAGATTCTCGCCCTCCAAGACAGTCTGTGTGCATTTTACTAACCAGACGAAATTTTTTCCAGAACCTAGCCTGAGCATTGCTGGAGTGCCAATTAAGGTGGCTGAAGAGGCTAAGTTTTTGGGGGTCATCTTTGAAAAAAGATTGACCTTCTGCAACGATGTTAACTACCTTAGAACCTCTTGTCGGAAGGCCCTCGACATTCTTCGTGTCGTTGGTCGTACTGACTGGGGTGCAGACCGCATCGTCTTACTTCGACTGTACCGGGCCCTTGTTCGGTCCAAACTGGATTACGGCTCTGTGGTATATGGCTCGGCTTCCAAATCTGTTCTGCAGCGTCTGAACACAATTCACCATCAAGGTCTGCGCATATGTCTGGGAGCCTTCAGGACATCTCCAGTTCCTAGTCTGTATGCAGAGGCAGGGGAGCCTTCTCTCAGGCTCCGCCGCATCCGCCTCATGCTCAGCTACGTTCTGAAGCTGAAGGCCCATCCAGAAAATCCTGCCTATGATTGTGTTTTTAACCCGTCGTTTGCAGAGATTTACGATGCCAATCCGGGAGCTGTCCGTCCACTTTCCTTCCGTGTCCGACCTCATCTGCAGGCGGCCGGAGTGGACCTGGACAAAGTTTCGGAATCTCTGCAACACGTCACTCCACCCTGGCTACTACCAGTTCCTGACATCTTGCTGGACTTGACTGCCCACAAGAAGGATTGTACTCCACCAGCCATATACCAACAGAGCCTCAATGAACTCCTTTCAATTTTTCCTGGCTATTGTCGTCTTTATACGGATGGGTCCAAGTCTGAGGATGGAAGAGTGGCTGCGGCTGCAGTGTCCTCTCGCCATCCTAGACGCCCATTTAAGCTCCGTCTCCCTGACCATTCCTCTGTATTTAGTGCAGAACTGCAGGCCATTCTGCTAGCACTCAAGCATGCCTATCAGTCTCGGGAAAGGAACTTCCTGATTCTGTCTGACTCTCTTTCTGCCCTGCAGGCCCTTCAGGGCGCGGGAACAGACCATCCACTGCTGGTGCAGATTAGAGAGCTCTACGCGGACTTGATGAAGGAATATTATGACATCATTTTTATTTGGGTCCCAGGCCATGTGGGCATCGAAGGCAACAGAATCGCAGATTCTGCTGCCAACAGTGCCCGCAGTGACCCTGTCCCTGACACACAGACTGTCTATAGTGATTTTAAACCTGTTATTAGTGCGTACATAGCCCGCGAGTGGCAGTCCGAGTGGGACAAAGAGGAAGGGAACAAGCTTCATGAAGCTCTTCCTAAGTTTTCTGACAGTCTACCTTTCCGCTGCGGCAGCCGCCGTGAGGAGACTGTCCTTGCTCGGCTCCACATCGGGCACACATATGTTACGCACTCTTACTTACTTAAACAGGATGAGCGTCCATGGTGTTTTGCCTGTGATGAGCAGTTTTCTGTTCGACACTTTTTGCTGTATTGTGCTGACCTAATTGACACCAGATATAAACACTTCACAGCAGACTCCTTGAAGGTTTTATTCCGGGATGTTCCCCCGGACAAAATCTTCAATTTTTTGAGAGAATGCAATATTTTTAACAAGATCTGAGCATTCATAGACTATGTGAATTTTTTTATTTGCCCTTTTTGAGAGTCTGTAGACGTTTCTTTTCCAGACATGTGCGACATTTTAGCCTGAGATTTTTAATCTATATTTACATCTTGTCTTAAGACCTTGCTTTTAGTCTGGCTGACCAGATTTTTACCCATCCCGCCGTGAGATGGCCTTAGTCGCCTGCTCGGCGTTAAACCCAAATAACTAACTAACTTACTTGGTTGGGGGCGGAACCTCGGCTCGTCTCGCCCCTGGAGAGTAACCCTCCTCCGGTGGTGAAGAAGAGCCAGGGAACGCAGAAGGCGGACACTGCCGGTCTGGTAATGCTGCCTTCTGTTGCCCCTAAGCCTCAGCCCCCACCCAAACCTGTTAGTCAGTCAACTCCAAAGGCTTCTGGCTCTGGTCAGCCTTCTAAGGCCGCTAACTCTAGCGGCAAGAACGCTGCCCAGGACCAAGGGTCTAAGAAATCTATGGGACCACTGTGCGCACAGGCCCAGAACGGGAACACTGATGTCCCCCTTCAAAACAAATATGCTGCACTGGAGGAGCGGATGGAGGGAGTGGAAGTTGACGTTGCTGATTTTGCGCTAGCTCCACCCCCTTCATCTCCGAAGAACCAGAGGAGGCCCGGGAGCCGGCCCCCCTCTGTTTCTTCAACTCCTTCCAAGGCAAAGGAAAAAGGGTGGAAAAACTCTTCACCCCCAGATAAGACATAATCATGTACTCTATGCTTCAGTGGAATTGTCGTGGTTTTCAAGCTCACTTTGAGGAATTACGTCTTTTAGTCAAGTTCTATAACCCCTCAGTAATATCTCTTCAGGAGACTTACCTGAAGACTTCTGTCCTTTAATGACACCCACAAACCAGACCAGTTTGAGTACTGTCCTTTAATGGTTTTAACGTTATACACAAAGGCTCTGATTCGGAGAGGTGCTCGGGTGGAGCGGCTCTTCTCGTTGGTAGCCAAATTTTATGTAGCCCCGTTAGCATCAACACCTGTCTTCAGGCTGTCGCAGCTCGGGTTACTTTGAAGAAGACCATAACCGTATGCAGTATTTACCTACCACCATCCCTGCAGGTCAGTAGCAATGATATTTTTAACTTAGTCGATCAACTGCCCCCTCCCTTTATTCTCATGGGGGATTTTAATGGTCACGCTCACCTTTGGGGCAGTGACCACTATGATGGCAGAGGTCAGATGTTAGAAGATGTTTTTTCTCAACTTAACCTATGTGTCTTTAACGATGGCTCACCTACATACTCTAACTCAGGTTCAGGATCTAGTTCTGTTCTAGACCTCACTGTGTGTGATCCTTCTCTCATGCTGGACTTTGACTGGAAGGTTCACGATGACCTGTGTGGTAGTGACCACTTCCCAGTAGTTCTGTCATTGGTCAGCTGTGAGGAGGATTCGCTGGTGGGGCGCTGGAATCTCAAGAAAGCTAACTGGCCTCTGTTCGCCTCCCTCTGTCAGTCTCGTCTTACAGAGGAGGTGGTCATGTCAGCTGAAGAACCTGTTTCTTGTTTTACTTTGATTTTGTTGGACGTAGCAGGTGAAACCATCCCTAGAACTTCCACATCAGTCCCTCGGAAGCCGAGAGTACCATGGTTCAATGAAGAGTGCCGCAAGGCCCCAAAAATATGCAAATCTGCTCAGCGACGTGCTTTTCGTAATCCGTCGCAAGCAAATATTTTAACATTTAAAAGACAGCGGGTGAAAGCCCGTTAAATTTTTAAACGCGAACGCCGTGCTTCCTGGAGACGCTTCGTCTCATCTTTATCTTCTAGGACTCCGTCCCAAAAAGTCTGGAAGGCTGTTCGAAGAATTAGGGGCAGGGGTGGCTCGGCTTCTGTCGGCCATCTTAGAGATGGTGCCAGTTTGGTCACAGATAAAAAGGCTGTGGCCAATTTGCTTGCCTCCACCATTGCCCATAATTCTTCCACAGAGCATTATTCACCTTTCTTCCAGAGAGAGAAGGAGAAGCGAGAATCTTGTGCTTGTGATTTTATATCAGATAACTCGGAAGACTATAATGCCCCCTTTACGTTTTCAGAATTGCAGCAAGTCATGCAGAAATGTACTGACTCTGCTGCTGGATTAGATACCATCCATTATCAGCTCCTAACTCATCTGCCTGAGGATTCACTCCTTGTACTTCTCAAGGCCTTTAACCATATCTGGATAACCGGTCGTTTTCCGCCATCTTGGCGCCAGGCTGTGGTTGTGCCAATCCCCAAGCCGGGTAAGGATCCTTCCGACCCGGGCAACTACCGGCCAATAGCTTTGACATCATGTTTATGTAAGACTATGGAACGCTTCGTCAACGCCCGACTGGTGTGGCATCTTGAGTCACGTGATCTCATCACAGACCTCCAGTGCGGTTTCCGGCGCTTCCATAGTACAACTGACCATTTAGTCCGCTTTGAGTCTTTTATCCGAGATGCTTTTGTCAACAAGCAGCATGTCTATGCAATTTTCTTTGATCTTGAAAAGGCATATGACACTACCTCGAAGTATGGTATAATGTCTGATTTGTCGGACATGGATTTTAAAGGGCACCTGCCTGTTTTTATTCACAATTTTTTGTCTAACAGGTCGTTCCATGTCCGTGTGGGCTCAACCCTCTCCGACTCCTTTGAACAGGAGATGGGTGTCCCGCAGGGCAGCATTCTATCTCCTGTTTTATTTAGCATTAAAATAAATAATATTGTCAAGGCCGTCAAGGATGATTCTGAATGCTCTTTGTTTGTAGACGACTTTGCTTTGTGTGCATGAGGTCGAGGACTTGCGTCCCTTGAGAGGCGCTTACAGCTGTGCGTTGATCGCATCCAGGGGTGGGTGTCTGTCAATGGATTCGGGTTCTCGCCCTCCAAGACAGTCTGTGTGCATTTTACTAACCAGACGAAATTTTTTCCAAAACCTACCCTGAGCATTGCTGGAGTGCCAATTCAGGTGGCCGAAGAGGGAAAGTTTCTGGGGGTCATCTTTGACAAAAGATTGACCTTCTGCAACCATGTTAACTACCTTAGAACCTCTTGTCGGAAGGCCCTCGACATTCTTCGTGTCGTTGGTCGTACTGACTGGGGTGCAGACCGCATTGTCTTACTTCGACTGTACCGGGCCCTTGTTCGGTCCAAACTGGATTACGGCTCTGTGGTCTATGGCTCAGCTTCCAAGTCTGTTCTACAGCGTCTGAACACAATTCACCATCAAGGTCTGCGCATATGTCTGGGGGCCTTCAGACATCTCCAGTTCCTAGTCTGTATGCCGAGGCAGGGGAGCCTTCTCTCAGGCTCTGCCGCATCCACCTCATGCTCAGCCACGTTCTGAAGCTGAAGGCCCATCCAGACAATCCTGCCTATGATTGTGTTTTTAACCCGTCGTTTGCAGAGATTTACGATGCCCATCCGGGAGCTGTCCGTCCACTTTCCTTCCGTGTCCGACCTCATCTGCAGGCGGCCGGAGTGGACCTGGACAAAGTTTCGGAATCTCTGCAACACGTCACTCCACCCTGGCTACTACCAGTTCCTGACATCTTGCTGGACTTGACCGCCCACAAGAAGGATTGTACTCCACCAGCCATATACCAACAGAGCCTCAATGAACTCCTTTCAAGTTTTCCTGGCTATTGTCTTTATACGGATGGGTCCAAGCCTGAGGATGGGAGAGTGGCTGCGGCTGCAGTGTCCTCTCGCCATCCTAGACGCCCATTTAAGCTCCGCCTACCTGACCATTCCTCTGTATTTAGTGCAGAACTGCAGGCAATTCTGCTGGCACTCAAGCATGCCTATCAGTCACGGGAACGGAACTTCCTGATTCTGTCTGACTCTTTCTGCCCTGCAGGCTCTTCAGGGCGCGGGAACAGACCACCCACTGCTGGTGCAGATTAGAGAGCTCTATGCAGACTTACTTACTTACGCCTGTCACCCCTACCCGGGTATAGGCCGTCGACGAGAGACCTCCAGCAACTCCAGTCTCCTGTCCTGTGCTTCTCCTTCGATTCTACTCCAGGTGGTTCCCAGTCTCTTGATGTCTGCTTGGAGGTCTCGACGCCAGGAGTTTCTCGGCCTACCTCTTTTCCTCTTTCCCTGGGGGTTCCATGACAATGCCTGCCTAGTGATACTGGAAGCTGGCTTTCTCAGACTGTGACCGATCCATCCCCATCTTCTTCCCCCAATTTCCTTCTCTGCTGTTATCTGCTCTGTTCTCTCCCAGAGTCTGATGTTGCTGATCTTCTCTGGCCAGTGGATTTTCAAAATTCTTCTAAGGCAACTGTTCATGAAGGTCTGTACTCTGTTGACTGTGGTTTTTGTCAATCTCCAAGTCTCTGCTCCATATAAGAGAACTGCTTTTACATTGGAGTTGAAAATCCGGACTTTGGTGTGTTGTGACAGCTCTCTGGAGCTCCACACTTTTTTCAACTGGAGAAAGGCTGCTCTGGCTTTACTGATTCGTGCTCTGACATCTGCATCAGTGCCGCCTTTTTTGTCTATGATGCTCCCGAGATAGGTGAAGGACTCCACCTCCAACGGGGTGCCAGCAAGCAAGACTGGTTCTTCCCTGGTTGCGTTCAGCCTCATTGTCTTTGTTTTCTGTTTGTGAATGGTGAGGCCCACTTGGGACAAGATGTCAGCAAGCCTCGTGGTCTTGTCCTGCATTTGTTGATGAGTGTGGGACAGTAATGCCAAGTCGTCTGCAAAATCGAGGTCGTCAAGCTGTGTCCACTGTATTCCACTTCGTCTGTGCTCTGTGGTCATCTTCATGACCCAGTCTATGGCCAGTAGGAAGAGGAACGGAGACAGCAGACACCCCTGCCTGACACCGGTTCTGACCTGGAGCTCCCTGGTGAACTGCCCTTCGTGGATCACGCGACATGTCATCTATGCAGACTTGATGAAGGAATATTATGACATCATTTTTATTTGGGTCCCAGGCCATGTGGGCATCGAAGGCAACAGAATTGCAGATTCTGCTGCCAACAGTGCCTGCAGTGACCCTGTCCCTGACACACAGACTGTTTTTAGTGATTTTAAACCAGTGATTAGTGCGTACATAGGCCGCGAGTGGCAGTCCGAGTGGGACAAAGAGGAAGGGAACAAGCTTCGTGAAGCTCTTCCTACGTTGTCCGACAGTCTACCTTTCCGCTGCGGCAGCCGCCGTGAGGAGACTGTCCTTGCTCGGCTCCACATCGGGCACACGTATGTTATGCACTCTTACTTAAACAGGATGAGCGTCTATGGTGTTTTGCCTGTGATGAGCAGTTTTCTGTTCGACACTTTTTGCTGTATTGTGCTGACCTAATTGACACCAGATATAAACACTTCACAGCAGACTCCTTGAAGGTTTTGTTCCGGGATGTTCCCCCGGACAAAATCTTCAATTTCTTGCGAGTATGCAATATTTTTAACAAGATCTGAGCATTCATAGACTATGTGAATCTTTTTTATTTGCCCTTTTTGAGAGTCTGTAGACGTTTCTTTTAAAGACGTACGACATTTTAGCCTGAGATTTTTAATCTATATTTACATCTTGTCTTAAGACCTTGCTTTTAGTCTGGCTGACCAGATTTTTACCCATCCCGCCATGAGATGGCCTTAGTTGCCTGCTCGGCGTTAAACCCAAATAACTAACTAACTAATTAACTAAGCTTTTTTGGCATTTGCTGACCAAGATTTTTTCCTGCTTGCCTTCACTTAAAGGGGGTTATTCCAGGTGAACCTTTTGATGTCAGTGGCGGTTTTGTCACAAAAAAGGCTGCTGACGGGAATCATCATGACAAAAACGCTACTGATGGTGAAGCTGTTAAGCGTACAACAATATGTAGTCCATAAGCCAGTCCTGGCTACCGTGCACCCCCCCCCCCCCCCCCCCTAGTACTCGGATTGTTTCAAAGTGTACCTTAGTATGTCCTGAGATGTTTAAGCCATGTTCCCCTAAAATCATTAGGAACATACCAGAGATATAGCCGATGGCGCAAGGGTACCCACATTCACGCTCTTCGCGGGTGCTAAAATGATGTTGAGAAACATTTTCCTTTAAAGAAATCAGATACCCACATTCACGCTCTTTCTCGGATGCTAAAATGATGTTGAGAAACATTTTCCTTTAAAGAAATCAGAATTCATTCCAGAAGCCCAAATCAGGCAATATTATGTTACTTACTTACTTACTTACGCCTGTCACCCCTACCCGGGTATAGGCCGTCGACGAGAGACCTCCAGCAACTCCTGTCCTGTGCTTCTCCTTCGATTCTACTCCAGGTGGTTCCCAGTCTCTTGATGTCTGCTTGGAAATATTATGTTAAGGAACACCTTTTGCATCCTCTGCAAAAAACAGAATGAAAAATATTGAATCTCTGGCTCACAATGAAGGTATTTGTGCACCCAGTAAACGGTAATTTCTGCGAAATTGCAAAAAAAAAATAATAATAATGTGTCGGATGCCTTCAGACATTTTCTGTAGCACTGGCAGGCAATTTTCAGGGTTACATCGTTACAACAGAATGTCACAATTATTATAAACTTGACTAGGTGATTCTGTGATTACTGTGAGTGCCACAGTGGTTGATTTTATATCCCTACCCCCTAGTTGTAAAAATACACAATTAATTAGAAAAAAAAACTACTGAAGTTATTCCATTTCATTTTGATCTCTATTTACCTATTAAATTTCAATAATGTTAAAAACTTAAAAACTTAAAGTGCAAGAAAATAAGGAAAGTCGGCATCCTTTATGGTACATTCGAGGTGAATGATAGCTTTTTCCCATTTAAAATTGCCAAATTGTTTCCCATTAGTGGGAAACATACGTTGTTTCCGATGCCCTCAGAAATTTTGTATACAATTTTTAGGTATTTTTTTATGTTTTATTGGTTAGGATAGAGTACCACAGGTACTCGCAACCTGTGTTTGATCCTGTGATGCATTTAGGGGCCACAGTGGCTAAATCTGCTGCCCTACCCCCATTTTACCAGTATGCAAAGGAACGCAAAATGATCATAACAATTGCTTATGTCATACTCCTCTGTTTAAATATTTTTGTTGCCAGTTTTCTTAACAAAGTATGCATATTAAGCATAAAATGTGTGATCCATTTCATTAATTTCAATGTGACCCATCAATTTAATTGTAACTATACTGACTTCCATTAAAAATGCAAAAAGTGTCTGTAAGTGTACCCGCAACAGAGCAGATAACAGCAGAGAATGAAATTGGGGGAAGAAGATGGGGATGGATCAGTCACAGCCTGAGAAAGCCAGCTTCCAGTATCACTAGGCAGGCATTGTCATGGAACCCCCAGGGAAAGAGGAAAAGAGGTAGGCCGAGAAACTCCTGGCGCCGAGACCTCCAAGCAGACATCAAGAGACTGGGAACCACCTGGAGTAGAATCGAAGGAGAAGCACAGGACAGGAGTTGCTGGAGGTCTCTCGTCGACGGCCTATACCCGGGTAGGGGTGACAGGCGTAAGTAAGTAAGTAAGAAAATGATGTACACCGGAAGTTCTGGTTCTCTAATGAATTTTTCGAGTCAAATTTTGTTTGAGGCAGTTAATAACATTATAAGCAATCCCCACAACTTTTGTGTTAAAACTTATCACAGGAAACTTGCTTCACTGAGTGTGTCCAGTTTTGCTTATTTTCACCACTAATGAAACCCTGTGTCCTCCAAGGTAGCCATGGGCGATAACTCATCCAATTTTTGTGTGAAGGTAGCTCAGACAATAGGCTGAACATCTGAATTAAGCAACAAATAAAATGTTCTTGTTTCACTGCCAGGGTGGCTCTTTGTTTGCGGGTACACTTACTTACGCCTGTCACCCTACCCGGGTATAGGCCGTCGACGAGAGACCTCCAGCAACTCCTGTCCTGTGCTTCTCCTTCGATTCTACTCCAGGTGGTTCCCAGTCTCTTGATGTCTGCTTGGAGGTCTCGACGCCAGGAGTTTCTCGGCCTACCTCTTTTCCTCTTTCCCTGGGGGTTCCATGACAATGCCTGCCTAGTGATACTGGAAGCTGGCTTTCTCAGACTGTGACCGATCCATCTCCATCTTCTTCGCCCAATTTCATTCTCTGCTGTTATCTGCTCTGTTCTCTCCCAGAGTCTGACGTTGCTGATCTTCTCTGGCCAGTGGATTTTCAAAATTACATCATTTTCTTAATAAATCTTATTTGATTTAATGTGAATTACTTTCAAACCATTTTTTATGCTCCAGTGACTGACAGAGAGATAAAGAACACCCCCATATCTATTTGATCAGGTAAATATGGCCGCTAACCTAAAAATAAAGAACTTTTTGATTTTCATTTTTGTAGGTCATGTTGATTATTTAGGTGCCTTTGACAACGAAAAGTAGGTCAAGACCAAACAGGCCAGATTTTCATACACACGGACCCTAGTGACACTGCACATTGGTTGGCTTTCAGCTGTGTCCTCTGCAGATGCTCCCCATTTCACTTTCAATATCCTGTGATGGTAGTGTCACTGATGACGTTATAAGTCATCGATGTGCAATTTTTAGACTAAACATTCTATTTGCACATGACATAACACACTCTTCATAACATTTTCTAATAAATAATGTCAAAATAACCCGAATTAAAGCATATTTATGAAGAAAAGCTATATGGTGAAAAATTAGCGTTTCTTTTGTTGATCAGTATATTTTTAACTGGCTGGTCTTTCAGGTGATATTTTACCTAGTGTAAGGCGGTTCTAGTAAGGTCTCCCCTTTTCTTTTCATTTATTTTCATCTAGAAATGTGTAAATATGAATATATGCGTAATAAAGTTTCATGGTTCCTAACAGCCAAAACAATGTTATCAAAATACTTAGTTTCCACATGTTCACCACGAGATCACCACTTCCACCCCCATTTTTGGCCTTCTTCTTCTGCAACATTCAATTCCTTGATGGCCATCTTTAAATCTTACATTGTTCTGGCTGCCAAAAAGTGAGCTGCCGGTCAAGAGCTCGGCAGCATGTTTTCAGAGTTTGGTGTACAGGGGCGTGTCTTTTGGTCAGAACTGCCATCGGACCGCTTCTCTGTATGGACAGGTCTGGAGAATGTGCATAGGAGACTGATTTTCTACGCCACATTCGCATAGGGCTGTTTCTGCATGATTTTCTACGCCACATTCGCATAGGGCTGTTTCTGCATGATTTTCTACGCCACATTCGCATAGGGCTGTTTCTGCATGACCCAGTCTCACGAGGTGAGTCCACAGTGATTAGTGCATAGATGAAAGATGGTGGCCTGGCTTTTCCTATTCAGCTTGTTGATGTCGTCTGCCCATGGGCTGCAGCCGCCGTCTGCTGTTGTCAATCACTTTGTTGCTGTATTGTCTTGATTTCTTTACAGCCTACCCGGCACCGGCCTCCACGTGGCGTGGGTGGGTAGTCCGCTCAGTCCCTGACTGAGTGGGCTAGCAGACGGGTGCCAATTTTGTCCAGGATTAGGACTTGATGTCAGCAGATATGTTGTTCAGTCTTTTTAACTGGTCTGGTTTTTGAGGAGCTGTACTAACCCAGGTCGTACCATGTTGGATTGGTCCTTAAAAATACTCGTGACTTTTTGTTCCTTTGGATCCCAAGTGTTTGCCGTGCTTGGAGACCCGTGTCGGGGGAGAAGAGGATCCTGGTGGCTGGAACATTCCACTTTGGCCTTGACTTCTGCCTAAACGGGAGGCTAGTTGTACCGGCCTAGTCAATCGGCTCTTGTCACGTTGAGCCCTATCCCCCTGTTGACATGCGGGTTGTTATACGGAGCACCATGCTATAGTTTCTGATGCTGATTAGGTGCTTTACGCCAGTATTCCCCTGCATTCAACAGTGTGATAGAAGGCGGTGGCTCAAACGGTTCAATCGGGCTTACCCCCTTGAGTATATCTTTCGGGCAGTCTCCATTGTGCGTCGGCTGGAGACCCGCCGACAATTGCACTTTCCCTTGTTGGGCTCGGTGGCGGGCGGGGACCCCCGGGGGATGAATATCTATCATACTATAATATGGAAAATATCAAAAAACCAAAACTGGCACCAAAGCGGAACATAGCCGCCGACATTGTCATTGAGAACGATAGTGACTCTGACTGTGAGGAAGCGACACCTCAGGCGTCAGCCGCCTGGCCTCGCTTTCTCATTATCCACAGCAAAGTCAAAGAGAAGCCTGTTTCCAAGCTGCACCCTTTCCTGGTAGGGGAGACCCTCAGGAGCCGTGTTGGCAGGCCTGAGGCCCAGCGCCTCAGGTCTGGTGACTTGCTGGTAGAGTGCCGCACCCGGGCACACTCCAATGGGCTACTGAGGCTCTCCTCCATCGGAGACACTCCAGTGGAGGTCACTCCCCACAAAACAATGAATTCCTCTAGAGGAGTGATTAAAGATCAAGCATTGGCCGAACTATCTGAAGATGAACTTGTACGGAACCTTAAGTCACAGGGGGTGACCTATGTCAGGCGCTTCATTTCCAAACGAGGTGGTAGGGAGATCCGTCTCCCTACCATCATCCTGACGTTTGGCACCCCCACAGCTCCTACTACCATCTGGGGAGGTTACTACTCCCTAAAAGTGAAAAAGTACGTCCCTCTCCCCCTCCGGTGCTTTAAGTGCCAAAAGTATGGCCATGGGCAGAAGACATGCCGCCAGGCAGAGGCTCTATGCGCCCGTTGCACTAAGCCCGGACACTCTGCTGAGTCCTGCACAGCCATCCCCCTGTGTGTGAATTGCCAGGGGGCGCATATGGCTTCGGACAAGAAGTGCCCTCGTTGGATCTCCGAGTGCAGGATTCAGCAGGTGCGTGTGGAGAAGGGGCTGTCCTTTGCGGACGCCAAACAACTGGTTGATGGCCCTGGTGCAGCTGAGGCTGCACCAAACTCAACAACTTTGTGTATACTTTCAGTGCTGCGGTGGCAGGCAAGCGCCCCACCAAAGACTTCTCTTGTCAAACCCCAACTTCTTGGTTGGGGGCGGAGCCTCGGATCCTCTCGCCCCTGGAGAGTAACCCTCCTCCGGTGGTGACGAGGAGCCAGGGAACGCAGAGGGCAGACGCTACCGGTCCGGTGGCACCACCTTCTGCTGCTCCTAAGCCTCAGCCCCCACCCAAACCTGCTAGTTTGTCAACGCCAAAGGTTTCTGGCTCTGGTCAGCCTTCTAAGGCCGCTAACTCTAGCGGCAGGACCGCTGCCCAGGACCAGAAGTCTAAAAAATCTATGGGACCGCCGTGCACACGGGCCCAGAAGGGGAACACTGATGTCCCCCTTCAAAACAAATATGCTGCATTGGAGGAGCAGATGGAGGGAGTGGAAGTTGCCAATGCTGCGGCAGCTCCACCCCCTTCATCTCCGAAGAACCAGAGGAGGCCCGGGAGCCGGCCCCCCTCTGTTTCTCCAACTCCTTCCAAGGCAAAGGAAAAAGTGGGGAAAAACTCTGCACCCCCAGATAAGACATAATCATGGACTCTCTGCTTCAGTGGAATTGTCGTGGTTTTCAAGCTAACTTTGAGGAATTACGTCTTTTAGTCAAGTGCTATAACCCCTCAGTAATATCTCTTCAGGAGACTTACCTGAAGACTTCTGACCCTGTGTCCTTTAATGGTTTTAACGTTATACATAAAGGCTCTGATTCAGAGAGGCGCTCGGGTGGAGTGGCTCTTCTCATTAGTAGCCAAATTTTATGTAGCCCCGTTAGCATCGACACCTGTCTTCAGGCTGTCGCAGCTCGGGTTACCTTGAAGAAGACCATAACCATATGCAGTATTTACCTGCCACCATCCCTGCGGGTTTGTAGTAATGATTTTTTTAATTTAGTTGATCAACTGCCCCCTCCCTTTATTCTCATGGGGGATTTTAACGGTCACGCTCACCTTTGGGGTAGTGACCACTATGATGGCAGAGTTCAGATGTTAGAAGATGTTTTTTCTCAACTTAACCTGTGTGTCTTTAACGATGGTTCGCCTACATACTCTAACCCAGGTTCAGGATCTAGTTCTGTTCTAGACCTCACTGTGTGTGATCCTTCTCTCATGCTGGACTTTGACTAGTCGCCTGCTCGGCGTTAAACCCAAATAACTAAACTAAACCAAACTGGACTTTGACTGGAAGGTTCACGATGACCTGTGTGGTAGTGACCACTTCCCAGTAGTCCTGTCATCGGTAAGCTGTGGGGAGGGTCCGCCGGTGGGGTGCTGGAATCTCAAGAAAGCTAACTGGCCTCTGTTCGCCTCCCTCTGTCAGTCTCGTATTACAGAGGAGGTGGTCATGTCATCTGAAGAACCTATTTCTTCTTTTACTACTATTTTGTTGGACGTAGCGGGTGAAACCATCCCTAAAACTTCCGCATCAGTCCCTCGAAAGCCGAGAGTACCATGGTTCAACGAAGAGTGCCGCAAGGCCCAAATAGCGCGCAAATCTGCTCAGCGACGTGCTTTCCGTAATCCGTCTCAAGTGAATATTTTAACCTTTAAAAGACAGAGGGCGAAAGCTCGTTACATTTTTAAACGTGAACGCCGTGCTTCCTGGAGACGCTTCGTCTCATCTTTAACTTCTCGGACTCCGTCCCAGAAAGTATGGAAGGCTGTTCGGAGAATTAGGGGCAGAGGTGGCTCGGCTTCTGTTGGCCATCTTAGAGATGGTGCCAGCTTGGTTACAGATAAAAAAGCTGTGGCCAATTTGCTTGCCTCCACCATTGCCCATAATTCTTCAATGGAGCATTATTCACCTTTCTTCCAGAGAGAGAAGGAGAAGCGAGAGTCTGGTATTTGTGATTTTAAGTCTGATAACTCAGAAGACTATAATGTCCCATTTACATTATCAGAATTGCAGCAAGCCTTGCAGATATGTAATGACTCTGCTGCTGGCCTAGATACCATCCACTATCAATTCCTAACGCATCTGCCTGAGAAGCCACTCCTTGTACTTCTCAAGGCCTTTAACCATATCTGGAGAACTGGTCATTTTCCACCGTCTTGGCGCCAGGCTGTGGTTGTACCGATCCCCAAGCCGGGTAAGGATCCTTCCGACCCGGGCAACTACCGGCCTATCGCTTTGACATCATGTTTATGTAAAACTATGGAGCGACTGGTCAGCGCCCGCCTGGTGTGGCATCTTGAGTCACAGGGTCTCCTCACAGACCTCCAGTGTGGTTTCTGGCGCTTCCGTAGTACAACTGACCATTTAGTCCGCTTTGAATCATTTATTCGAGATGCTTTTGTCAACAAGCAGCATGTCTATGCAATTTTCTTTGATCTTGAGAAGGCGTATGACACTACCTGGAAGTATGGCATAATGTCTGACTTGTTGGACATGGGTTTTAAAGGGCACCTGCCCGTTTTTATTCACAATTTTTTGACTAACCGATTGTTCCATGTCCGTGTGGGCTCCATCCTCTCCGACTCCTTTGAACAGGAGATGGGTGTCCCACAGGGCAGCATTCTATCTCCTGTTTTATTTAGTATTAAAATTAACAACATTGTAAAGGCCGTCAAGGATGATTCTGAATGCTCTTTGTTTGTTGACGACTTTGCTTTGTGCGCACGTGGTCGAGGACTTGCGTCCCTTGAGAGGCGCTTGCAGCTGTGCGTTGATCGCATCCAGCGGTGGGTGTCTCTCAGTGGATTCAAGTTCTCGCCCTCCAAGACTGTTTGTGTGCATTTTACTAACCAGACGAAATTTTTTCCAGAACCTAGCCTGAGCATTGCTGGAGTGCCAATTAAGGTGGCCGAGGAGGCAAAGTTTCTGGGGGTCATTTTTGACAAAAGACTTACCTTCCGCAACCATATTAATTACCTTAGAACCTCTTGTCAGAAGGCTCTTGACATTCTTCGTGTCGTCGGTCGTACTGACTGGGGTGCGGACCGTACTGTCTTACTTCGTCTGTACCGGGCCCTTGTTCGGTCCAAACTGGATTACGGCTCTGTAGTGTATGGCTCAGCTTCCAAGTCTGTGCTACAGCGTCTGAACACAATTCACCATCAGGGTCTGCGGATATGTCATGGGGCCTTCAGGACGTCTCCAGTTCCTAGTCTGTATGCTGAGGCAGGGGAGCCTTCTCTCAAGCTCCGCCGCATCCGCCTCATGCTCAGCTACGTTCTGAAACTGAAGGCCCATCCAGACAATCCTGCCTATGATTGTGTTTTTAAACCATCGTTTGCAGAGATTTACGATACCCATCCGGGAGCTGTCCGTCCACTTTCTTTCCGTGTCCGACCTCATCTGCAGGCGGCCGGATTGGACCTGGACAGAGTTTCGGAATCCCTGCAACACATCACTCCACCTTGGCTCTTACCAGTTCCTGACATCTTGCTGGACTTGACTGCCCACAAGAAAGACTCTACTCCACCAGCCATATACCAACAGAGCCTCAATGAGCTGCTTTCAATTTTTCCTGGCTATTGTCGCATCTATACCGATGGGTCAAAGTCTGAGGATGGGAGAGTGGCTGCGGCCGCAGTGTCCTCTCGCCATCCTAGACGCCCATTTAAGCACCGCCTCCCAGACCACTCATCTGTATTTAGTGCGGAACTGCAGGCGGTTCTGCTGGCACTCAGGCATGCTTATCGATCTAGAGAAAGGAACTTCCTGATTCTGTCTGACTCTCTTTCTGCCCTGCAGGCCCTTCTGGGCACGGGAAATGACCACCCACTGCTGGTGCAGATCAGAGAGCTCCACGCGGACTTGATGAAGGACTATTATGATATCATTTTTATTTGGGTGCCAGGGCATGTGGGCATCGAAGGCAACAGGATCGCAGATTCTGCTGCCAACGATGCCCGCAATGACCCTGTCCCTGACACACAGACTGTTTATAGTGATTTTAGACATGTGGCTAGTGCGTACATAGCCCGTGAGTGGCAGTCCGAGTGGGACAAAGAGGAAGCTAACAAGCTGCATGAAGCCCTTCCTAAGTTGTCCGACGGTCTACCTTATCGCTGCGGCAGCCGCCATGAGGAGACTGTCCTGGCTCGGCTCTACATCGGCCACACGTATGTTACGCACTCTTATTTACTTAAACAAGAGGAGCGTCCATGGTGTTATGCCTGCGACGAGCAGTACTCTGTTTAACACTTTTTGTTGTCTTGTGCTGATCTAATCGACACAAGGTATAAACATTTCACGGCAGACTCCTTGAAGGTTTTGTTCCGGGATGTGCCCCCGGACAAGATCTTCAGTTTTCGGAGAGAGTGCCATATTTTTAATAAGATTTGAGCGTTTATAATAGATTATGATGATTCTATTATTTTGACCTTTTTGAGAGTCTTCCGACGTTTTCTTTAAAGACCTGTGCGACATTTTAGCCTGACATATTTTTAAGGTATATTTACATCATGTCTTAAGACCTTTCTTTTAGTCTGGCTGACCAGATTTTTACCCATCCCGCCGTGAGATGGCCTTAGTTGCCTGCTCGGCGTTAAACCCAAATAACTAACTAACTCCAAGACTGTCTGTGTGCATTTTACTAACCAGACGAAATTTTTTCCAGAACCTAACCTGAGCATTGCTGTAGTGCCAATTAAGGTGGCCGAGGAGGCAAAGTTTCTGGGGGTCATTTCTGACAAAAAGACTTACCTTCCGCAACCATATTAATTACCTTAGAACCTCTTGTCAGAAGGCTCTCTACATTCTTCGTGTCGTCGGTCGTACTGACTGGGGTGCGGACCGTACTGTCTTACTTCGTCTGTACCGGGCCCTTGTTCGGTCCAAACTGGATTACGGCTCTGTGGTGTATGGCTCAGCTTCCAAGTCTGTGCTACAGCGTCTGAACACAATTCACCATCAGGGTCTGCGGATATGTCTTGGGGTCTTCAGGACGTCTCCAGTTCCTAGTCTGTATGCCGAAGCAGGGGAGCCTTCTCTCAAGCTCCGCCGCATCCGCCTCATGCTCAGCTATGTTCTGAAACGGAAGGCCCATCCAGACAATCCTGCCTATGATTGTGTTTTTAAACCATCGTTTGCAGAGATTTACGATACCCATCCGGGAGCTGTCCGTCCACTTTCTTTCCGTGTCCGACCTCATCTGCAGGCGGCCGGATTGGACCTGGACAGAGTTTCGGAATCCCTGCAACACATCACTCCACCTTGGCTCTTACCAGTTCCTGACATCTTGCTGGATTTGACTGCCCACAAGAAAGACTCTACTCCACCAGCCATATACCAACAGAGCCTCAATGAACTGCTTTCAATTTTTCCTGGCTATTGTCGCATCTATACCGATGGGTCAAAGTCTGAGGATGGGAGAGTGGCTGCGGCCGCAGTGTCCTCTCGCCATCCTAGACGCCCATTTAAGCACCGCCTCCCAGACCATTCATCTGTATTTAGTGCGGAACTGCAGGCGGTTCTGCTGGCACTCAGGCATGCTTATCGATCTAGAGAAAGGAACTTCCTGATTCTGTCTGACTCTTTCTGCCCTACAGGCCCTTCAGGGCACGGGATATGACCACCCACTGCTGGTGCAGATCAGAGAGCTCCACGCGGACTTGATGAAGGAATATTATGATATCATTTTTATTTGGGTGCCAGGGCATGTGGGCATTGAAGGCAACAGGATCGCAGATTCTGCTGCCAACGATGCCCGCAATGACCCTGTCCCTGACACACAGACTGTTTATAGTGATTTTAGACATGTGGCTAGTGCGTACATAGCCCGTGAGTGGCAGTCCGAGTGGGACAAAGAGGAAGCTAACAAGCTGCATGAAACCCTTCCTAAGTTGTCCGACGGTCTACCTTATCGCTGCGGCAGCCGCCGTGAGGAGACTGTCCTGGCTCGGCTCCACATCGGCCACACGTATGTTACGCACTCTTATTTACTTAAACAAGAGGAGCGTCCATGGTGTTATGCCTGCGACAGCAGTACTCTGTTCAACACTTTTTGTTGTCTTGTGCTGATCTAATCGACACAAGGTATAAACATTTCACAGCAGACTCCTTGAAGGTTTTGTTCCGGGATGTGCCCCCGGACAAGATCTTCAGTTTTCGGAGAGAGTGCCATATTTTTAATAAGATTTGAGCGTTTATAATAGATTATGATGTTTCTATTATTTTGACCTTTTTGAGAGTCTTTCGACATTTTCTTTAAAGACCTGTGCGACATTTTAGCCTGACATATTTTTAAGTTATATTTACATCATGTCTTAAGACCTTTCTTTTAGTCTGGCTGACCAGATTTTTACCCTTCCCGCCGTGAGATGGCCTTAGTTGCCTGCTCGGCGTTAAACCCAAATAACTAACTAACCAAATTGATTTCTTTACAGTAGGTTGTGATCTTGTAGTCTAGCGCCTGCTTTGGTTAGGCTGTCAGCCTCTCCATTCCCAGCTACTCCAGAATGCACTGGAATCCACCGCAGAACTATTTTGTGGACAGGGCATCCAGTCTCTCTTGAAGCTTCCTGGTGAGATCGGTGGATCAAGCTGTTGCATTACCCTAGCTAGTGCTCTGCTGCTGTGTTGAGCACCTGCAGATCTGTACGATAGTTGGTGCTGCTGCTGCCAGCTGGTAAGGAGAGGGAGGTAGTAGTGCAGTCTGCACAACAGATGTACACGCCACTTCTTTCATTCCGCATGGCATCTTGTGCGGACCCTCCTGTGTAGATGTGAGCACAGCTGCTGTGAGGGTGAGATGGCTTTGTGCAGTGCCACGACCTTTGGCAAAGAGTCCTGGAACATCGTTTATGTTGTCTAAAAGGTTCTTTCAAGGTGTCCAGGTATCTGATGGGAGCTGTTCACACATCTTTGGGCTTGGTTCCAGGACGTCAATTTTAGCCCTTTGCAGGACCTTCAGTTGGCGGTTCAGAATTGGGCATTTCTGACGGTTTATGGTCGGCTCCTGTAGTCTCCAGTGCTGTCGGTGTTTAGTAAGTCTCTTCATCGTGTGTGCTGTTCTGCTTTCCAGTGGCTCCAATGTCCTCCATTTCCTAAATCGGGGTGCTCCAGATGGCTCTAAGAATGTCACTGCATCATGAGAATGACCCATGTACTGCATCTTGTCAAGCCTGGCTTTTTGGTTTTGCAGGCAGTGTTTCATGTTGTCGATGTATCTTGGTACTGCACTACTGGTCTGACCGAGCTGGTGTTTGCTTGCGCCAGGATGCTGTAATTTGCGCCAATGTGGTCCCCACCAGTTTCTTTATCAGAGACTTTTTTTCTGCAGCTCTAGCTTCCATGGCTTCGATGTGAGTCCTCCACGTGAATCCAGTAATTTATTTGTTGCCAGTAAAGTTGGCTTGTCTGTCTTTGGTACTGGAAGGTCTCCAGTTTCAAGGTGACCTCTTCCATCTGATTGAAAGAGATGGTCTAACTCAGTTTGAGTGGCCATCTTTCAGTCCAGCTGCTGACTCCATTGGCAGCATCCTGGATTCTGCAGGATGCTATTTCTTTATGTTCTGCTGCGCTCCACACTGCAAAGTCATCCGCATGGAGGATGTTCGAGATGAACCTTGGTACTGCTGTACTGATGTCATTAATGTAGACCAAGAACAGCATCAGACACAACATCTCCCTGAGGTACAACTTCCCCGAGTTTGACAAGACTGCTGAATGTGCAGACGTAGAAGCTTCAACGCAGCCCCTGTTAAACATGCCTTAACTAAAATGAATTACAATTAAATTGATGGGTCACATTGAAATTAATAAAATGATCACACATTTTTATGCTCCATATGCATACTTTGTTAAGAAAACTGGCAACAAAAATATTTAAACAGAGGAGTATGACATAAGCAATTCTTATGATCATTTTGCGTTCCGTTCCAACATCATTTAGCATCTGCGAAGAGCGTGAATGGGGTACCCTTGCGCCATCAGCTATATCTCTGGTGTGTTCCTAAGGATTTTAGGGAACATGGCTTAAACATCTCGGGACATACTAAGGTACACTTTGAAACCCATCTTATTGAGTACTGGGACAAGGGGGGAGGGGGGTGCACAGTAGCCTGGGATAGCTTATGGACTAATGGTATCTGTATAAAGTTGACATTTGTGCTGTGAATAGTATACTGAACCAGACCAAAAAAGGTGACTGCCAATCATGTAAAATGCATGGACAAAGTCAACAAACAAAAAAACATGCTTCTGAAGAACAAGGTCAAAACAGTTGTTTTGTCCTTGCCCTTTCTTTTTTCTTTTGCTGGTTATTTTCTTTGAATAGTCTACAGAATTTTTATTTTTCCATGGTGTGTTCTTCCAAAGTGTGTTTGTTATTTCCTTGAATAGTACGTGAGCCGGAGACTTGCATACTCTAGTATATATATACCACAGTATTGGATGTAACATACACATACACTCAGAAACTCAGAACCCTGACCAGACCTTCCCCTGCAGCCACTGCGGTCGAACCTGCCTGTCCCGGATTGGCCTCCGCAGCCACGAAAATGCCTGCAGACGACGTGGGCAAGCCCTATAGAATCTTCGTTCGCGAAGTCAAGCCAAGAGAGAGAGAGGGGGGGGATGTAACATACACAAGTCTCTGGCTCCCAAGGGGATACCCGTTGAGCAAAAAGTCCTCAGGCTGACATCAGCCTTCGTGTAACCGCGCATAGCCAGAGAGGACTTTTTGCTTAACAGATTGCTTTTCTTCACAGATCTGTGTGAAGTTCGAACTACAACAATGTGTGATCTGATTTATGGCCCCCGATTACCGCAACATACTGAGGTTGACCTGTATACAGAATTTTTTGTGCTTGTTTTTCCCATGTGTGTTTCTGTCCTTTTTGGTTATTCCCTTCAGTAGTAATCTGCCACTTCTGTTTTCTATGGTTGTAAATACATGTATGGGAATTTGTGTACAGTTCTGGACACGGCGGGTCAGGAGGAGTTCAGTGCAATGCGAGAACAGTACATGCGATCAGGAGAAGGCTTCCTCCTGGTCTACTCTGTCACGGACAGAAATAGGTCAGAATTATCATTATTATTATTGTTGTTATTATTACATGTAGTGGGGTGATGAAAACTGAAACCTTTAGGTAGCTAGCCAGGCTGCCACATTCGGTAATTAGTAGCCCAAGACAAACGATTGTGTACCAATTGCAGGCGATGGATCAATGATATTTCAGGGATGTTTCTAGATTAGCTGATGACGCCAAGCTCATCTGGCACTACCTTGACTTGAATTATCATGGTCGACCCACCTGCAGTAGTGAGTGAGGGCTAAATGGGCAAAAGACAAGGAAAGAAACTGAGAAGATCTGGATGTGTCATCATCTGTAAGGTAAAGGAACTAACGGCAATATTTTTGTCCTTATTTTTGTTATCATTATTGTCATAGATCGTCATGACATTCAGCCCATTTCCACGAAATACCGTTAGTGGGACTTTGGGAGGATACCGGTAGTGTTCAGTAGTTCCATGTGCAAATCTTGTTTGTCTGTTTCAGTTTTGAGGAAATCTTCAAATTCCACAAACAAATACTACGGGTGAAAGACAGGGATGAATTCCCTATGTTACTGGTAGCCAACAAGTCAGATTTAGAAAATCAGAGGGTGGTAAGTGTTGTTTTATATTGTTGGAAATTTTGCAGTCTGTCAAACGTTTTCACCATTTTTAAGCCTTTGTCCATTGGTATTCCTGCTGAAAGCACCTTGATTATCTCATTGTGCCCAAGGTATGAAATACCCATATTTTGGAGTTACCTCTGAGGATTGCATGACAATTCAGGAGACGAGATTGACCATGATAGTTCAAAGGTGGTGGCAGAATAGCTTGGTGCCTATAGGCGCCAAGCTATTCTGCCACCACCCTTGAACTATCATGGTCGAGTCATATCTTGCTGTGGTGTGTCGCGGGCAGAATGCACTGCCAACAGGCAACGGGTTAAATTTAATGCAAACTGGAATTGTTTGGTGATAGTATTTTTAGTGTTGATTGGATTTTTATAGTGTTAATTATATTTTTAGCATTGATTGTTGACTGGATTCTGAGAATAGAGAGTTTCTGCTATGTTACTTTTCCTTTGATAGCGTCACACTTTTTTCCCTTTGCTGTCGGTAGCAGTTCTACTTACGATTATTCCTGCAGGAGTCATCGCGACTAAAACTGCTACCAACACCCAAGGGTTAGTACAGTGCATATACAGAACCATGTTGTGTGCACCAGGTATCAATTATGGAAGGGCAGGAGCTGTCCAAGGGCCTGAAGATCCGCTACATTGAAGCTAGTGCCAAAACCAGAACAAATGTTGACGCAGCCTTCTATGAATTAGTCAGAATTGTCCGGTGGGTATTTGCTGTGGTTGTTTATCTGTTTATTTGTTTGATTAGAGACTACTGTGGTGGTTTATCTGTTTGTTTGTTTGATTAGAGACTACTGTGGTGGTTTATCTGTTTATTTGTTTGATTAGAGACTACTGTGGTGGTTTATCTGTTTATTTGTTTGATTAGAGACTACTGTGGTGGTTTATCTGTTTATTTGTTTGATTAGAGACTACTGTGGTGGTTTATCTGTTTATTTGTTTGATTAGAGACTACTGTGGTGGTTTATCTGTTTATTTGTTTGATTAGAGACTACTGTGGTGGTTTATCTGTTTATTTGTTTGATTAGAAACTACTATGGTGGTTTATCTATTTATTTGTTTGATTAGAGACTACATGTATGTAGAGAATTTGTGTGAACATAAACTTTCTTACAAATATTTTCTCAGGATATGAACTTATCAATTTGTTTATATATTCCTTGAGATCTGTATCGCAGTTCTGGAGACAGATCGACCATGATAGTTCAAGTGTGGTGTTGGAGTAGCTTAGCACCAACAAAGTCGAGAGTTCGCCACGAAAGCATAATACGGGCGCAAGAAGCGCCTCTGGTCGACGCAGCTGCCACA
Organism: Semisulcospira habei; assembly: GCA_036245525.1. Taxonomy (NCBI): domain Eukaryota; kingdom Metazoa; phylum Mollusca; class Gastropoda; family Semisulcospiridae; genus Semisulcospira; species Semisulcospira habei. The sequence continues at coordinate 172,262,942 of BTPG01000006.1, read as the reverse complement.
CATGTCCGACACAACACGCTAACGGCGAGGGCACGAGGGACCCCGCCAAGCTAAGACGAGCGTCGGGCGCAAAATGGTACAACGAATTACGAGAAAACGAAGTGCCTCTAAACGAAGCTGGCGCCCGGCCCAGGGGCCAGCCGAGGACTGTTACAGCTACCTTACCTCTCAGTCGAAGTTGGGACAGGGGGAAGGAATTTCCAAAACGCGCAACAGTGGGGAGGGGGGGGGGGGGAGAGTCCCAACAGAGTCAGCGCCGCGAATACCGGGCCACTCCAGGAAGGCGCAGAAGAGACAGGCCGGTAGCACAGGCAACGAAGCCCTCCCAGAAGGCAGAACAGGCAGCGATGCAGGTGAAGCACCAAAGTCCGAAGCCAGAACAAGTCGAGACGACCAGGCGAAAACTGGTCGCACCATACACAGTGAGGGTCCGAAGGCTAATGCTGAAAACACGTCTGCACAGCGTGAGCTAAGTAGAACGACTGGTTGGTAACCACGTGACTCGGAACCGGATGGGCAGGAACGGGAGGCTACTCTCGGCCCCACTTGGGGGTTCCCCGAGTGCCTCCCGGGTTGTGTTGGAACACAACGGGTTCTTAGGCTAAAATTGAGTAAGTAGAAGACACTTCCACAAAGTCATGTCATCGTTAAGTATTTTTCGAAAAAATACATTTTAGAGGGAAAATTCATTTTTCAATTTGTAGGTTTTGGAAGAAAGATGTTTTTATTTGATCTTTGCGTTACTGTTTCAGAAAATTTCAAGCAGAAGAGAGACCTCCCATGAAGCCAGAAAAGAAGAAAAGACGACAAAGGTGTACTGTTCTGTGACGCTTGTTCCTGTGTGGATTTCAATCTTCCTCCGTCTGTCACTTGGCTGTGGGCTGCATGGAGCTTGGAACATCTTAACGTCTGTGTCATTTTAACTCACTCATCTCTGACACACTTCATTGGGAGATGGAATGACTTTCAGTTCAGGATAGTCCCAGATTAGTTTGGCACCTAAGAGGTACCAAGCTTCTCTGGCACTGCCCTTGAGCTATGATGGCCAATTCAAAGGTAGTACCTGACAGCTTGGCAGCAGAGAGGTGCCAAGCTAATCTCGCACTAGTCTTGAATGATAATGGTCACTTCAAGGAATAGTGCCTGTTTAGCTTACTACCGTTGAACTTTCATGGTTGCTTCATCTCCAGCAGGTGATAGCGTCTGCTACTGATAGTGGTTGTTGCAACTCCAACATCTTGGGGAAAGCCTTAGGGCTGAATGATAGCTGTTGTCTGGCAGACCACTAGCTAGTAGAGATGATGTGTTTTAGGGGGTGGGGGGAGTGGGAAATCTGCTACAGCAAAGTTAGCAGAAAGGGCAGGTCGATAGACATGAAAGTTGGTGGACAGAACACCGTAAATTCAACATCTCGTAGCATGAATTTTTGCATTTTCAAAATGGCGCCCAGTGTTACAGTAACCCCTTCACTGCCAGTGGATGTGTTTTTGAAATTATCATAAACTCAAATTCAAAGGTCCCCAGCTGTCATAGGAACATGGATACACAGTGGTTTCAGCAATTGGGGTATATATCATGAGGCCCCGCAACTACATGGGGCTCATGAAGATCTACATGTCTGGCAGGTTGGGCAGTGTTCCAATTTTAGCTTTTACAGGAATCTTAGCGACAAAAAGTGCTACAGACATGCAAAGTGTTCATAATAAACATTCATCTTGTCTAGGTTGCTGGAAAAGCACAGAAATGTTTGGAAAATGCAATGCCTCCCACAGTTTGTACACTCCTATGCGTGGCATGGGACTTGCCTATAAGGAGATCCAAACCGTGTGGGGCCTCTGTAGCCGTTACAACTATTGACTATTTGAATTGTGTCAAGAGTTGTGCTGTGCTGTTTACTTCTTACATGCTGCCTTGAATTGGGCACGCATTTAAAGCATCTCTGTTGTAAGGTAACATGGATGATAGTTGAATGGGCTAGAATTTGGAGGGAACAGCTTTTAGCATTGGATGAAAACAGCATGCCCATGTTGTTCATGAGCTAACTGGGGGTATGTCCAGGCGATGCAGCTACGTTGGCTTTTGTGCCGTGAACAAAGTCTCCTTAGAAGCTTGTGGTGTATCTGTTTGTCGATGAGCTAATATCAGTCAGTGTATGTCTGGTGAAGATGTGTGAATTGTATTTTGATATACATGTGCATTGTTGGGGCCTTGGAGAAAATGGAAGCATTTAGTCTGGTAGCGTACTCTGCCCCTTGACTGCCGCAGCTGGAAATTGTCTCTGCAAGCCATAACAGATTTATCACTTGAGATTGGATTATGCCTGAGGCACATGCCTTTGAATGAATCCAGCAAGGGGCATGGATCCTCATGAGCCCCCTCATCTGTGGGGGCTCAGAGTCAGATGGATCTATGCCTCTTCCACAAGGTGGCTGTTTGCTGTCCTGCGGCAGTGAAAGAGTCAGCGAGGTGGTTTGCATGAAATAGCGATTAATGTCAGGGGCCTGATTTCAACAAAGACTGCATGATTGTATTCCACTTTTTATAAATTTTCGTCAGAGGTTCCATACATGATTGAACCCCACCCGGGTCTGCCTTGGGGGACTTGGGTGGGGTTAGGTATTTTTTAGTTCCCAGGGTCACCCTGGTCAGCCCCACAGGGTGGGTTTTTCTCTCTATTCTGGGGCATGTGTTTCTGTCTACCCTTTGTCCATTCACCTGTATTTGCCTTTTTAAAACTCTCCCTACTGTCTGCACTGCCTGTAGCTCTTGATATTGGATGTGTGCTGCTAAATGGTCTTAGCTTTATTTAGGCCCCATGTTGTAGGTTTATGTAACGTATTTGACCGGCTGGCGACATACATTCAATTTTCTGTTTATTTTATTTATTTTTTTTTTCACAAGCAGTGCAGGCACGTCCTGAGAAAGCCTTGTTGCTGTCGGGACGTTAAGCAATGTACAATCAATCAATCAATCCATACATGATTGTATTACAGAAAACTTTGCTGTAGTGGTTCCATTCTGCAGGCAGTTAACCCAAAGGCTCATTTCCCAAATTGTGGAGGTGCCATTTATCGACTATACATACCAGTCGCAGGAGATGGGTCAGGCGTGATAATTCAAGGGTAGTGCCAGATTAGCTTGGAGCCTAATGGTGCCAAGCTAATATGGCACTACCCTTGAATTATTATTCTTGACCCATCTCCTGCTGCAAGGCGATAGAGCTAAATGGGTTAAGAAAATGCAGGTACATAGCTTGGTATTATCCTACTTTGCTCCTGAAGAAACTGACTCGGCACTTTATTTCAGGAATAGGAGGGTTCATTTACAGTATTTCTGAATGAAATCTGTTTGTTTTGGAAGTGCTGACAGTATATTTCTGTCAGGGTTTTCTTGTTGAGAATGTTCTTTACCTCTATTGAGACTTTTCCCTCTGCCAAAACCAAACAAAATAAGTTATTGCCAAGTCTTTTTATTCACTTTGGTGGGATCACTTTTGCTAAGCATTACATCTGGGTCTTTTATTATTCTACTCGCACACAAAAACTTTTCTCATGTTCACTTTTGTAGGAAATCTTACTTCTGTTAGCATCTCAGGGATGTTATCTGTTGTTTATCTGTTTGTTTGGGTCGGGACCCCTAAAGCAACAGACCTTTTCAATTCAAATGCTTTTTAGCGGCGTCAGGATTGTTGAACCCCTTGTCCATGCAACCATGGTACTGTTTACAGGAACTGGTGACTTCAGGCACAAGAGGGTTAACCATAGTTTTGGGGGCTGAGTTTTGATGACGGAGAATGATAGTCTGTATCATTTTATGTCGTATGTATATGCTTCCATATATTGTATGTGCGGAGGCTTCCAAGCTCTGGTTGTTAGTGGTAAATAGAGTCATGTTTAGTTTTTATACTTTTTTATTTGCTACATGTATGTATCGTCACTTGCGCTTATTCTCAGTCACGTGTTGCAGTCACGTCTTCTCCATTGCTGTGAACTGCCCCAGTGAACAAAGGGTTCCTTGGGCTGATATCCGCTTGAGCACTTGAGTCGGCCTGTGCGTGCATGGGCCAACGCGGCCAGACGTCAGTCTGTGAACCCTCTGCTCTCTGAGGAGTTTGCTTGTCATGATGCACGGTCATTCTAACGAAAGCAAAATACAAACAAAAATGCTTATAGTCATTTGTGAGAGACTGTTTGTTTCCTCGAAAAACATTACCGATGGCATTACTGTATGGAAGGAGCACTTAGCCTAACAATTTCAGCCCAGGGATCGTTGTGTACAGCAACGCCACCGGGGAACCACCCGAGTGAGCTGTACCAACGTCCCTGAGTAACTTCCCTTTCCTCATACGGGTACATGCGCAGCATCACCAGTTTCGCGCTTAGCTTCCTGCGTGCAGGTTGTGTCAACCCACAGCTCCATTCTTCTTTGGATTTCTTACTAGGCTTACTTTGTGTCGAGGTAAGGCCTCGGGTACTGTCACAGCCAGGAGTCCAGGAGTTTCCGAACCGGCAGCGACATTACTCTGTGGATACTTGTTTGACTCGTATTCGAAAGAAAATTCTCGGCTCGTTTCATGTTCTGACCACATGGCCTGTTGTGTTCCTTTTACGCCGTACCTTGTTCTGTTTGTTGCAGAATGCAAGTTCAGACGTACCAGTATTGTAAGGATTTTCAGTGGCCCACTGATAATCACTCCGTCTACCGTGTTCTGGATGCTCTTCTTCTCGGACGTGCAACGTGTGTGCCCCGTGGTGGCGGTAACTTCAATGGTCGCAGTTATGGGGGTTTTACCGCAGGGAACGACCCGCTACCCCCCAGGACCCACGTTTGCAGCTGGGTAGTCTGTCCGCCAGGAACACCCTTACTGTTGCTACGCCTTCTGCCATCACCGGCCCACGGCGTGCGTTGTCGGATATCGTGGTGTCCATGAACCACTCGGACCAGCCGCCATCTCTGCGCCTGGGTTTCTCACCCTTGGCGGGACATCTTAACCGAGGTGAGAGGTGCCCCAGCGCACAGTGGCACGTTAGCGAGCACACACGTGAGTACACACCATTTATTGTCTATTCCTTCTTCCACCCGACCTTCCACGACGGTTACGAGTACCTCGGTGCCTTCGGTCGCCCTCTCCCTCGGATACTCGATGAGTGCATTCTTCCGCCTCGGTTGGCTGGGGCTCGGCGGCCTTACGGCCCACTTCCTTGGACCATACTTTGGCTTCCTCGGTTTGGCACTCTTCCTCTCGGCACCACCTCTCCCGCCCGCGCCACCGTCCTTCCACGTCTCGTCGTTCCCGGAAGGTTTCCTCCCCCCGGGTTGTCCCGTCTTCCCGTATATCTTCGCGGGACCGTCGTCGCTCACGCTCAAGTCTTGCGCGTTCTGCGGTGGTCTCCCTCTCTCTTCCTGTTGTTGAATTGACTAAGGGGGGCTCGCGTCCTTCCAGGCCCGATCCCTCTCTACGTCGCCGGCCTCGTTCGGCTTCTCCTCCTTCCCGGGACTCTTCTTTGCTTGCCTACTGCTCCCCTTCACCATGCTCCAGCATTTATCAGGATGTGGCCTCCAATGAGGACGTGATTAGCTTGCATCCGGAAGACTCCGCTTCAGCCTTGTGGTCTCTTGGCGATCGCTCTTACTCTTCTGAACATGAGGGAGCGGCCCTTTCTCCTTCCGCCTGCGGCGCTCTGGGGTCCAATGTGTGTGCATCCTTGGACCCGGCTGCTCAGCTGATTTCAAGCTTCCTTCCTCAGGACATTTGCCCTTCGTCCCCTCCTATCAAGCGGAAGTCCTCGGCTCTCGTGGATGCCCACCTTCAACCCAAACGTTTTAAGTCGCTCCCTCAACCAGCCGGTTTTCGTGACATTACGGAGGCCTTTAATACGCATATCGGACATGGACACCTTGGCGACAAGCATTTTTTCTCGGACTTTCGCTGGTTGGAGGACTTTGATCTTGCCTTCTGGCAGCGCTGGTATAATGGACACTCGCCCTTCTTCCCCTGTCCCCTTCCGTCAGTGGACTTGGAAGCGGAAGCCTTTGTGGGTGGCAGAGCGGCAGTTCATCGTATCATGCCTCCCGGTCTGGATACTACGGGGGTTTGAATTCGAAATACCCTCGCGTGTTCCGGTTTTCTACACAGGCTGTTGTTTATTGCACTGAAGAGTTTGGGCACTCCAGCGTTTCCCAGTTGGAGGATATTCACACCATTGCTACAGTGGCCAATCGGGCAGCTTACCACGCCTCTGCTAACGCTTTAATGGGCGCAGTTAATTGCGATTTGATGCGTCGTGACAGCCTCCTTCGTTCTAGCCCCGACTTACCCCCCTCCGTTAAGACGCAGCTCTGCCAGGCCCCCATTGGTGGGACGCAGCTCTTCGGCCCGACTTGGCAGCGGGTGAATCCTCCAAGGACCTGTGGCCCAGCGCACCTAGAAGTGACCGCCGTCGCTTTCCTCCCGCCCGCAGGTCAGGGGGTCACGCACTGCGGTTTGCCAGAACCGCCTTACATAGCCCGGCTGGAACCTCTTCCCGTTTTGGTCGACGCTCTCGGCAGCCAGGGCATGGCTGGATCCAGTGACGCTCCCCCGTCTCGACCCACGCCGACGCTCTTTGGGTCTCCAGTCGGTGGGAGGTTAGCCCTGCACAGCGACGAGTGGCGGTCGCTGCTGCCAAACGACCCTTAGATAATTTCTGTCACAGATGGTCTGCGTCTGACTTTTCAACGACCCCCCCCCCTCCCCCCCCCCCCCTGCTCCAACGATCGCCCTTGTGGACTCAGTCACCGGCTCAAGGCGGCCGCTCTTCGGCTGGAGGTCGCGGACCTACTCAGGAAAGCCGCAACGGAAGTGGTGGCACGTCACGACTCGCCAGCCTTCTACAGTCGCCTCTTCGTCGTGCTGAAACCGGGCAGCAGGTGGTGTCCAATCATCGACTTGTCGGCGCTCAACAAGTTCATCTCGGCCCCCCCCCCCCCCCCTTTCCGCATGGAGACTGTGCGGGCGCTGTGGGCCGCCGTCCAACCTCTGGACTTTGCTATCAGTCTTGATCTCACGGACGCTTACTTCCATGTCCCAATCCACCCGTCGTCGCGGCGATTTCTCTGCTTCGCCTTTGAAGGACAGGTTTTTCAGTTCTGCGCCCTACCCTTCGGACTCAACCTCAGCCCCTGGGTTTTCACGAGACTTATGGATGCCGTCATGGCCAGGGCCTGTCGGTTGGCCTCCAGCCCCTCGTCCAACTACCTGGACGACCTTCTGCTTCGAAACCAGGACTCCATCGCCCTTACGACAGACAGAGATTCGCTGCAGGATCTCCTTCGGCGCCTAGGCTTCCAGGTCAACGAGGGAAAGTCAGACCTCTTGCCGTCTCGTCGGTTCATCCACCTGGGCATGGAATTTCTGACCGACCTCAACACCGTGCATTTGCCCAAGCCTTGCGTTCAGAATTGATGGATCTTTCTTGTCTGGTGTACCTTGCCAACTTGGTGTCAGCCCGGACCTGGCTCCAGCTGCTCGGTCTCCTGAATGTGGTGTTGGATCTCCTGTCCCTAGGCAGGCTGTTTACGCGACCTCTCCAGCTTCATCTGCTATTACACTGGCGCCCCTCCTCGGGCGACCTCAACGCCTTGGTACCAGTCCCCCCCTTGATCAGGACCCACTTCCTCCGTTGGATGGACCCAGAGTGGCTTCAGACGGGTGTTCCTCTGTACTCTCCCCCTCCTTGGCTTTTCCTTTGCAGCAACGCCAGCCGCTCAGATTGGGGCGCACATTTCCTGCCAAGCTTTGCTTCAATTTCGGGACAAGCACTAGGACAAGCACATAAACTGGCTAGAGCTTCAGGCTGTCTGGTTGGCGCTCCATCATTAGGAAATTCGTCTCCAGGGCCAAGACATGTTAGTGCTGTCCGACAACTCGACAGTAGTCTCATACATCCAGAAGTTAAGAGAGACACGATCTCCGCCTCTTTGCATGCTCCTGTACCAGATGATGCTTTGGTGTCAGGACCACGGGATTTCTATCAAGGTTCGCCACATCCCTGTACACCTGAATGTGTTGGCGGACTCCTTGTCCCGTCGGGGCCAACCCCTCCACACCGAATGGTCACTCAGTCCGGAGATTTTCAAGATATGTGCCCACTGGGAGACTCCCTCCATCAACCTATTCGCGATGAGGTGGAACAGACATTGTGTCTCCCATTCTGGACCCCCTCGCGTGGGGCGTGGATGCCCTGTCCCTTTCTTGGGACGGCCTCGTGGCCTACGCCTATCCCCCCACGGTTCTGATCCCCAAGATCATTCAGAAGCTCCGGGATTGCAACGCGGTCCTCCTTCTGGTCGCCCCGTTGAATTGGGCCAGGAGCTGGACGAGCGACCTGTTGAGCCTCGCCACGGAGCCCCCCGTGACGCTACCGACGCCTCGCACGATGTTGAAACAGCCCTGACAAGCCCTTTTCCACCCGTGCCTGGAGAGGCTAGCCTTACACACCTGGCGGTTGTGCGGGTGGCCCTCGCAGCACGAGGTTACTCGCATGCAGTGGTGGAAGCTATCGCTGCAGCCCGCATACTCTCCACCAGCAGGGTATACGAAGGGAAGTGGCGTGTCTACCAGTCCTGGTGCGCGGCTCGACGCCTTTCCTCCACGACACTGACTATGCCACTCCTCGCCGATATCTTCTTATGGCTTTTTGAGGACCAACACTTGGCGCCCATCACCATAAGGGGATACATGGCTATGATCGCCGATACTTACAGACACTTGCGGCATGATGACCCAGGCGCGTGTAAAGATCTTTCGGACCTGATAGCCCACTTTTATCTCTGTCGTATGGTTCTGCGCTCACTGGTGCCCCGTTGGGACCTTCCCTGGGTACTAACGTGGCTCAATTCTGAGCGGTTTGAGCCCCTGCCTCTGGCCTCTCTGGCTGATGTTACCAGGAAGACTTGCTTCCTCCTTGCTCTCGCCTCAGCAGCGCGGGTTAGCGAGCTCCATGCCCTTTCCACAGAGCCCGCTTGCCTTCAGTTCCGGGTGGATGGCACAGTGCAGCTCCTCACGAACCCGACCTTTCTTGCCAAAAACAGGCTCCCCTCGGCCCGGACACAGGTGATCACCATCCGGCCGCTGCTGGATGCTTTTCAGTCCCAGGAGTCCCGCCAACAGGACCCTTTTCGGGCCTTAAATATATACCTCCGATGAACAAAACCTTTCCGGAGAAGTCGCTCCTGCCTTTTTCTGCCCTTATATCGGGGCAGGACGGACACTAGTGAGCAGACTATCTCTTCATGGTTGCGGTGGGTCATACACTTTGCTTACGATGACCTTCCCCCCCGCAGGGGCCAAGCAGATGCGAATTTGGGCGTATGAAATCAGAGCTGTCGCGACCAGCCTCACCTTTGACCGCAACTGTGCAGTACGGGACATTGTCGCCACAGTAGGATGGAGAGCTGAATCCACCTTTGCACGTTTCTATCTACGCGACCTCTCGAGCCAGCAGGACAACCTGGCCCTGGTGGGCGACATCTTGGCGGCTCAACACTCCCTGCCGGCGCGCCAGGCGCGTTAGGTACGCTTAGCTGAAATTGTGAGGTGTTGATCCCAGCCTTTTTCGCTAATGCGTCCGCAGTGGTGGGGTAGTTGGCGGCGCCCTCCTCCTTTTCATCATTCTTCGATACAGTAATGCCATCGGTAATGTTTTTCGAGGAAACAAATGTATTTTTCTCTAAAATGTATTTTTTCAAGAAAATACTTACCGATGGCATTACTCGGAGGGCCCTCCCACCTACCCCGCTCGCCACCAGTAAGCTAAGAGCGAAACTGGTGACGCTGCACATGTACTCATATGAGGAAAGGGAAGTTACTCAGGGACATTGGTACAGCTCACTCGGGTGGTTCCCCGGTGGCGTTGCTGTACACGACGATCCCTGGAGTGAAATTGTTAGGCTAAGTGCTCCTTCCATACAGTAATGCCATCGGTAAGTATTTTCTCGAAAAAATACATTTTAGAGAAAAATACATATTTTTCGTATTTGTTTTTGGACACCAAACATCTAATTTGCACAGTACATTGTCTTTATGTTCAGTATGTATCAAGTTTTTTCATTTGATCATCTCCAGTAGCAAAATCAGAAAATGTGTTTGGGCCCACGACACTGCGGCTGTCGTAGGCCTGAGGAACTTTGCTTACTTTCCTTTGCTGGTAAACGCCTCTTGCAGTTGTGGTGCATTGTGTGAAATGGTTAACCCGTTTAACTCATTCTACCCCATCACCGAAATCCCCAAATTTTGAAGTCGTCCTCTGAAGTCTGCGTTGCAGTGCAGGACACAGATCGACCATGATAGTTCAAGGGTGATGCCAGAATAGCTTGGCGCCCATAGGTGCCAAGCTATTCTGGCATCACCCTTGAACTATCATGGTCGATCTTTATCTTGCTGTGGTGTGTCTGGGGGAGAATGAGTTAACCCACAGACACATTTTGGAGGTGTCACCTGATGACTGTGTACCAGTTGTGGGTGATGGATTGACCATGATAATTCAAGGGTAGTGCCATATTTGCTTGGTGCCTGATGATGTCAAGCTAAGCTGGCACTACCCTTGAATTATGATTGATCCATCTCCCATCTCCTGTTACTGGTACATAGTTGGATGACACCTTCAGAATTGTCCTGGAAGTTAAATGGGTTATCCTTTCACGTGATAACACCACAACCGAAAAAGTGGGAAATGGGGTCTTGGGATTAAATGGGTTAACTCACTCAAGACATGTCATGCGGATACATAGCTTATTGTTATTGGTGGATACGTCTCATCTCGAATGGGTTAAAATGGTGTTCGTTGTAAACATCTTTGGTTCACATTATTATTTGGAAAAGCTATTTGCATAACTGCAATACTTTTTGTCAAATGCAGTCCTATGTTCAGACACCAGCTAACAAATCTGAGCTCGTTTAGACTTAGGGTCAAACAGGCTGCTTAAAGTTCAATGATACCTGTTTAGAAAAGTCTGTGTTTGCCAGGACTACGAAAAGGAATGAAAGGTTTACAATTGTTTTATCTTGTTAGTGCTTGCACAAAACAGCTTCTTGTTTGAAACCAGATGAAACCTACAATGGCCAATTTTTCTTTGTGTTTTTTTTTTTAATCCGTTTTATGAAACCACCACTTTCAGCAATATTGTGTATCATCTTTTAAAACTTCAGTTTCTGTCAAACCGTTACACAGCTTTTATTTTTGCTGTTTTTCTTGAATGAAATGTTTCTGTTTGTGTTGATTTTTTTAATTGTGTGATGAATTCACGGTATTTCTGCCACATGGCTGATTCATTTTTTGCTGTGCACAGTTCCTCGTTATTGTTGATTTCCATTGAGTTTGCTTGTTTTCTTGCCTTACTGCTTCATCTCCAATGTGATATCTTCGGTTTTTGCCTTCTGAAGACATTATCGTATTTGTGCACTCAAAGTTTTTTGGTGTTGTTTGTTTTCACGAGAATGACTCCTGTTTTACCAAGCTGCTAGCACGTGCGCTGGTCTGTGATTTTTGCACCCAACAAATTGCACCCAGCACACAAATTGCCCCCTTTGCTGCCAGCTGCTGCAGGTTACATTGCTGACCTCTTTTGTTGATTTAATGTGTAAGAGCCTCTGCAGAACATGTGAGCAAGAGGCATAGACCCTCATGAGCCCCTGCAATTGCAGGGGCTCATGAGGATCTATGTCTCTTGCAGTTGGATTGTGTTCAGTTTTCATCAGTGGTGCAGGGGTTAATTTCTGCCATGCTTTCCTGACACATTCTGCTCTGTTTTGGTTCCTTACCAGTTCTGACTGTAATAGTGAGGGAGTGAAGAACTTGTTGAGCATTTGAAGAAAAGTCATTTTAAACAGTCTTTCACTTTATTTTATCCCTTGGTTCGTTGCAGGGAAGACAATTCTCAACTAGGCTTGAGCCGCAGTGTTCAGTCACGAGTCCTTTCCATTGATGTTGTCCTTATTCATTCCAAGGCTCATGTCAAATTATTTTTTCAGTCTTACATAATCGTGAAAGAGCTTTAATTTATGTAGAGAAATCTGGCCTCAGTTGCACGAGTGCGCTTAAAACCTGTGCAAGCCACTGAGCAAGATGCTTCTCAGCAGGAGCACCTTGCTTAGTGGCTTGCTCAGGATTTAAACTCACTCATGCATCTGGCCACTGACCCTAAAGTACATGTAATATTTTGTGCCCCACTGTGGGAGTATGCATGCCCCATTTTGTGCTTCTTCATAAAATAAGAGATTCAGATTTTCAGCAAAATTGACTTTTTATTTCTCTTTTAATAGAAGGCAAAAGTTCACTGTTCTTCTTTAGATTATGTATGTTAGCACTTATGTTTGTATGCGTGTGTGTGAAAGAGAGAGATAGAGGGAGAGAATCCATGGAACAATGAAAAAAGTTGGACAAAGTTTGAGAAAGTTGACTTTTTTGTTCGTGAAATGAGGACAAACTTTGTTGGACACTTGATGGGAAGGCTGCATTGTTCATTGAACTGAAAGAGAGGTGTGGATGTATGATCATAGATTGAGGAGAGGCAAGCATCACATCGTGTTTTCTATACTAGTACTCCAGCAACGTTTAGGTGCTGCAGAAATAATTAAAACTGACCCTTGCAAAATGGTAGCCATACTTGTGTTTTAAGGCTAAACAAATCACCATTTTTGACACTGCAGATTTTGTAGTCGGTTTCTTGTAAATGCACTAGAACAAGCATATCTTCTGTACTGTACATGGTTTCAATTCTTTGTGTGCCTTTGCTTTGGTTGCTTTTCTTACCATTTACTTTATAAACATACTTCATTTTTACACCTTTGTACTGTAGTTCAGTTGAGAGTTTGATTTCTAGTCTTGGTACAGTGAGTTGTACTGTACGCCTTTTTTCCTTCTTAGAGGTATACTTTGTATGATAGTTCAAGGGTGGTGTCAGAATAGCTTGGCGCCTACTGGCGCCAAGCTATTCTGACACTGCCCTTTGAACTATTTACTTTGTATGGGTGACAGTGTGAAAAATTGAAATTACTGAAAACGGTCCATGGACTAACTATGCGACATAATCCATGACCAGCAAGAGACATAAATTCTCATAAGCCCCTGCGAATGTAGGGGCTCATGAGAATTTATGCCTCTTGCTGATGGAACGAGAAGGCTGAAGGGCTGTTCTGCCTGAACCAAAAAGCTGAAATTCAGTGGCGATTTTGAAAAGGCTGAAGCATCTTCCAGGACTGAAGACTATTACCCACGATTTTGTGTGCTTAGAGGAAGGTAGACGCTAAGCTTATCGAGGCACTATCCTTGAGCTATTGTTGACCCTTCTCTCGCCACTTGGCAGTGGGATTTTAAAGTGCAGTTTGCAGCTAACCTGAAATGTAGACTTATATTAATGCTTCCGCACTTTTGCAGCGTCTCACAACTTTTTGAGGTGTTGATTACAACTGGGAAGCGGATCGAGCATGATAGTTTAGCAAGGTGCCAAGCTAATCTGGCAGTGCTGTCAAACTGTCATGGTCGATCCATCTCCTGCTGAGGTGTCTTAACCCATATCATTCGGAATACACCAGTGTGTGAAATAAGTTTGACTAAAATAGTTCAAGGGTAGTGCCAGAATGGCTTGGCACCTCTAGGCGCCAAGCTATTCTGGCACCACCCTTGAACTAAAGCCATTGGTCTATATCCTTATGTGTTAGTACTATAATGTAGCTTGCATATGGCAGTGTACAAATTTGAAGCTTTTAGCCTCTGTATGATATGGGTTACGAGTGAATATGCACATTTGTCGTGCACTCTTGTTGATCTGTTAGAAATAGAAGCTCACTTTATTTTGCAGTCTCGAGGGCACATCAGCACGGTACAGCAGTTCTGCGTCATTTACATGCACTCTATTTCCTGTTCGGGTGCACAGCCTGTAGTTTGGAATGAAATGCTCGTCACGATTGTCACTGAGCGCACCAGCAATAGCCATTTAATGTCGCTTTAGATATGATGTGAATATGTTGAATGGAGATGAGCTTTGCATGCAGTGTTTTGCTTTTCAGTTACGATGGAATTGCTGTTGACCCTTTTAGCCCCACAGGTGTTTTCCCAATTTTGGAAGTGTTGCTGAACGACTGTGTACCAGTTGCAGGAGGTGGATTGACCATGATAATTCAAGGGAAGTGCCAGATTAGCTTGGCGCCTGAAGGCGCCAAGCTAATCTGGCTCTACCCTTGAATTATCATGGTCAATTAATATGCTGTAGGGACTCGGGGGCTAAAAGTTGAGGCAGGCTAGCATGCAGTAGTTGAGGCAGGCTCGCATGCAGTACTGTCTTACGGTGTAGTCAGTAGGGATTAATGGTCGGCAGGCTACTGAGGCCATCTCGCAGCGTTTTTATGGTGTAAATTGGCCACAGAAAAATGCACGGATACTTTTGGGGTGAAATCGGTTTTAGGGAATCAATGGTACATATGTTTTTAAGTGGTTTGTGCCTGATCAATGTGTATTGCAGGGAAATCACGAAGCTTTTGTTAGTCACTTCAGTTGGCATTGGATTTTTTGAACATTCATGCGCTGGTCTGTGATTTTGGGACATTCAGCTGTCGCTACAATGGCTTAAAATTACACACCAGCACATGTGTGTAACTGTGTATTACTGTTGTGTTTAGTCTTGACAATTTGTGTAAAAATAACTGTGAGTTTGCTTTTTTTCATTTTGTTGATGCTGCCTTTTTCAGTTTTGTTGACCCTCTTGGCTAACCGTGATTGTATATAGTACTGAGTGTACCTGTGCAATGAAGTTTTGTATAATTGGCAAACTGTATTGTCGGGCATGTTCATGTGTCTATATTTTTATATCTTCCATTTGTAACACATGCCACAACATGTATACTCCATTTTGCCTTTAATGTAACAAAGACTGTATTTATGCTGTCAGCGTCAAGGTGATCACTGCAGAATTCTTGGCTATTGATGTGGGTAGTACACATAGTGTACAGGTTTTTGTGGGACAAAAAGGGAACAGGTTGCGTTGACTTAGTCTTTTCTTTGTAGTGTGCTACAGGTAGCAGTGTTTGGGTAGTGTAGGAGTCCTAACTTTTAACCCTTTGCTGCCATGAC
Source organism: Semisulcospira habei (assembly GCA_036245525.1). Classification (NCBI taxonomy): domain Eukaryota; kingdom Metazoa; phylum Mollusca; class Gastropoda; family Semisulcospiridae; genus Semisulcospira; species Semisulcospira habei. The sequence goes on along the minus strand of BTPG01000006.1, from coordinate 172,247,835 downwards.
TGTGAGGTAAATTTCTAAAACCACCCCAGAGTTGACTTTCATGTAGGCTAATTTCTGATAGAAAAGAGATATAAATGAGACCTGCTGCAGGCATAGGCCCACATCAGCCCCCTGCAGCAGTGGTGGCCGATGAGGATCTATGCCTCTCAAAAATGGATGGTGGTCCCTGCTTCACGATTGAGGGTTTAACCCGTTTAGCCCCGATGCACTGGAGCTGGATCAATCATGATAATTCAAGGGTAGTGCCATTAGGCACCAAGCCAATCTGGCACTACCCTTGAATTGTCATGGTAGATCCATTTCCTACAACTGGTACAGTCATGAGGTGACACATCCCAAATATGGGAAATGCGGCTATAGGCTTAATGGTGTTAACTCTCGTAGACTGAGCACTTTGTTCAGGAGACTTTTTAACCCATTCAGCCCTGACGCACTACAGCAGGAGATGGGTTGACCATGATAATTCAAGGGTAGTGCCAGATTAGCTTGGCGCCTGTTGGTGCAACAGGTGCATAGTCGTTAGATGACGCCTCCAAAATTTGGGAAATATGTGCGTCGAGCTGAACGAGATAAGAAGTTGTCTTGCCGTGTGGAATATGTACTATTTTCAAGAAATTGATCTACCTATGGTAGTCAGTATGTCTTGTTATGGCTTGGCACCTCCACAGACACCAGGCTACCATAATGAGCGACTTGGCTCACTGCTGCTGCCGCTAGGTGGCGTAAACACAGTAGGGGCTAAACTCGACATTCTGTTTTTTAGTTGATCCCTGTCCGTGCACATTATCTTGGGTCCTCATGACATACTGCATGCCACAGGTATGTCGTTTTTCTGTTCACAGGCTTTTGTTTTCATCTGGTATATCGCACAGTAGGATTAGTTAATGTGGTTTACTGCGCTCAACGTGTCCGGATTCTATGTCATCCAATCGGGTACCGAGTTTAGGAGCGATATACCTGTGACCTGTAGTGTAACACGATTATTGAAGCCTATTCACACGAACAGCTATCACCTAAGACACCGAGAATAGTGACCCTTCCCCTTATAAGAGCAGCGACACCACACGGCAGCAGGAGAAGATGATTTCAGCTAAGTCGACCATTGGACCTTCTGGTCAATTGATTTCCGGCAGAACGATGGAAATGCCAGATTAATATGGAATAATATTCTTTCGCAAATTTTAAGTTACAATTAATGTAGATGCAAGTACTTTTCATCCTCTTAAGATGATCCCTTTCACTGACAGAGACCAAAAATTAAATCTGAAACTATCACCGGTTAAATGCCCGCTTCCTGAAACATGGGTGTTAATGATTTAGCAAGAGGTAAAGTATTTAAGCCTCTGCAGTTGTGGTGCCCATGAGAATTATTGCAGTTGGGTGATGTTCGCCATGCCCTGGCAGTTAATGGGTTAAAAGTTAAGGAAATAGCTCACTGGATTATGTCTGGACTCCAGTTTAGTTCACAACTTTTCACTGTCTGCCTGTGTACATGAATGTAAAATCAACTTTGTGGCAGCAACAAATGTAAATCCCAAGACAACGTTCAATAACCAATTGCACCATAGTGTATTGTGGTACATATATTAAATAGTCCTGTACTTTTGCTGATTCTTGGTTTTCCACAAATTTACCCAATGACAGATCACTTCGACCGTGAGTGTGTGTTAGTTCAGTACAAGTTAGCGTGTGCACTGTTTAACCTTTCTAACCCCAAGGTGACATTTCCCAAATGGTGGAAGTCTCATTGGACTATGTAACAGCTGCAGGAGATGGATCGATGATGATAATTCAAGGGTATTGCCAGATTAGCTTGACCCCTGATGGCGCCAAGGTAATCTGGCACTACCCTTGAATTATTTTCATTGATCCTTCTCCTGCTTCAGTGCACTGGGGCTGAAAGGGTTAAACCCCCATGTGCTTGCAGACACCGGGTACTGCAAATAGTACCGACGACTGCAAGCTCGTTGGGGTCAAGATTTGATCTTAGCGTACATGCATATGTGTTAAACGAACAAACAAGTTGCTCTTGTGCTTGTAGCATCTGTGTCAAGTCTAAGAATGTAATGTAGTTCTCGTGTGGCATTTTTGTCAACAGGAGAATGTGCATCTGCACTTCAGATGAAAAAAATACGTACTGTATTTTTTTTTTTTCTGTAACTCATTCAGCCCTGACAGACCACAGCAGCACATGGATTGAGCATGATAGTTCAAGGGTGGTGCCAGAATAGCTTGGCGCCGAAGGGCGCCAAGCTGTTCTGGCACCACCCTTGAAATATCATGCTCGGTCTGTCTCTAGAATTGTAAAACAGTTCATCAGAGGGCAACATCAAAATTTGGGGATTTCGGTCTTGGGCAGAATGTGTTAAAGAGACTTCAGTGACAACCATCTATCTGTAAAAAGCTCAGATCCTCATGAGCCACAACTGTGGGAGCTCATGAGGATCAATGCTTCTCGCTGACCACTCTAATATCCTTTTTTTTTTTAAATAACGGAAATGTACATTGACGCTTCAGTGAATGCCATCTACCTGCATGAGGCACAGAGCCTCGGGGAGTCCCCGCAGTTTTGGGGGCTCACGAGGGTTTTTGCCTCTTGTTGACAACTCTTATGTTCATCATTTAGTTGGACGATGGTATAGGATAATTGGTCTTCATAAGGGAGAGAAGTCAATATGTGATAGTAGCTAGCACTGTTGTAACCATTGACATTATTTCATTCTTCATTCCTGCTGTTTGCATCTGTGTGAATAACGTTCTGTGCAAGGCATACTGTGGACTGACACTGAGAACATGAATATTTTCAAAATGGTCTTGTGTGAGTGTTGTTAATTTTGTGTGGTTTTCTTTGTGTGTGATTGGTTTTGTGTGTGTTTGTGGTTTGTGTGTGTACGCTTGCAAGTGTGTGTGTACACATTCATGTGTATGCATATGCGTTCATGTATGTGCATGTGTTACTGTACATGATAATGTATCACATTGAATCCTGAAGTCAAAATGACCAGAGTTGTCCTCTGAACACTGCAGTCACGCTGTTCCAGATCCCCAGATGGCTCGACCACGACAGTCGGCGCAAGGGTGGTGGTGCCAGATTAGCTTGGCGCCTATTAGCCGACATCACCTTTGAGCTACCACAGTCGACTGATCTCGTGCTCCAGAATTTCAGGACCCCACCCGGGTCTGCCCTTGGGGACTTGGGTGGGGTTAGGTATTTTTTTAGTTCTCAGGGTCACCCTGGTCAGCCCCACAGGGTGGGTTTTTCTCTCTATTCTGGGGCATGTGTTCTGTCTACCTTTGTCCATTCACCTGTATTTGCCTTTTTAAAACTCTCCTACTGTCTGCACTGCCTGTAGCTCTTGATATTGGATGTGTGTTGCTAATGGTCTTCGCTTTATTTAGGCCCATGTTGTAGATTTATTTAATGTATTTGACCGGCTGGCGACATACATTCAATGTTCTGTTTCTTTTTTTTTTCACAAGCAGTGCAGGCACGTCCTGAGAAAGCCTTGTTGCTGTCGGGACGTTAAGCAATGTACAATCAATCAATCAATCCAGAATTTCAGGACTGAGCGAGTTAACCCTTTGGCTGTCAGTAGTGCTTCTTGTCACGATGATTCCTATAGGAATCATGGTGACGAGCACTAACGATGGCAAAAAGGGTTAACTTGTTCAGTCCTGAGAGGGTTAACCCATTTAGCCCCGGGACCCTGCAGCAGATGGATCATGATAATTCAAGGGTAGTGCCAGATGAGCTTGGCGCCTGAAGGCGCCAAGCTCATCTGGCACTACCCTTGAATTATCATGATCAATCCATCTCCTACAACTGGTACATAGTCGTTAGGCAACGCCTCCAAAAGTTTGGAAATGTGGCTGTGGGGTCAAGAGGGTTAAATAAGTGGATATCTGACTCGCACACAAAGAAAGGAGGACGCAGTACCAGTTATCTTCAAAGCAAGTCCTTTATTTTACCGAGTATACACATCAACTCGAGAAGGAACACACAAAGTTCACACCAAAAAAAGATGAGGGGGAAACAAATTCTAACTGTGCCATTGGGCACAAGAACATGCCCTGAATTGGCAGAATAAATATTATTCTGTGCTAACATCTGAAATGTCTGAAAATGAGGCTGGTACAAAAGTGAAATGAAAACTAGCTGAGCAAAAAGCGCAAGTGAACGGATGAACATTTCAAGACGGTCCATAATCCAACCGTATCATCTGCAAGAGACAGAGATTCACATGAACCCCTGCAGCTGCAGGGGCTCATGCGAATCCTGTCTCTCGCTGATCCTCAAATAGAAAATTTCAATGTAAAACATGCAACTGAAAAACTGGAGAATCAGCCTGCAACCAATGTAATTTGTAGTTTGTTTCAACTGTGCACTGGTCAGCGTTTGTTTAACTCATTCAATTCCGACACACCACGGCAAGACACGGATCGAGCCTGATAATTCAAGGGTTGTGCCAGAATAGCTTGGCGCCCATGGGCGCCAAGCTATTCTGGCACAACCCTTGAACTATCACGCTCGATCTGTTTCCAGAAGTGTAATACAGTCTTCAGGGGGCAGCTTCAAAATTTGCGGATTTCGGTCCTGGAGCAGAATGTGTTAACTTGATGGCTTGAATCACGGTCCGACATGCAAATGATGATGGAGGATAATGGAAAAAATACACAGTGGTGAAAGAACAAAGTCAATGGTAAACGTCAACATCAAGCCCGCTGGAGTTACACAATGCTGGATCACAAAACACTAAGAGACCACCACCATAATAAAGAAATATGTCTTGAGTAAACGCCTCGAGTAACTCTTCAATGCCATCAGTCACAGACTGTGATTCGGAAATGTTTCATAATTCAACATCACAGAGCTTTAGCTTTCCAAAGAAGAGTGGTATCACCAAGAGGCATAGATCCTCATGATCCCCCGCAGTTGTGGGAGCTCATGAGGATCTACGTCTCTTGCCGCTGGAACGTGTTTAGTTTTTCTTGGCAGCGACTTAAAATGTACGTCTAAGTCCTTGTTGACGCTACAGGTTTCACTGGAAGTAGCAACAACAAAACAACACACTTCATCCAAGCGTTTGACTGCATCTACTATCAAGTTTACTTTCTTCATAATATAAGTAAACCTACTACAGGGCACTAGTGTAACCATACTAAGATACCAAGAGATATGCCAAATATGTGTGTTCCGATTCTAAATTGGCATTACCAAGCTCGTAAACAGAGCTGCATGTACATGTACCAGTATTCACGCTTCTAAGCTGCCACTATCTTGCTGGCCTTCTTCTGTGACAAGTTGATCTTATCTCCCATGCTGAGAGCCATTCCCTGCAAGAGACCAAGAAGAAATCTTGTTACATACGAACCCATTCAGTCCCGACGCACTACAGCAGGAGATGGGTTGACCATGATAATTCAAGGGTAGTGCCAGATTAGCTTGGCGCCTATTGGCGCCAAGCTAATCTGGCACTACCCTTGAATTATCATGATCAATCCATCTCCTGAAACTGATTTTAGTCACAAAGTGACACCCCCCCCCCCCCCCCCCCAAAAAAAAAAAAAAAAAAAAAAAAAATGTTGGAAATAGGTGTAGATGATCGTCTGGTTCTATACCTGCATATTTTTCTGTGGGCTGGCGATTGGGTGCCTGTTAGGTGGGGACAGTGGATCTAACCGTTTGTCTGTCCAGCGCTGAGTAATTCCCCTTGGTTTGTGTACAATGCTACCAGTGCTAGCCTCACCTATCTGGTTTGTGAGTTGAAAATAGAGACTGGGGCTAAATGGGCAAATGAAAACATCCAAGCATATCCCAAGTACCAATAGTCTGGAGACAAACTGGGGTGTCAATGGGGCAAGGCTTCAGCTGGTGTTTTCAGTCTTGTTGGTATGTATGTGCAGCATTGGTAAAAATGTGTGCGACAGGATAAAATGCGGGACACTCTCTGGTCCAATGTCCTTTCTCTCTCTAGACACTTTTCTGCCCCGAGTGAAAGAAGTTTGCCAACGTTGACCGATGCTTTATTGTCACTACAGCTTACCATTCCCTTCTAGTCTATATCCACTTCTGGAACAATCACTGGCTGAGTATTGTCTAAAATCACCATGATGTGAAGAGACATTAAATAAAATTCATTCATTCATTAGTTCAATCCAAAAAGGTGACTGCCAAGCATGTAATATGCAAAGAAGTACCCAATGGAGAAAGAAACACGCTTAGAAAATTTATTAATATTTCGGGTAAATACTCTTTGTCAAAATAGACAAACAAACAGAGATCAGCCGCTACTTATCTTCCTTCGCCACATTCCTTCTGCGAATGAAGACAAGTAGCGGCTGATCTCTCTGTTTGTCTATTTTGACAAAGGGTATTTACCTGAAATATTAATAAATTATATTCATTAGTTCACTGGCTGAGTGACTATATGACTGATCCATGTGTGACTGATCTATCCTGCAAATAAAGGGTTGTCCTTAGATGCATGCTCGTATGCAGATGCTTTCAGCAACATTACTACTCACCTGAAATTCCAGTCTAAAGAACAACCAAGGCAAAGACAATGGACGAACTACGCAGAATCATATATGATATTGTGACACCTATACACCTACCTGACTCTTGGCGCGAATGCGGACATGTCCCTGAACAGATGCGTCCTTGCCCAGGTGCAAGGCTTTCTCAATGGACAGGTTGGCCAGTACATCCTCCCCAAAGATGGAACGGGCATAAAGGTTGGCCGCCATGAAACCACACTCACCAGACAGCGCCTATAAGCAAATTAAATGCTCAACATGACTCTGTCAATTTGTATGAAGAAAATGGGGCATCTCAGGTAAAACAATCTTGAAGAGCAAAAAGTGTCACCTGTCATTAAAGACCAACATTTAGATGGCTACAGCCACCTAAATGATGGTCTTTAACCCATTCAGCTCTGACGCATTACAGCAGGAGATGGGTCGACCATGATAATTCAAGGGTAGTGTCAGATTAGCTTGGCGTCCGTCGGCGCCAAGCTAATCTGATATTACCCTTGAATTATCATGGTCGATCCATCTCCTGCAACAGGTGCATCATTAGATGATGCCTCCAAAATTTGGGAAATACGTGCGTCGGGCTGAATAAGTTAATGACAGGTGATCTTTTATAAGGGTGGTCACCCAAAACAGGTTTTGCTAAACATTTCACTTGTAGAAAGCTGCATATGCCAGAACTAGACTACTATTCTTTGTCAGACTTACTACATGTACCTCTATGGTGTCTGGTTTTAAGCTGAAAGCATTGCTTTCCTTATACATAAAATATTATATATTGTAAATAATGCATTGGTTTGTCAGAAATGTGGTTTCAGAATATGAAACTGGCTCTACATAGGCACAGTTTTCTACTGTCACACGCAGTTCATATCAACCAAGGGAAATCTGACATATCTGTACATGTGATTATGCGTACAACATATGAACAGTTTTCAAAACCTGCATACATCTTGACATTTTTATATTTAAAACGCAGGTTTTCCGTGTAAGGACGCCTTTTGCGGATGAATAGGTATGACTGACTAACCTTTTCTGGAGTAAGGCACTTCATGTTGGTGCAGTTCATGACATGTCCGAGGAAGTCGGGCAGGTTAGTGATGTTGGTGTTGACAGTGACCTTGTTCTCCCACTCGAACTCAGCCCACATCTGACGGAACTCGGTGTCGGTGCAGGCAGCGGGCACAATGTAGTCCATGATGTCGATGTGGATGTCGTTTAGCACCACACAGTTACGGTCGCTTGCAGCCCCGCTGATGTCATACACTAAAAAAAGAACAAGAACAGTCATCATTGACTTTTTAAAAAGTTAGTAATTATTCCATTTGTTTCACATACTCAAATGGATGTCGTTAAGATAATAGCCCCACTCATAGCATACACTGAGATAAAGCAATTATTATTTATTATTAGCATTATTGTTATTAATCTTCATTATTATTGTTTTAATTTAATCATTTATAACACACTACCACAAGGCATGAATCGACGGATAACTCAAGGGTGGTGCCAGAATGGCTTGGCGCCTATAGGTGCCAAGCTGTTTTGGCACCATCCTTGAGCTATCAAGGTTGATATGTCTCTGCCTCCTGAACTGCAACGCAGCCTCAAAAAGACAATTTCAAACCTAACAATTTGACTTTAATGGCAAAATGTGTTAAACATACCAATGTTTCCAAAGATGATGCCGTTCTCAGTGGATGCTACCTTGATGTTGGCCTTGATGTTGGCAAAGTCGTGAGGGGCCAGCAGCAAGGGCTGGGGCTTTTCCACAAGCTTTAGGTCACCTGAAAACATAACACAATGCGCCATGTTACAGAAGTTGCTGATAAGGAGAGACATTCTTCAACGCAAAGTAGATTAACCCTTTGGCTGTCGGCAACGCTTCTTATCATGATGTTTCCTGCATGAATCATCGTGACACAAAGCGTTATCTGCTGTCAGAGGATTAGTTTGCAGACTAGAACTGTATGTAGATCACAGATACAAGCTTGGCTGTTTGGGGCACGCTCCTTCTATAATGGGGCCACTAAACCCATATAACTCTAAGGTTGTATTTTAGATGTCACCTAACAACTATGTACAAGTTGCAGAAGATGGATCAACCATGATAATTCAAGGGTAGTGCCAGATTAGCTAGGCGCCTGATGGCGCCAAGCTAATCTGACACTACCCTTGAATCATCATGACTGATCCATCTCCTGCTGTAGAGCATCAGGGCTCAAGTTGTACAATATGCATGTCCATCATTCACTGATGGGAGTGAGACCCATCAATGCAAAAATCCACAATAACAGACCTGCACACGGTATACAGGATTTTCCACAAGCATGTAGACACCATAATTCAATTGACTCACCCAGGGTAGCTAACTCGAGCGTCAGGTTCTGCAGAGTGTCTGCCGTCTGGTTAACAATCAACACATCCAGCACAATGTCATACTGGTTCACGTTCACGTACGCCTCAGCATACACAGGGTCCGAGAAACCCGTCAGTTGGGTCACCTGGTCACAAAAACAAACTTTCAAAACCGGCACCTTTTGGTAGTTTATCTATCTTATCTTCATAATGCAGTTTTAAGTCATAAAAAGACAGACTTCTAAAAAGATGAACAGACTGATAAATCAATGTGCACAGACAATTGTGAACTGTCAAAAGGTGGATATAACAACAGGAAAAAATAGTTCAGAAGTTTACCATATTCATTTGTTTCCAAAAAATTTAGATGGAGAGAAACACAAATCAATAAAACACAGAAAATTAATAACAACCAATAATTTCAACTTTCAACTCAGCATGCATCAGATCCCAGAGGAAATGCATGCGCTGATCTGTGCTTTTGGACCTTACAGCTGCAAGCCATAAGGTTCAAAATCACAGACCAGAATACTTTTTAAAGCAAAAAGAATCAAATACTCTGTGATAAAGAACTCCAGTACCTTCTTCTTATCATTATTAATATTATTACGTTTTAGTCCAATATCACTGGTGAGTGAAAAGATGGTAAATAAAATTCTGAATTCTAGTACCTTGCTAAGCTTGGATGATCCGATGGGGTCAGCATCTTTCTTGGACGACATGCCAAGGGCCTGGGACATGGTCAGCTCGAACAGATTCTAAACAGACAAAACAAGAGCATGTTATGGTACCCACTATAGTTCTGGCATGAGTCTTACGGCACAGCAAGAACTGTTCAAAGCGTGACCACCCTCATGAGAGATCACCTGTCATTGGAGATCACCATTTTAGGTGTCAGTAGCTGTGACTGTGGCTGCAGCCACCTACATGATGGTCTTCAATCACAGGTGACACTTCGAGACTTCTCTTCAGAGATCACCTGTCATTGGAGATCATCATGTAGGTGTCAGTAGCTGTGACTGTGGCTGCAGCCATGATGGTCTTCCATCACAGGTGACACTTCGAGACTTCTCTTCAGACAGCACCTGTCTTTCAAGACCACTCTTTTTTTCTTGCAAAAAAAAAAAAAAAAAAGGTGGTTGGTCAAAACAGGTTCTACTGTACCAGATCCATCTTACAATTGACAGAGAGGTATCAACTACAGGTGTGAAAATAGAATCTCACCAGACCCATCTCACCAAAGTTGTAATTATGTTGTTGTTGTACAAAAACATCATAACATAAGAATCCTATTTCACTGTTGAAAATGCATTTACTCCACTGCCCGCTAACCCTTCACTGCCAGCGGCCACAAATGCATCTGCTGAAACCATCTCAGCAGAAAAGAAGTACCCAACAGAGAAAGAAACACGCTTAGAAAAGACGGGTACAACACAATTTATTAATATATTGAGTTGCCACATTCCTTCTGCGAATGAAGATAAGTAGCGGCTAATCTCTCTGTTTGTTTGTCTATTTTGACAAAGGGTATTTACCCAAAATATTAATAAATTGTGTTGTACCCATCTTTTCTAAGCGTGTTTCTTTCTCTGTTGGGTACTTCTTTGCATTTTACACACTTGGCAGTCACCTTTTTGGTCTGGATTGCTTACATCTCAGCAGGAGTACTGATATACATGAGTCCAGCATGAGGACCGATAAGCAACGGGCAAGAGGCATAGACCCCCATGAGCTCCCCGCAACAGCAGGGGGGCTGAGTGTCTATGCCTCTTGCAGCTGGATAACATTCGCCATGCTCTAGCACTGAGGTGGGGTTATTTCAATTCTCATCCTGCTGAAGGATTTAAAGCGAATTACAGAAACTAGTGGTGAATAGGCAGGCTATGGTATTTAGCAGGGTCTGCAGCAGGCGAAAGGACTGAAAATTAACACAGCAGAAACTAGGCCCCCCACCTCTCCAGGCCCCATGTCGGCACGGTTGATGAGCTGGGAGAAGTTGATTGGGTCGTCCGCCTGTACCTTCACCACCTTCTTCTCCAAAGCCTGTGGACACAAAACACATACATGAGAAATGGAAAACATCCGTGTCAAGTTGGACATGTTAGAATACAGAATAAGAAGTGTTCGAGGTAGGGTAGGGGTGGGGTCTGAAAGCCTATTACTGTTTAACCCTTTCCATCCTGATACACTTCCAAGCAGACATCAAGAGACTGGGAACCACCTGGAGTAGAATCGAAGGAGAAGCACAGGACAGGAGTTGCTGGAGGTCTCTCGTCGACGGCCTATACCCGGGTAGGGGTGACAGGCGTAAGTAAGTATCCTGATACACTATTGCTTGAAATAAATTATGATTTTTGAAATCTGTACATAGTCTGCCTGTCTTTTCCATTTGTGTTACTGAATGGGTGAAACAAACTATCCACCATCAATCATGCCTCACCTCTTGAGCAGCTTTGTCTTCCTCTATCTTAGCGGCCAGCATGACAGAGAGGGACCCACGACAGGCATGGTTGAAAATCTCATGCATCAAGTCAGAGCGCTCGGCCAGCACACGCAGGCAGGTGGCAATGCGGTCAACGTCATCATCCGTGATGGGCTATGGTGAGAAAAATAAATTATGAATGAGTTTTTAAACACTGATCAGGAATAGACTATGAAACTTTGTCCAATCACTTTCTTGATTTGAACAAGACAAGAACATAGATATACGCAATGGAAGAATTAGGAAACAATATCCACATATTTTATTCAATATGTCCAGTAGCTGTCGAAACTATTATTTCAACCTCATGTAATCATCAATTCCACAGGTTACCTTTACAGACAATCCTGTCAAGGCAACCACCTAAGCAGACTACCTATTTTTTGTCTCATGGTCTTCTTTCTGTTACTTATATAACTGTGATGGCATAAAATTATCAGACATAAAACTGTCCCAACATTATCAGACATTTCAGTGTGTATTTTTTTTTTTTTAATCTACACAGTTCTCATGATTAAAATCAATAAATTAACCCATTTAACCACAAGGCTGCATTTCCCAAATTTTAAAAGTGTCATCTAAAAATTGCAGGAGATCGATCGACCATGATAATTCAAGGGTGGTGCCAGATTAGCATGGCGCCTGATGGCGCCAAGCTAATCTGGTATTACTCTTGAATTATCATGGTTAATCTATCTCCTGCTGTGACCCTGTGGGAGGATACCACCCATCTAAGGTGACCACTTCTTGATAGTCCCTTGGGTGGTTGTTCTTCACAAGTTCGACTATAGTAAAAGCAGATTTTATACCGTTGTCTGATCTGCCTCCCACACTACAGATTATGCTAAGCCACAGGTTACCCTTGTATGATCAATACAATACAATACAATACACAATACAATACAATACAATACATAAAATACTACTTTATAATCATCCCACATGGGAAAATTGACTGTCTGCCTATACAACACATGGCTTCTTATTCACTCTTTAAATTAATTAAATAACCTATAACTCTCAGATAAAGGGGCCCGATCTTTTTAAAGGCTTCAGTTCGCAAAAAGCTTTTACTGGGCTTCAGTATACATACCCAATTAGACAGCGACCACCCTATTGTCCCACCAAATGCTTTCTTTTGTCCGTTTAAAGCGAAAAGAGGCCACCAGAATCTTGTGACGGATACGTAACAAGATTGCTTCTGATAGGCGATGGTAGCTGACATCATAACATTCTTTACGACCTTACTTACTTACTTACGCCTGTCACCCCTACCCGGGTATAGGCCGTCGACGAGAGACCTCCAGCAACTCCTGTCCTGTGCTTCTCCTTCGATTCTACTCCAGGTGGTTCCCAGTCTCTTGATGTCTGCTTGGAGGTCTCGACGCCAGGAGTTTCTCGGCCTACCTCTTTTCCTCTTTCCCTGGGGGTTCCATGACAATGCCTGCCTAGTGATACTGGAAGCTGGCTTTCTCAGACTGTGACCGATCCATCCCCATCTTCTTCGCCCAATTTCATTCTCTGCTGTTATCTGCTCTGTTCTCTCCCAGAGTCTGACGTTGCTGATCTTCTCTGGCCAGTGGATTTTCAAAATTCTTCTAAGGCAACTGTTCATGAAGGTCTGTACTCTGTTGACTGTGGTTTTTGTCAATCTCCATGTCTCTGCTCCATATAGGAGAACTGCTTTTACATTGGAGTTGAAAATCCGGACTTTGGTGTGTTGTGACAGCTCTCTGGAACTCCACACTTTTTTCAACTGGAGAAAGGCTGCTCTGGCTTTACCGATTTTACGACCTTATATCATCTGTATAATTATAACCAATCAAAGACAAGATGGTGGATGAACCAGCGAAGAAAAAAAAGAAAGTATCATCGACTCGCACCGACAATGACAGACTCAGAATTGAAGAGGAGAAAGAGGAAGAGAGACAAGATACCCCCAAGTACAATTGACATCAGACAAGGGAAAATGGACATATGGCAACGCGTAATGCAAGAGCTTGGCTTGACCACCCACCTGAAATTTGTCGCTTTCCAGCTGAATCAGTAAGTACGGTCTTTGTCGATCTTCCTAAGTAGTTCCACGAGCGCTAGTGATATTCAGAATTCATGATCTTCAGTAGAATTTATCTCTTACTGATTTTGCGAGATTTTAAACCTGTTTTATCATATAGTTACGAGCTAGTTATCACATTTTATGCTACAAAGATCTGAAAACTACTTACTTACTTACTTACGCCTGTCACCCCTACCCGGGTATAGGCCGTCGACGAGAGACCTCCAGCAACTCCTGTCCTGTGCTTCTCCTTCGATTCTACTCCAGGTGGTACCCAGTCTCTTGATGTCTGCTTGGAGGTCTCGACGCCAGGAGTTTCTCGGCCTACCTCTTTTCCTCTTTCCCTGGGGGTTCCATGACAATGCCTGCCTAGTGATACTGGAAGCTGGCTTTCTCAGACTGTGACCAATCCATCCCCATCTTCTTCGCCCAATTTCATTCTCTGCTGTTATCTGCTCTGTTCTCTCCCAGAGTCTGACGTTGCTGATCTTCTCTGGCCAGTGGATTTTCAAAATTCTTCTAAGGCAACTGTTCATGAAGGTCTGTACTCTGTTGACTGTGGTTTTTGTCAATCTCCATGTCTCTGCTCCATATAGGAGAACTGCTTTTACATTGGAGTTGAAAATCCGGACTTTGGTGTGTTGTGACAGCTCTCTGGAACTCCACACTTTTTTCAACTGGAGAAAGGCTGCTCTGGCTTTACCGATTCGTGCTCTGACATCTGCATCAGTGCCGCCTTTTTTGTCTATGATGCTCCCGAGATAGGTGAAGGACTCCACCTCCTCCAACGGGGTGCCAGCAAGCAAGACTGGTTCTTCCCTGGTTGCGTTCAGCCTCATTGTCTTTGTTTTCTGTTTGTGAATGGTGAGGCCCACTTGGGATGAGATGTCAGCAAGCCTCGTGGTCTTGTCCTGCATTTGTTGATGAGTGTGAAACAGTAATGCCAAGTCGTCTGCAAAATCGAGGTCGTCAAGCTGTGTCCACAGTGTCCACTGTATTCCACTTCGTCTGTGCTCTGTGGTCATCTTCATGACCCAGTCTATGGCCAGTAGGAAGAGGAACGGAGACAGCAGACACCCCTGCCTGACACCAGTTCTGACCTGGAGCTCTCTGGTGAACTGCCCTTCGTGGATCACGCGACATGTCATGCCATCATAGCTGCTCTTGATCAGGCGGACGAGCCTTGTGGGTACACCGTAGTGTCGTAGGAGTTTCCACAGAGTCTCTCGGTCCACGCTGTCAAATGCTTTCTCATAATCCACAAAGTTGACGTACAGCGGGGAGCTCCACTCCAGAGACTGTTCCACGATGATGCGGAGAGTGGCGATCTGGTCTGTACATGATCGGTTCTTCCTGAATCCTGCTTGCTGGTCTCTCAGCTGGGGGTCAACGGAGCTCTTCATTCTCTCTAGGATGATCCTGTTGAAGACCTTTCTGGTACTGACAGCAAGGTGATTCCTCTGTAGTTGGAACACTTGCTGAGGTCGCCTTTCTTGGGAAGCTTGATTAGGTACCCCTCCTTCCAGTCAGCTGGCATCACCTCCTCTTCCCAGATCTTTCCAAACAGTGGGTACAGCATCTCAACTGTTGTCTCTAGGTCTGCTTTCAGAGACTCCGCTGGGATGCCATCTGGCCCTGCTGCTTTGCCATTCTTCAAAAATGCCACTGCTTTTCTGATGTCTTCCCGGCTGGGTCTGTCACAGCTGATGGGTAGGTCGGTCTCTGCCGGCTGGATGTCGGGGGGGTCGGGTGGGCTAGGTCTGTTCAGTAACTCTTCAAAATACTCGGCCCATCTGTCGAGTTGGTCTGCTCTGTCTGCAATAGGCTTGCCTTCTTTGTCTTTTACTGGTCTTTCTGTATGGCCATACTTACCCGACAATCTTCTGGTGATGTCGTAGAGCTGTTTCATGTTGCCGCTGCCTGCTGCCTTTTCTGCCTCTGCTGCCAGGCTGTCTGTGTAGGCCCTCTTGTCTGCCCTGATACTCCTCTTCACCTCGCGGTTGGCTTCCGAGTATTCCCCCTGTGCCCTTACTTTGGCTGCTCTCGTGCGACTGTTGTTGACCGCTGCTTTCTTCTGCTTCCTCGCTTCTATCTTCTTCAAGGTCTGTGCCGACAGCCAGTCCTTGTGGTGGTGTTTCCTGAACCCTACAGTGTCTTTGCAGGTTGAGTTCAGCGCCTCTCTAACTGCCTTCCACTGCTGCTCTGTGGTGACCGCCTCCTCTTCATTTACTAGCTCCTGTAGCGCTTGAAACCGGTTGGACAGCATCAGTTTGAACTCTTCTCTAACTCCAGTTTCTCTCAGGAGGCCTACATTATAGCGCTGTCTTCTTGTTGTCTCTGTGCGGCTTTTCTTTAGCTTGAGCTTCATTCTTAAGGTAAGCAGATGGTGGTCTGAGGCGACATCTGCTCCCCTCCTCACTCGAACATCTTGAAGGGATCTTCTAAATTTCTTGCTAATGCAGATATGGTCTATTTGGTTCTCTGTTGTATGGTCAGGTGAGACCCAAGTTGCTTTGTGTATTCTTCTGTGTGGGAAGATGCTGCCTCCAATGACAAGTCGGTTTAGAGCACAAAAGTCTACAAACCTCTCCCCGTTCTCACTCATCTCCGAGCCTAGTCCCTGTCTCCCCATCACCTCTTCGTATCCGGTGTTGTCCTCCCCTATTTTGGCATTAAAATCGCCCATGACGATGGTGATGTCTCGCTCCGCACATTTGTCCACGGCACTCTGGAGTCGGTCGTAGAACTCTTGTTTCTCTTCCTCGTCAATGTCATTGGTGGGCGCATAACACTGGATGACGTTCAGCTTGAGCTTTTTCTTGGTTCTAAAGGCTGCTGTTATAATTCTTGGCCCAAGAGGTTCCCAGCCCATCAGCGCTCTCTGTGCCACTGGTGACAGCATGAGTGCTACTCCTTCTGTATGGGGGGCATTCTCCTCTTCATGACCTGAATACAGAATCATCTCCCCACTTCAGCCTTTTCTGGCCAGACTGCGTCCATCTGGCTTCACTGATGCCTAGCAGGGAAAGGTTGTACTTTTGCATTTCCGCTGCTATCTGGGCGGCCTTGCCGCTCTGGTACATGGTCTTGACGTTCCATGTGCCCATGGTTGTATCCCTGGATAGAGAGAGGCGGCTCGGTCCTGTGGCTTCCGAAGACTTCCGGCTTTCACCACAGGACGTCATAAGTCTTCTAGTAGAAGAACCTTCCTCTTCCAGGAAAGGAATTACTGTTAATCTTTTCGTCGGCGTTTTTGTAGCTATTTCCTTTTTTGCAGGGTGGGGAAGCTACCCCCACGCCCAACCCCCTTACTAGGAGGACCAGGGGTTTTCTGTCGGGGTCACCTTCCCTTAGACCATGTTGGTTCACAGCACCTTATTTCATTCGGTGCACCCCTCTCACGAGGGACCCCCTATCCACCACCCAGGGGACGCGCCTCAGCGCCGTATGGTCCCAGCGCGAGGATCTGAAAACTACAGTGTGTGTCAAAGTTGCACATCGCTGGTCGTAACATGTTTTTGTCTGTGCGGGCTCTCATTCACTTGATTCAGAGAGGTAGTGTTTCTGCTGCGATGGTGCATTTGTCGTTTCCAATGATGCTTTCAGTTACGTAGACTTCGATGTGTGAGATGTGAAATTGACTGCTGTGCAGAAAGTGGGTATAAATACCAATGTTCTGTTTCAATGATGGAAGACTGTGTGTGTTGCCAAGGGGTAAAGGATCAAAGGTCAAACTAGTCACCATGGACGCGCGCTCGCTTTGTGACAGAGTCAAACAAGCCACGCCCTCGGTGCACAACGCAGCACGATCGTTACTTGTAAATACTAGCATTGTGATTTTTGACAGCATAGCGAGTATGGAAGGTTTATTCTACTTTCTCGTGAAAAATTATGTCAAAGGGGTGCCAGAGAACATTAGTACGCGTGTACACTGACACGTGTACACCACACCTATGACCCCGTGATCTGCAGTATTGCGATATACTTATAGTCGGCTGGGTTCTGTCTTGCGACGTAGGCTCATAAATATGCATATTAATTCAAAACAAAGCCGATGCAGACGATAAATCCGTGACTCAGGTACAAAAACAATACACCCTCCAAACGATGAATTTCAACATTTGGCATTGTACTTACATCATAAAGCTCTAAGATAGTCCACAAAGGACCCATAAACATACTGTCAGCAGTATCTGTTGCACACAGTTTTCTGACTGTTGAGATGCTTGATCCTGGGGAATATAACTAAAGAGATGAACTGTAATAGATGTACTGTTACCTTTGTAACACTCTTATCATCAGAAACAACTATTCTATATGAATTGTTACTGGCACTCAGCAAACTTTGCTCAGCAATACTTGTACCAATTTAGTTTCGCCTGCTTAGCATTGTGTACAATAACATCAGCTCACCTTTTCTGACAGCCCAGACTTGCCCAGGTGGATGATGGTAGCCATAATCAGCATAGACTCAGCAATGAACGACTGAAACAAAGCATGAAAATAATTCAGCAACTGTAACAAACCTGGCGTCTGCCTCACATGACATTTTCATGTCGGAGCGCCTTACTGTGGGTCTAGCAACACAAACATTACCGCTGATGCACTGAACCATGGATACACAGGGCACATTTAGAACCACCTACAGCAAAACCTGTTCTGAGTGACCACCCTCGTGAGAGATCACCTGTGATTAAAGACCATCATTTAGGTGGCTCTAGCCACCTAAGCGTGTCAACTGTCATTAAAGACCAACATTTAGGTGGCTCTAGCTGTAACTGTGGCTCTAGCCACCTAAATGATGGTCTTTAATGACAGTTGACACGCTTTGCCCTTCAAGAACAACTGTCTTTCAAGACCACTTTTTTTAGGGTTGCTCAAAACAGGTTCTACTGTAGTGCATCAGTTGAGAACATGTCAAACAGGTGCTCCATTGAAGTATAAGAAAAGCAACTTTTGACAAAGTTAAGAAGTGTGTGGTCATTGTTGTGAGCTGGTCTGTGATTCTGGAGTATGCAGTGTCAAGCAATATGGTCCTAAATCAAATACCAGCATACAACTGATGCCACAATCAGTCTTTTCAGTCACGTCTAGGTGAATGTATTTGTAGACGAAATCACATCCAATGACACGCACTTGACTGCTAGCACTACCTTTCCTGTAGAACGCCTCACGTATATACTGTCTCACGAGGCACTAACTTTCTTGTATCACGCAACTTATGCATACAGTCTCTCGGTGTACAGAAATGGTGAATTGCAATCAAGTGCCTGTGATTCAAGATCATGTTTGCAATTTTTACCCCCAGATGCACTACGTGTGTGTACATTTAACTGTTAAAACTAAAATCATTTAGTTCTGGGGGTTTAAGAGATAAGTAAGAGATAAGTCTGCTGGGGCTCATGAGGATGTACTCATGTTTTCTTGCATACATTTTGCCGTTTCTTGTCAGTGGTGAGGTTGATGTACTTCAGAGCCAGCTTAGTCAGGGTGGTGGCCAGAGCGGCTCCAATGAAGAAGTCACCTTCCATCATGTCTTTGCGAAGTGGAGGTCTGTAAGAAAACAACATTTCAATGAACACTTTTGATCTCATGAAATCTTTTTTAGCTGTCTGTAACAACTATGCGATTTATTTTTTTCATTTATTTCCTTGTTCTTCATTTCTAACTTACTTATTTTTGTATTATTCCAATGGGGGATCCTGCAGTAATATATATTATATGTAACATGAAAGTTGAAGGGTAGTGGCTAAACTCTTGGGCACTTCCCCAAGATCTGCTGTAGGAATAGAAGCTATTGTGAACATAAGGGTGAACTGTCAGGATCAATATGTCTTCTGAAGTGGAATGTAATCCTCAGATCTATCTATCTATCTATCTATATCCCGTAGTCTTGCCGACCGTTGGGGCACCACTGATGACTTAACAACCAGCTCCCTCCATTCCACCCCGATTCCGACAGGAGCATACTGTGGGAAAAGACTGCAGTCAAGCCGACTGCACGCCGCTAGTCACCCAACATAGCGGTGGATCAAAGGCCGGAACTGCTCCGGAACAGAAGTCACAGCGGCCACCTTACGGTTACTCCACACCAACCATGGGCCCCCCCATCTTCGTAGCAGACGGCCGACCGGTGTACCCGTACTCTAATCCCTCCGTATTTCCATATCCCCCACTACCCCCGCCCCCAGGAGTGCCCCAGCTTAGTGAAAGTGACTGCGCGGCCTTGTTTTCTCTGCTGCAGAAATTTAGACCACGCGCCGGACATTAGGACACGAGTCTCTAGATTGACAGCTTGTGTTAGACAGTCATAGGACACACCCTTCTTATTTGACAGCGTGTATTTCAGACAGTTTTTGTTGTTTTTTAGTAGTTTTCTCGCAGCCTTGCCAAAGTTCTATTGTGCGTGTTTCGTGGATCTCTTTGTGACATTAATCCTCGAGTCGAGTTGAATTGAGCTTTTTATCTAGAATTACATTTTCGACTTTAATGACTGCGGTTTTGTTCTGTCCGTAGTTAGCTGTGCTTGATTTTAAAGTCGCAGTGACTTTTTGTTGTTGTTGTTGTTGTTTTGCTTTAAATTATAGAAGTCCATTTTATTTTGATGTGCGATTATTACTATAATAGTAGTTAGGAACTGCAGCATCGGGCGAGCGTGCCTAGGCGCGCTTGGAAGTGTTTTTGTTTATTTTCTGATTCTTTATACATAGCTGTCGAGCCTTTTATTTTGTATCTGACATTACCAAGCAATTCGAACTCGCAGCGGACTCTGACCACGAGAGTCAAAAACATTTTAATTTTGCTTTATTGTTGTTGCTGTTGTTTTTCCTACGTTTTCTTGTCGCTTTCTTATTCATTATACACTGACATTATTTTTTATTATTTTTTTGCAATATTATTGCTACGTTTGTTCTGTTACCAACATGCCAAAATATAGTGTAAAAACTGCCCCACAACGACCTGATGAGTTGAGAATTGGTCACCTCAACATTTACCATTTAGTTAATAAGGTGCCAGATTTGTCTGTGTTCTTAAACACGCCAACACATTTTCATGTTTTTGGTGTATCCGAGTCGAGGCTCAAAAGCACTGTCAGGGATAACTCCATCTCAGTTCCAAACTTCTCAGTACTCCGCAGAGATGCCTCAAGTCCCCAGCACACTGGACTAGCAGTATATATACATGATTCGATAATTAGTAACGTTAAACGACGACAGGACTTAGAGTCAGCCGAAGTTGAAAGTTTATGGGTCGAGGTGAAAACATCTAAATCCCCCACAGTCCTGGTTGGCTTTATCTATAGAAATCCAGCAGCCAACTGGGACTGGTATGATGACTTCGTAGAAATGATGGATAAAGTTAATCAAAGTAAAGATAACATTGTTCTTCTGGGCGACTTTAACATTGACCTACTTAAGCCCAAAGGGCACCATGCTGCATGGGCATCAACAACAGCCTTATTCGGTTTAAAACAATTAGTTAAAAACCCCACTAGAACCACATCTACATCCTCAACCTTAATTGATCACATTTACGTGACAAATGACGATACAATATCAAATGTGCAGGTTCCCTCCTTAGCTGTTAGCGATCATAACCCAGTATGTTGTAACGTCTCCATGAAACTAGACAAGCAAAAAACTAAAAGACATAAAACTATAAAATATCGCTCCTTTAAACACTTTAATAAAGACGAATTTCTGTGGGACCTGCACAATGCTTCGTTTACTGAGGTTTATGATCACCAATCTCCTGACAGTGCCTTGTCGTGCTGGATGGATCTGTTTCTCAGTGTACTCAATAAACATGCGCCAATACGTGAAAAACGAGTTAAACATTCCACCATACCACCGTGGTTAACAGCGGATATCAAGCAGGCCATGTCATTTAGAGACAAACTGAAAAAAGAGCAAAAGTACGAAGAATACAAAACACAACGCAATCGTGTCAAATATTTAGTTAGAGCGTCTAAGAAGTCTTTTTTCCAACAAATGATTCGAGACAAAAAGGACACGGCATCTGTTTGGAAAGCTCTGAACGTCATAACAAAGGGTAAATCAGCACCCGAAATCCCATCTCATATGTCAGCTGATATATTAAATAACCATTTCTTAACGACAGCCGAAATATTGGCATTGTCAGCTGCAAATAACAGTAAACCGTATGAAGTGCCGAGTTCTCTCAGAGAACACTTTAAAAAAACAACTATATCAAATACTTTCACCATCCCTGATATTACAGTTGCGGAAGTCGGCAGATATATTTCTAGCATGCCCAACAAAAAGTCTGCTGGCATTGATGGTATTGATAATGAAACCCTAAAAATCTCACTACCGTATACAGTAGAATCACTAACATATATTTTCAACCTCTGCATAAAGCAAAGTACATTTCCAACCATTCTTAAAGAAGCAAAGGTAATCCCAATCCCTAAATCAAAAGATCTTGAAGATATTAATAACTATCGTCCAATCTCCCTTCTGTCAGCTTTGTCAAAACCCCTTGAAAAGCACATTCAAAAACATCTCCTTGATTTTCTGGAAAAAGGTAAATTACTTAATATTCACCAGTCTGGTTTTAGACCGAAACATTCTTGTCAGTCAGCACTGACACATATTGTAGACAGCTGGCTGGAATCAATCAATAAAAGCCTGATGTCAGGAGCAGTTTTCTTAGACCTTAAAAAGGCGTTTGACCTTGTGGACCATGACATTCTCCTAAATAAGCTAACAGTTTATCACTTGGACGCAACCGCTATAGAATTCTTCCGATCATATCTCGAAGACAGAAAACAAATGGTGTACGCCCATGGAAGATACTCTAAGCAAGGAAATGTAAAATACGGCGTCCCCCAGGGATCTATTTTGGGCCCTCTTCTATTCATATTATTTATTAATGATCTACCGTTGCATATCACTAATTCTGACGTTAATTGTAATCTATTTGCTGACGATACGAGTCTTCATGTTTCTGGCCAAAAAACGACGGACATTAGCCATAGTTTACAATGCAGTCTCAATGAGGTATCTGACTGGTGTAGACAGAACCATATGGTTCTTCACCCAGCAAAAACAAAGAGTATCTTAATCGCCACGCGGCAAAAACATCAACGCCGACTACAGCCATTACAATTACAATTAAACGCTGAACCTGTTGAACAAGTCACTGAGCGTAAATTCTTAGGAATACATGTTGATGATCAACTGTGCTGGAGCCAATGGTTGTAGACCCATATAAATGCTGTTTGTAAGACCATTGCTAAAAACACTTTCTTATTGTCCCAGCTTAGACATGTAACTGATACAAATACCCGTAAATTGTTTTTTCATGCTCATATAAAGTCCCATGTTGATTATGTCTCCACAGTGTGGGACGGCTGCAGTGATGTCCACATGAAGAGATTAAACTCCATATACAAAAGAGCTGTAAAAATGATAGATAGACGCCCCATCCCTACCACAGACAAATTTAGATATTTAAACATTCTCGGTCTACGTCAGCAACTTACATTAAACAAATGCGTCTATATGCATAAGATACTGAATAATATGACACCCCAGTATCTAACCACTAAATTTATATCTCACCAAGAACGTGAACGGACCTCAAGAAACAATACCTTACCCCTACCACTGCCAAGAATTGACCTTTTTAAAACTAGTATGTCATTCTCTGGTCCGTTTGCTTGGAATTCCATCCCTGCACATTTGAAAACTATTACCTCAACAGGAAGTTTTAAAACAAAACTTTTTGATTACCTGATGAGTCAGACTTAGTACGTTTCTCAGGTACTGTAATATTTCCTGTACCTCACGTATTTCATACAGATGGTTTTTATACTGATGTGTGTGCGCGTGTGTGTGTGTGCTCGTGTTTGTTTGTGCGTGTGGATGTATGTGTGAGCGGCGCGCGTGCGTGCGTCTGTGCATGTGTGTGTGATGAGTATTATTATGTTTTCTGTATAAAATGATGCTATTGGGTTTTGTATGTACATATATATTTTATAGTTTCCCTTCTTTTTTATCCTGTAGATGTTAGCAACGGCAAGTTTGTAAAATGACGATTTGTTTTCTGTCAAAACTTTTTACCGTTGAAAAATAAAGTTTCATCATCATCATCATCTGTTCGCTGCCATTCTCAGCGTATCGCCCAGCTTCAGTCCTGTCCACTCTGAGATATTGTCCTCCCATCTTTTCCTCGGTCTTCCTCTCCTTTGTCCTCCTTGCACAGTGCCTTGCAGGATTGCTTTGGCAAGCCCTGCTGAACGCGTGACATGCCCATACCACTTCAGTTTGCGTTTTCTCACAATGGCTAATAAGTCTTCATAGGGCCCGATGGCTTGCCTGATTCTGCTTCCCACTTCCTCGTTTGTGATGTGATCTCTGTATGAGATGCCAAGCAGCCTTCGAAAACATCTCATTTCAGTGGCTTGTATCCTCCTTTCTAGGTCTGCTGTGAGGGTCCATGACTCGCAGGCATACAAGAACACTGAGATGACTAAGGAGCGCATCAGTCTGATCTTGGAGCAGAGTGTGATGTTTCTGGCCTTCCATATGGTCTTCAATCTTGTCAGTGCTGTTGTTGTCTGCGCAATCCTGGACAGTATTTCTGGTTTTGATCCCTCATCTGTCACAGTGGCTCCTAAGTATTTGAATTTCTTAACTGTTTCCAGTTTTTGGCCTCCAACCATGATTTCAGTGCCAATGCCACTGGCGTTATTGGTCATCAGTTTGGTCTTCTCTGCACTGATTTCCATCCCATATGCAATGGCTGTACTATCCAGCTTTTCCACCAGCTGGGCTAGCTCCTTCTCTGTTCCTGCAAGGCCATCAATGTCGTCCGCAAAGTGCAAGTTCGTGATTGTTCTGCCTCCAATACTGACAGTTCCTTCATGATCTTTCAGAGCGTCCGTCATGATTCTTTCCAGGAAGATGTTGAAAAGAGTAGGTGAGAGCAAGCAGCCTTGTCTGACTCCAACTGTAGTCCTAAACCAGTTTCCTATTTTGCCGTTGAAGCAGACTGCGCTAGTGGCCTTGTTGTAAAGGTTTGCTATGACTTTGATCAGGTTGGCATTGATGTTGGATAGCTTCATGGTGGACCAAAGGGCTGCATGCCACACCCTGTCAAACGCTTTCTTAAAATCCACAAAGACATGATAGAGGTCCTGCTGATGCTGGAGGTATCTCTCACATAGAACTCTCAAGTTGAAGATCTGCTCAGTTGTGCCGTGCCCTGGTCTGAAGCCTACCTGTTCCTCAGCTATGATTTCCTCTGCCTGTGGCTTCAGCCTGTTCAGTAGGATCTTTAACATGACTTTGCTTGGGTGGGATATAAGACTGATCGTGCGATAGTTCTGGCATTGATGTAAGTTACCTTTTTTGGGGAGAGTTATTATAAGTGATTGGGTCCATGGTGTGGGCCAATCCCCTGACTGCCAGATCTTATTGCAGATTGTTAGTAAGGCGCTTATCGTGTCTTCTCCCCCTTCTTGGACTAGCTCTGCAGGGATGTTGTCTGCTCCTGCTGCCTTCCCTGTTTTCAGTGACTTCACTGCAGCCTCTACTTCTTCTCGGAGGATGGGATAGTTGCCATTGTTGGTCACGGGTGGGTTGACAAGTATGCCTGGGTCCCCTGTAGCTCAGTGGTTGTACAAATCTGAGCAGTACTCTGTCCATCTCTTTAGTATGTCTTGGTCTTCCGTAAGACAGTTCCCTTCACTATCTTGAATGATCGAGGAGCGTCCTTGTTTTACACTGGTCAGGTCTTTCACCAGCTGGTATGCTTTTTTGCTGTTATTTTTGTTCAGATTTTCTTCTACGTGTTTACACTGATCTTCAATCCACTTATTCTTTGCCTTTTTCATGTTTTTCTTGATAGCCTGGTTAATTTCCCTGTATTGTTTAGCTCCTTCTACCTCTGATTTCTTTTTCTTTAATTCTCAACGCTTGTCACATAGAACAAAGATGTCAGCTGTAACCCAAGGTTTCTTTGCTTGTCGGTGTTTGCCAAGGATCTCACTGGCTGTTTGGGTTACAACAGTGTTAAATGTGTCAGTGTGTCCACGTCCGTGTCTTCTGCACCTAGAAGTAGCAGTGGTGTGAATTTTCCTCCTATCTTTGCCTGAAAGGCTTCCGCTACCTCTGGGTCTTTCAGCTTCTCGAGGTCAAACTTGATTCTGGTGGGACCCTGCTTGTTGACCTTCCATTAGGCGGAGTTGGAAGGTCATCATCACTAAGTCATGGTCGCTTCCAATGTCTGCTCCTGGAAAACGTCTCGTCTTGGCAATGTTCACACTGGTTTGGAAGCGTCTCTTCACCATGATGTAGTCAATTTGGTTATGGTGCTCTCCGTTCGGGCTGTGCCAATGCCACCTTCTGGATGCTTTGTGCGGGCCAAACGTGTTCATCAGCTTTAGATCATTTGAACTGGCAAATTCCAGGAGTCTTAAGCCTCTGTCGTTGGTCTCTGCATTGCAGTAGCATCCGCATGTGCCTTTCCAGTTCCTAGCAGCATCCTCTCCTATTTTGGCATTCCAGTCTCCCTGCACCACAAGAATGTCTTTCTTGGGGGTCTGGTTCAGAACTTCTTGCAGTTGGTCATAGAAGTCTTCTATTTCCTCATCGCCATAGTCTGTTGTTGGGGCATAAACTTGTACAATGGTGATATTAAATGGGGTTGCCCTCAAGCGTATGGTGATAAGCCTACTGGAGACTGGCCAACAACTCATGACGGTGTTCACGATGTCTTTGTGGACGAGAAATCCGACACCCTGTTCGTGTTTGTCTTCTCTGCCACTGTAGTACAGTTTGTGGTTTTCCTGGGTTGATGTTTCCCCAAGGTTCTTCCAGCGTACTTCGCAAAGTCCTAGGATGGTCCAATGGTATCTGTTCATTTCATGTGTCAGTTCCTCTACCTTTCCAGGCATTCTTAATGTTCTGACGTTCCAAGTGCCAATGCTGATGTTGTTTCTGGCACGGAGTTTTGATGGTGATGGTGCACCAGTAACACACTTCACACCTCTGCCCTGGCGCAAGACAGAAGGCGCGGTCCTTGTTCCGGGCGACGACCGATCCGGTATGGATTGAGGTAAGGTTGTCATTGCATGTGGTGTGTCTTGGGCAAAAGAGCCTGGCGGAGCCCATCCCTCTCTAGGCTGTTAACCACGACCGAAACTCCACATAACTTGTGGCTCGCCTTGGTCCTGGACACGTGGCCGTGAGACCCTCATGGGACTCTTTCGCCCTGTGTGGTGACTTCATCAAGGAAGTTCATACACCCAATCAGGTACCGTGTCAGCACCCTAGCCTTTGGTTATCCAAAACCTAACCTGCAAGGCAGCAGGGGACTCGTGGAGGGCGGGGTCATCTATGTCCCGTGCAGATGTGAACCTCTGCCCACTGCCCACAGATGAAAACTCCCAAATATGGGAATGTTGACCTTAGGACTCAAATGAGTTTAAGGGTAGTTTTAGAATATCTGTTGGTGCCTCCTGATACCAAGTTATTCTGGCAACATCCTTAAACCATCATTGTAATGTTGCCTGACAGAATTTCTTCCTGCTTCTAAGCTATTCTGGCATTACTCTTAATTATCGTGGTGACACTGCTTGACAGAAGGTACTCACCTTTCTTCCTGCTTCTTGACGCTGACAGTGCTGAAAGCACTCTGCGTGGCGTACGTTCCATCAGCCGTGACCAGACGCTGAACGTTCCCACCCATTTGCATTTCTGAAAAAGCAGCCATGCATGTCAAGAACAATCTACCATACAATACAATTCACCTACACTGCCACTGCCACAGGAGAAAGAACGACAATGACAGTTCAGGAATGATACCAGAATAATTTGGTGTGTGATAGTGATGACAGTAAGTCCGTTATTGTAAAAAGCAACATTTTCATTGTATGATACAATGAAAATGTTGCTTTTCACAAAAAAACAGATTTACTGTCTTTTGCCTTAACAGGGCATAGCGACTATGACACCACCATTGCACTATCATACACGATCACAGTCAATCGGTCACCTGAACAGTACTTTAGGTCTACGAGGACTCCTAAATGTGAACGAACATTTTACTGCATGGTTCAAATACGGGCCACATATGGAAATTATCAGCTGGACACATTTCTGACAACTATAATCCATAAATTAACCCATTTAACCACAAGGCTGCATTTCCCAAATTTTTGGAAGTGTCATCTGACAACTATGTGCCAATTGCAGGAGATGGATCGACCATGATAATTCAAGGGTAGTGCCAGATTAGCATGGCGCCTGATGGCGCCAAGCTAATCTGGCACTACCCTTGAATTATCACGGTCAATCCATCGCCTGGTGTAGTGCGTCAGGGCTAAATGGGCTAAGCAGGAAAATGTTTGTACCCACCATCATCCTTGACCTCTCCTGCAGCTTTTTTCATCTCATCGTCCACAATAGGAATCTGTGACAAAGACAGACAAATACATGACCAACCGAGAACTAACCCATTGGCTGTCCAGGCGATACCAGCAGAATGCTTTTTAACCCTCTGGCTGTCAGTAGCACTTTCAATCAAGATGATTCCTGCAAGAATCACCTTGATAAAAAGTACGACCGACAGTCAAAACGATACAATTTGTTCCCAAAGTGTGAGTCTTCCTTTGTTGCATTTTACAAGACTAGTCACACATTAGGTTTGATTTCTTGCTGATTTGAAACATGTTTATCAAAAATGGCTGTTAGCTCTCACCTCGCCCAGGGACTGTCGAATAAGAGTCATGACGCTTTGAATATCCTCTGTGGTAGTGCAGTACTCCCCTAGAATCCACAATGCTGCACGGTGTATCCTGAAGAACATGAACATATATGTAAATTGAGGGAATTAACATGCCTTGCTCATGTCATTCTTCTTCTTCCTATTAATTCAAGCAAGTGTAAATAGTAAAAGCAATAATAATAAAATAATAATAATAATACAGTAAATTAAAATTAAAATCATCTAAATAAACAATAAAATGGCAGGAGACCAAAATTTGTAATTATATCTGATGTTCGTCATAAGCACAGTGATTTACTTGCAAAAGTGTAGTCAGGACCTAAAGTTAAAAAAAAAAATTATCCCAGACAGGTGCAATTTAAATTGGATGGGAGCATATAAATATGTGCTATTAAAAATGAAATTACATGTATAAACAGATATTAGACTAACATAAAAAGTGCACTTAACTCATTTGAGACATGGGGCCTACGGATATGCGGCGAACCGCCATGTATCTATAGGCAGCATACCTTGAATGAGTTAAAGCTGTATCCAACCTTGTTACAAGAAAAAGTTCACTGCAATACCCATGTACAAGTTCTACTGGTCTCTTATTTGGACCTAACGGTGGCCAAGTTGTAGGGTCCAAAATCACAGACCAACACCGTAAAACCATTTGCTAACTGGATGAAGAGCTTACTTCATGGCCTTGATGGATGGAAAGACGTCCAGAAGACGACTGAGCACCAAGGGGCGAAGGTGGTCAAAGCGCTGAACGGCCTCTCGCACAAACACCAACACATCAGCAGCTGCCAGTTCGTTAGTGTCGCCCAAAAACTCCATCAACTGTTTTGCAAAGAGAGAAGGAAATGCTGTAGAATCTACAGGTCTACATTCCCAACAGACAAAAGGTCCCCAGTCTGACGTCGGCCGTGGTTGGGCCATGCATTGTCCCCATCAAATGTTTGCAAAGAGAAGGAAAATGCTGCAATACGTTACAAACATTCCCAATAAGCGAGCCCCCAGCCAATGTTATCCTTTGCTGGAGAGCAAAGTGTCCCGAGGCGGACATCGGCCAATGCACAGCTGTGTGAACATGGCTGGTGTCCAGCCCAATCGAACTAGTACCATGCAAGTCAGAATAAAAGTCACAGTGACAATCAACAGCTGTGAAAATGATGCAGACTCCAAACTCAACAGTGAAACAGGGGTTTTGTCTATCTGAACACAGTAAACCATTGTGCATTCATTTATTAACTGGTGCTGTAAAAAGCATCATTGGCTGGATGCACAAGGGAGTTTGCGCCCAGTACGCAAAGGTCATCAGGCTGAAAATGGCCGCAGTGGGACTGTACAGTACATTGCATCCACTTCACTACACCTAACCCATTCAGCAGGAAATATACTGACCATGATAATTCAAGGGAAGTGCAAGGCGCCAAGCTAATCTGGCACTACCCTTGCTTTATCATGGTCAATCTGTCTACTGCATTAGGTGACACCTCCAAGATTTGGGAAATGCAACCGTGGGGTTAAATGTCAGTAATACTAAATTGTTTGTTGTTGCATAAAACCACATCTTTTTCTTTCTTATCCACTTACGACTGGGATGATGGTGGATGCGACGTCAGGGAACTTGACGCTGCACTGGTGCAGGGTGCGAACCAGCAGCTGACGGTACTTGCCCGTGTCCTCATGTTCCACATTGTTCGTCTTCACCACCTCCTTCTTCAGCACCAGCACCATCTGGGTAACGGAAAGAAGGGTATGGAATTCATTTTCCATGAGAACATTCTACCTCTGTCGTGCTCAATTTTCAGTTGCATGCCTCTCATAAAGGTTTGGCCCAACAGCTTTGTAGGGGTGAAAAGTGTCTGATTAAAGCCTCGGATCCTGTATATACACAGTTCAGAGCACAGTGATGCTTTCACAATGACCGGTACGACTCACCCTGCTTTTCTTTTTTTTTAAACGACTATTTTTGTACCAAAGTAAAAAAATAATGAAAATTGAGTAAAAAGCAGGTGTGTTTTTTTTAACCCCTTTTAGTTGTTTTCCATAAAGCCAGACCAACTGCTTCATTTTTTTCAATTACTTCTGGTGTAATAATCCTCCCAATTGGGGACTGGATGGGGGCTAACAACCTGTCCCTTTAGAAAAATGTATTTTTCTCTAAAATGTATTTTTTCGAAAAATACTTACCGATGGCATTACTATGTGGAAGATACACTTAGCTTATCGATTTCAGCCTAAGAATCTGTTGTGTATACATACACAACCAGGGAGGCGACTCTAGGGAGCCGTTACAAGACACCCTAAGTAGCCTCCCTTCCCTCCCCATCCGGGTACGTGTGCAATAGTGCCACGCCAGTCGAACGCTAAAGTGCTCTGGCGGCAAGCGGGGTAGGCGGGAGGGCCATTCGAGTAATGCCATCAGTAAGTATTTTTCGAAAAAATACATTTTAGAGAAAAATACATTTGTTTCCTCAAAATACATTACTGATGGCTTTACTATGTGGAAGAATAGCGAAAAGGAGGAGGGTGCCGCCCACTAGGTCCCACCACTACTCGTGCTTAGCAATTGCGACCAGGAACTGCCCGTCACTGAAGGCGGCGACAAGGTCCAGCACGGCGCAGTGTGAACGAACAAACGCACCGCCCGAGGGGACCCCCAGACCTTCAGTGTTGAGAAAACCCCCGGCATGAAGCCTCCGCTGGGCGAGCTGCCTGCACGCAGAGCAGGGGGCCCAGGGCAGCCAACCGGGGAGCATTTGCGCCAAATCTGCCCCTGCCAGGGAACGGCAGGAAGAGAGCATCCGGCCAGGCTTGGCCCAGCGCAAGGAGACTCACAGATCCTGGACAGAGTCCTGAAGGTGGAAGTCCCGGGTCCAGGCAGGGCCCCAGAGGGCACAGGGCCACCCCGGGCCCTGGCCGAGGGGAGCCGAACCGCGCCTAGAAGAAGGGCACGCAGGGAGACGCATGGCGCCATCGGCCCTGTCCCAGGCCATCCCAGATGCGTGCCCCGCACCCAACCCAGAAGAGTCGCCACTTCGCTGGAACCCCAAGCGGGAGGAAGATCCCGCCGGCCGCCATGAAGACCTCCACCAAATCAAGCACGAAGGACCCGAGGGCTAGCCACACAACCGCCAGGCGAGAAGAAGGGCAGCTCTGGGGACGGGAGAAGAAGGGCCGCTCTGGGGACGGGAGAAGGGGGTTCCACCGGACTCGCTACCACATCGAGCGGGGGAAGGGCAAGGGTGAGGGCCCGTGGCGAGGCTGAGGAGAACAACGGTCCAGGCCGGTGCCAGTTGAACGGTGCGAATGAGGAGCAGAATCCCAACCGCATGCATGAGCAAAGGTAAGACCTGAGCACCAATCCATCTGAACCAATGAGACGCGAACAGGCTGATCATAGGGGTCCCACAGCGCGCAGCAACAGACGTGACAGAAGGCGTCCGCCAGAAGAGGCTGATGGCAAAGTCGTGGGCGCATGGCGGCCTCCAGGGCCCGCGCTGTCTCCATCGGGGGAGCGGAGAAGAACTGTGGAGTGCGTACCGGAGGAAGAAGGGCCACCGAACGCGGCCGCGGTGAGGGCGTGGGGAAGGAAAGCCGCTCGGCAGGCCGCGACCGCCAAGGCAAGGGGAACATGCCAGGGATCCACGTGAGGGCGTCCAGGGACTCCTCCAGTTATGGTGCATGGCCGGGGTCAGCAGAAGCCCAGTGCCGGCCTGGGAGACACGGACCAAGGTCGCCACGTAGAAGAGCCCGAAGGGGGATGCAAGGCAGTAGTGCTTGGGCACGGCGAGTCCCGAAGAGAGCGGAGACCATCCTGTTCCTCGGCGGAAACGGAAAGCAAATGTCCGGACACAGGGGGAGGGGGGAGGTGCCGGGGGGGCATCCCATCGTGACTATCGAGACGCGGTGGAGGGCCACCCTGCGGACGGAAGAACTCAAAGACTCAAGCCCATCGAGGCGGCACCCTGAAGGGCGCTGATCTCGGGACACTGACATGCTGAAGATAGTCTAGGTCCCGCTGGAACGCCGGCCACTGCACGTGCTGCGGCGCGGCGAGGCGCCGTGGGTCTCGGGAAGGAGATCTGCGGCGTAGCTAGGCAGGGTCTCCGTTGCTCGCTGGTGACTGCCGCCCGCTCTGTAGCGCAGCGGGCTGCCATGGACTCGAGAAGTGAACCCGTGCTGAAGCCAGGCAGGGTGCCGCTGCTGACGGGCATCCGCCGCATGCACTGTAGCACAGCGGGGTGCCGTAGTTTCGGGAAGGTAACCAGCGCTGTAACCTGGCAAGGTTCTGCTGCACGCTGTTGCGCAGCGGGGCGCGCAGTCTCCAGAAGTTAAATTGTGCTGTTACCAGGCCGGGTCCCGCTGCTCGCTGGCATCCGCCGCACGTGCTAAAGCACGGCGGGGCGCCGTAGTCCCGGGAAGTTAGCCTGTGCTGTAGCAAGGCCGGGTCCCGCCGCTTGCTGGCGTCCGCCGCACGTGCTGAAGCACGGTGGGGTGCCGCCGTCTCGAGAAGTTAACCTGTGCTGTAGCCAGGCATGGTCCCGCTGCTGGCTTACATCTGTTGCATGCGCTGAAGCGTGGCGAGGTGCTGTCGTCTCGAGAAGTTAAACTGTGCTGTAGCCAGGCAGGGTCTCGCTGCCCGCTGGGATCTGTTGCACACTCTGTAGCGCGGCGGGGTGCTGCAACCTTGGGAAGTTAGCCCGTGCTGTAGTGAGGCAGGGTCCTGCTGCTCGCTGGTGTCCGCCGCACGCGCTGTAGTGCGCCGTCGTCTCGCACGCGCTGAAGCGCGGCGGGGTGCTGTTGCCTCGAGAAGTTAAACTGTGCTGTAGCCAGGCAGGGTCCCGCTGTCCGCTGGGATCTGTCACACACTCTGTAGCGCGGCAGGGTGCTGCAACCTCAGGAAGTGGACCTGTGTGGTAGCCACCCAGAGTCCCGCTGCTCGTTGCTCGCTGGCCTCCGCTCCATGCAGTAGGCGGCAGGGGGGCCGCCAGTTGGGAGTCCCAATGCTCAGAGCCATCGGCACTGCTAATCCGTTGCCGTAGACAGGCCAGGCGCGAAGGGCCTGGGAGCCGCCCCGCCGTAGACAGGCCGGTCACGCAAGGAGGGATGCCGTAGTCTCGCCAACAGCACTAGGTTTTCCCAGCAGACACCCAACCAAGAACCAACCGAGCCCCACGTTGCTGAACTTCAGTGATCAGACGAGAACCGATGTATCCAACGTGGTATGGCTGTTGGCTGACCAACAAGGCAAGGCCGCGAGGCTAGGGACCCGGGAGGCATGCGGTGCCAACGGCAGGGCGGCCCGGGAACGCGAGAAGTAAACCTGTGCTGTAGCCCGACGAGAAGTGAAGGAGTCGAGGCGTGCGTACCTGTGATCGGAACGGATGGTCAGCCTTAAGATTTCTTCTTGCTCTCTTCTCCTCTTCTCTCCTCTCTTGAGCCGGACGACCCGAGTGCCAAGCGCTGGGCGAGGCCTCCGCAGTCCGGGGGGAGCAAGGCAGGCGCGGCAAAGCCGCGCGCGGCAGGAGGCAAGCCCCATGAATACTGAGGTCACCCACCAAGGGGGCGGGGAGACCGCCATCCGCGGAAGCTAACGTGAGGCCTTCGCGTAAACCGGAAATTCACGTCTTTTTAAAAAAAACAAAGCAACCCCCAATTTACTGTCTGCATCGTCAACACCCTGCTGACACCGACAGGAAAATTATGAACCCGGGACCAAACGATCTACTCGTTAAAGGTATGCATTAACCAATGCGCCCAGGGACTCCTGTCGACCAACATTATCCTTCCCAAGCCGCACATCTCGCACGGGACCCACGGAACTTGGGGATCTACCGACCTTCGCAACAAACAAAACGGCCGGGCTGTGGTTGGAACCACGCCAGACATGGTACGAAAGGAATCCCGAACGGTGCGATCACCTTACCCACCATGCTAATGTGGCCCTGCCATGGAACCCCGTACACCAACACAAGCACGTAATTGCAACAGGAAGTGGAGCACAGGAGAGGTAACGGCACGTGGCACGTAGAAGCAACGGGCCACGTGGGCAAAAACTCCTGACCGGTGTAGCAGTTGAGCGGCTGTGAAAGAACCAGCCGCTATCTGAGGTGTACGGCGAGACCTTACCTGGGAACATCCAAAGCGACGGAGGGCAAGGGACGCTGCAAGGAACGGCTGACCACGCAAGGATACACCAACCCAGGCCCCCAGTGTAGTCCAGAACCACAACTACAGTAAAGTCCGAGGGGATGGCACAACACCACGTAACCCAAGTACACCAAAGGCACAAGGGCACAAGTATCCAAGGGAGCCCAAGGGTATCCAAGGTTAAGCAAGGCTGAGCACCAGTAGGAAACACCCTACCACTACGAAGCTAAGCATTCGATTGGCGTGGCACTACTGCACATGTACCCGGATGGGGAGGGAAGGGAGGCGACTCAGGGTGTCTTGTAATGGCGCACTAGTCACCTCCCTGGTTGTGTATGTATACACAACAGATTCTTAGGCTGAAATCGATAAGCTAAGTGTATCTTCCACATAGTAATGCCATCGGTAATGTATTTTGAGGAAACAAATCGCAAAGCGGATTGAGTGTGCTGGTGTAATAAAACTCAGCGCATTTAAATAGTCAACAACCCCGGGAAGAAAGCAGCCAGAGTTCATAAAAAAAGAAACTCGCTCGTTCGCTCATGCACCAATGCTTAAGAATGAAAGACCTTCCATACACGACCATTCAACCACACTTATTCATAAATAATTTTAACCAGAAATGCATGTAACAATAAAACTAAACGGCAGTGACTGTCAAAAGGCAGGGGGGGAGGGGGGGGGGGGGAGAATTTACAGCTCAGAGCCCACCCGAGAATGCTGTTGAGCGGAAACAAGCAAGTCTGATGCACAGCTCAAATGACAGAACTTGCTGTTTAGAGAAAATTACATCAGACTTGAAGGCCCACTACCGCCGTAACTATTCAAATATACACTTCTGTAACCGATGGTTACAAGATGCTACACACGGGTTCATTTAGACTCAGGACAATCCAGTTCAACACACGTCGTCTTTATATCAAGTAACGAGACAATACCTTCACTCCGTTATAGAAAAAGAGCTAAAAATAGATTGACACGCTAATGGCTGCACAGAATAAATAAGTGCGATTACGCGTGTGCTTTTGCTGCCTGTCCAAACTGCTGTTCATGTTCATTAGGTGTGTTGACTAGGCACAACAAACACAAATAGTGCTAAAATGTGTCTTCAGATTTATGCGTAATGGTACTTTAAGTCAGGCAAAGGGGCTCTGAGGCTCGTGCGTGCATGGACCTAAAGGAAATAATGAATTGTAACTTGTGAATGAAATTGGAACAGGAAGAACAAAGAAAACTCTGGCTGAGGCAAACCTGTCCAGTCTCCAATAAAAAGCCAGTTTAAAAAAACAATGCTTGAAATTTACGGACTAAAGAAAACATCTATCACCATACTGGCGTGATCAAATTTAGTGTACTAAAACTTTTCTAACCAATACCGACCTCTTCAATGCTGCGAGAAGTGACCAGCTCCAGTGCAAGGCTGAGCGTCTTTTTTCGCACCTCAAGATCCGGGGCTGCCAACACGCGAAGGATGTCCATCACCAGTTCCTGACAAAGACCAATGACAAGCATCAGTATCAGAGAAAAGGCAGTATTAACCCATTTAGCCCCAAAGCCTTACAGCAGGAGGTAGATTAATAATAATAATAATAATAATATATAACTCTTCTATAGCGCAATATCCTGACAATGACCATGCTAATTCAAGGGTAGTGCCAGGTCAGCTTGGCGCCATCAGGCGCCAATCTAATCAGGCACTACCCTTGAATTAGCATGGTCAATCGATCTTGCTCTGCCAATCTGTCTTCCTCATTTAAGCCATTTATCCCGATGCTCTACAGTGATTGACTATGCTAATTAAAGGGTAGTGCCTGATTAGCTTGGTGCCATCAGGCACCAAGCTCATCTGGTACTACCCTTGAATTAGCATGGTCAATCCATCTTGCTCTGTCAAAAGCCCAGACTACAGCGATCAACCATGCCAATTCAAGGGTAGTGCCTAATTAGCTTGGCACCATCCGCCGCCAAGCTAATCTGGCACTACCCTTGAATTAGCATGGTCAATCTATCTTGTTCAGTCAATCTGTCTTGCTTGTTTAAGCCATTTAGCCCTGATGCCCTACAGCGATCGACCATGCTAATTCAAGGGTAGTGCCTGATTAGCTTGGTACCATCAGGCGCCAAGCTAATCTGGCATACCCTTGAATTAGCATGGTCAATCCATCTTGCTTGGTCCGTGTGTCTTGCTCGTTTAAGCCATTTAGCCCTGACGCTCAACAGCAGGAGATGGATCGACCATGCTAAATCAAGGGTAGCGCCTAATTAGCTTGGCTCCATCAGGTGCCAAGCTAATCTGATACCTCTCTTAAATTAGCATGGTCAATCCATCTCCTACACCCCCAAAGTGACAAAAAAATGTAATTGCAGCCTTATGGCTAAATACCTCTTTCTGGCAAGACCAACAGATTCTCATGTGCCCCTGCAACTGCAAGGGCTCAACAGTGTCAGTGCCTCTTGCAGCTAAATGACATCTCATGTCAGGCTACATAAATAGTATTTATTCCCCTCACTGTCAAGAAAAAGTGAACATGATCCAACTGTAAGACTCATGGATCCTCTTGAGCCTCCGCAGCTGCAGGGGCTCGTGAAGATCTATGCCTCTTGCTGAAACCACATTGCATCCATTTCCATTGGGTGGATGGAGCTCTTTGGCATTGAATTAACAATGATTAACACAATCTGCGTTCACTGACAGGAAAGGAGATATATTATCCACCACCTGGTCATGCGCACATGCCCCCTAGTGCACCAATACTTATTTCTAGTGCACAATTTCAGATGTCATGGCATGGTTATTTGGGAGATGATGCAAGATAATTTTTGAATTATAATGACTGCCCTTGAACTGTCAGTCAATATCAGGACTACAAGTCATACACAGTATATAGTATAGACTTTGAGATCAAATTCCACATCTATTGAGGGAGCTGACTGGGCACTACACTTGAGCTATCAGTCAAACTCTCACAAGTTGAACACAATATAGCAGCATTCAAAAGGTCATCAGTAAATGTTTACATTTGTAAACAAATTCTACCTGAGTGCTAAGCTGTACTCGGTCTATAGCACTTAATTTTAAACCACGACGCCTTTAACCCATTTACAGCAGGAGATGGATTGACCATGATAATTCAAGGGTAGTGCCAGATTAGCTTGGCGCCTGAAGGTGCCAAGCCAATCTGGCACTACCCTTAAATTATCATGGTCACTCCATCTCCTGCAACTGGTACATAGTGATTAGGCAACACCTCCAAAATTTGAGAAATGGGACCTTGGGGCTAAAAGGGTTAACTCCAAAATGAACACACCAATCAAAGGTTTCCATCAGGAGTAATGTCTCGTGGACAGGCACCTCCTGAATTCTAAAATGTGGACCCAAAAGTACAGATCAGTTAAAAATGTGTACCTGCAGTACTTTCTCGTGGGCAGGCACTTCCTTGAGAGCCACCAGTCTGTCGAGGACGATCAGCTTGACATTGTTGTCACTCTCCTTCACGATCAGCTCGATGTAGCAGCTGGCAGCCGCCTGAAAACATAGTGAAATCACGTGTCATGTGACAGCAACCCAAAGACAAATCAATAACTGATCATAAGGGTTAGTAAAGAGCTTGTGTGAAAAGCTTTTAACCACATACTCATCTTGTCATTCAGTGTCAAGGCTTAACCCATTACATCCTGAGGCTGATTTTTTTTTTAAATTGCTTATTGTCCTATGAGGGCTACATTGCAGATTAGGAGATAGATCAACGACCTTAGTTCAAGGGTGGTGCCAAAATAGCTTGGTGCCTCAGGTGCTAAGCTATTCTGGCAAAACCCTTGAACTATCTTAGTCATATTTATATCAAGCAATGGGTTTATCAGGATGTAACTGGTTAATCCTTAAACTAGTTTTTTTTTTTTAAAGCATCCTTTGAATGTCAATTCAAAGGATGCTTCTTTTACTAGGTTTAGGATTCTGGTTAACATTACAGTTTCAAATGCATCAAGAGATGAACTTGAGACAGGCCTAATCAGTTGTAACTTCTTCACACTCAAAAATCGCTCTTTCACCCATCAATTATCAAAGTTCAGACACCCATGCCCAGTCTTACCCTTATAGCAGTGGGTGCACTGGACAGAGTAACAAGGGTGCCGGCAGCCTCATATCGTACTGCAGGGCTGGAGGAGTTGAGCAAGTTGTAGATACAGCGGATAAAACGGGCACGCTCCCCTGGGTTAGCATGGCACACCTATGACAACAAAAGAATTTTTAGACCATCACAAAATAACTTACATCATGTACCAGTGAAGGTCAGCTGAAGTGGGTTTCTCTGTTGTGATGTTAACCCCTTGGCTGTCAGTAGCGCATTCCTACAGGAATCATCATGACAGAATTTGACAGCCAAAGGGCTAAAACAGAGTTTTTTTTTACAGCATTTTGAAAAAAAAAATAGATGATATCAGTTTCTGAAAACTAGTACGACCCTCTGGTTGTGGGCAGCGTTTTTTGCAGGATGATTCCTGCAGGCATCATCATGACAAAAAGTGCTATCGACAGCCAAAAGGATAATTGTGAGTCAAATCTGCTAAAATCTTTCTTCTCAGCTCTTCTAGATGAGAATCCCACATATGTTCTTATGAGAATCTACTCCTCTTGCACAGTTTCATTTGGACCAAGGACAAATGAGTGACTCTACTGCTACTAATGAGTTCAATAATAATGTAAAAAACACTGATACAAAGTAATATGTACACTTATAAACTGTGAGGTCAGAGGATAGTGAATCACAACCAAGTAACAAAAAGGTCATCAGGCCGATGTCAGCTACAGTCTGCCTAAAAACTGCTGTCTGTGGGCCAACCTTGTGGCTAATGTCCACCTGATGACCTTTTGCATACATTTACTGGAAGATGTACACATACCTTGTAGATCAGCTCAACAATGACAAGCTGCAGAATGTCTCCAAATGACGTCACCTGGTCGATACAACTACTCAGGTAGTTCAGAGCTCGCTCCTGTAATTAAACATGTGGTGCCATCATCAGCCTTACCCACTACAGTGTATGTGAAAATGTGCCACATACAACAAAGAGATTAAAATGCCTACACAGACAACATAGAAATAACAAGAAAGGCAAAGCCATTATGGCTCATGTGTATGAGCTATTTACATATGTATGACCTTTGTGACAATAGCATGGGTGGGACCACCAAAAAAAAGTTTAATCCTGAAGCAAGGGGCACTTTTTAAGTGATTTTTTTTTTAAAATCCGCAAATCCGGCTGTAGCTGGAAAGGTCCCAACCAAGCAATAAGTAAAGGGCTGGCTTCTGCACCAGTAAAATCCATGTTTTCTCAAAATGTAAGCATTTTTCACACATCTGTCCACAGAACCATAGACGGTAGCAAAGGGTTAGCATACTAGATAGGGAAGAAGACTAAGATGGGGAGGGAAGGGGTGGGGTGTGTGTGTGTGTGTGGGGGGGGGGGGGGAATAAATTGTGCAGTATGTAAAATACAAGTCAACTGTAAATGTAATTGCCCTTGATGAGAATCCTAAAATGACAAAAAGGAGGAAAGCTTGGTGGATCGACGGAAACGAAGTGAGAGCGAACCAAATGACGACAATCTGCATGGGAACAACGAGTGGGAATAAGCTGCGAGATCGAAAATCAACAACTCACCCTAGTCATACACACTAAAATTTTCTCACCAGATTTAAACCGATCTCAAAAATGACCCTGGGACCTTCCGAAAGAGCGGATTTCCGCTAAAAGGCGGAAGATTCTCATCTCTGCAGTATGTGTATGGGTCCTTTGTGTAGAGCTTTATGGTGCAAGTACAATGTCAAATGTCAAAATTTATCGTTTGGAGGGTGTATTGTTTTCCGGCATCCCCTTGATGTAATTTTTCACAAGAAAAGTAGAATAACCCTTCCATACTCGCCATGCTGTCAAAATCACAATGCCAGTATTTACTAGTAATGATCGTGCTGAGGGTGTGGCTTATTTCAGTGACTCGCAACTGAAACCGGCGAGTCTGCGTCCACGGTGCCTAGTTTGACCTTTGATCCTTTACCCCTCAGAAACACGCAATGCGTTCCATCAATGAAACAAAACATTGGTATTTATACCCACTTTCTGCACATAACCATATGATAAAACAGGTTTAAAATCTTGCGAAATCAATAAGAGATAAATTCTACTGAAGAACATGAATTCTGAATGTCACTAGCACTCGCGGAACTATAGGAAGATCGACAAAGACCGTAGATTACTCACTAATTCAGCAGGAAAGAAACAAATTCTAGATGGGCGGTCAAGCCAATCTCTTGCTTTATGCGTTGCCACATATCCATATTCCCTTGTCCGATGTCAGTTCTACGTAGGGGTATCTTGTCTCTCTTCCTCTTTCTTCTCTTCAATTCCGAGTCTGTCATTGTCGGCGCGAGTCGATGATACTTTCTTGTTTTCTTCACTGGTTCATCCGCCATCTTGTCTCTGATTGGTGATAATTATGCAGATGACCTAAGGTCATATAGAATAGTTATGACGTCAGCTACCATCGCCTATCACAAGCAATCTTTTGGTGGTGTCCAATCACAAGATTCTGGTGGCCTCTTTTCGCTTTGAACGGACGAAAGAAAAGATTTGTTGGGACAATAGGGTGGTCACTGTCTAATTGGGTATGTATACTCAGGTATGGGAATTGCCAAAGCTAAAAACAGCTGAAACTAGGGAGGTCCGGGGGCATGCCCCCCGGAAAAAAAAACAAGCGATGAAAATCTGTGCAATCTGAACATATTTTTGGAGGAATGTGAAATTATTTTCTGCGGAAAACCGCGGATCCGAGGACAATTCCAATGCCTGATACTGAAGCCCAGTAAAAGCTTTTTGCGAACTAAAGCCTTCAAAAAGTTCAGGTGTGCCCGTTTAATGGATAAATAAAGTTTTTGAATTTGAATTTGAATGTGAACTGCAGTTTAACGCAATTTCTTGAAGTCACAGTCAAACCGCATTATTCAGATCTGCAGTAGTGTAGTGCTGAGTTTACATAGGCTTGTGAAATAAAAAATAAAAACACCCAGAAAGCAAAAGGTCACTGGCCTTCCACAGCCCAACTAAGGTTGATGCTGGTCTGAGGACCTTTTCCTCACTAGGTATCGGTGTGGGAGCCTGCGACCTGATGGCGCTACTGCTCTACTGCTAGTTCCACAATATACTGCAGCATAAGCATACTGACCTGGTCGGCATGAATAAGCATCATGAAGGCATTGCGCTTGCAAGACATGTCCTGTTCACCCTCCAGAAAATTGGCAATAAGCTCAGGAGCATCTGGTATCAGGAAATCAAAGTTCCTGAAAGAAACAAGAGTGATAATATATTTCATGAACACAACAGTTCATCAATTCTAATAATGGGGTGGGAGGAGGAGGAGAGGGGGGGGGGGGAAGGTTAGAAAAACGTACATGTTTCAGTGTATGTTTGCTGTGCGAGCCATCATGTACTAATCCCATCAACCCATCTTCTATAAATAAATCTACAGTTGACAATTTTATCGTTTGAAAATGTTTGGGGAGAAAGGGACAAATACCATTACCACCAGCAAAATGGACATTTTGTCTTCAGCTCATATTGTTTATTCAAATTTGTGTAAGTGTTTAACCCATTTAGCCCCGAGTCCCTACAGCAGGAGATAAATTGACCATGATAATTCAAGGGTAGTGCCAGATTAGCTTGACAGCTTCAGACGCCAAGCTAATCTGGCACTACCTTTGAATTATCATGGTCAATCCATCTCCTGCAACTGGTACATATTCATTAGGCAACACCTCCAAAATTTTAGAAATGGGACCTTGGGGCTAAAAGGTTTAATGGCCAAAAAAGGGCTAATGGCCAACAAAGATTTTTTCACCCAAGTCAAATGTACCCAGACATGGCATAACACCACCTCGTCCCCTCCCTTATCAACCCAAAGAGATCGCGTGCACAATGTGGCTGGCCGATTACTTCAAAGCAAACACATGGTACTTCAAAGCAAACACATGGCGACATGCCAGCACAGCCAAGCATCAACACCTTTGTTTTGGGTGGTACCGAGCCGCCTGTTTACACTGAACGCCATTTATCTCCTCCAAATGCACAAACCATGCACTGAGTTTAGCCGTCTAAACCCTAAGAGCTCGACAGCTGCGTTGGGATCACAAATATTTACGACTCGCACGATCATGCCAGCCACTTTCATCTGTAGGAGGCATTGATTCTCATGTGCTCCACTACAGATGTGACTGATAAAAATGTATGCTTCCTCTTACTTTGCAGGTACTCATATTGCTCTTACTGGTTGATTAGTTCGGGTTTTGTGATAATGGACGGCCCTGACGGGCAGGTTATGGGGGGCAGTGAAATCTATTACCTATGGAGTACGACCTGAACACTGATCAACTCAGGCGCACTCCAACTGTGCCACTTTGATTTACCTGGACCTTTGAACTGACATGCTATTAAACAAGCCTGTCTTTTTTGCTCTTACTTAAAAGAAAGGGGCAACTATGTCGGCAGACGGCATGAGAGCCAAGACGGTTTACTTCTACTGGCAGTCATCTTTTTGGTCTGGATTGGTTTACTTCTATTGTCATTTGCAGAAGACAGATCCATCGTGATAGCTCAAAGATACTGCCCAATTAAATCAATCAAGTGTATTTCCCGCAAAGTGAATATGAACAGATCTCCCGCAACGTGTTACACTAACTGTGCACTGTAAACCGCATGGCGATGTGATCGAAAAGTGTTGGCAGATCGCTTGCCACTGGCTGGTCATAAACCCCAGGATGTTGCGCAACATCGACTACCACCTTTGATAATCAAACAAATCCAGTGCCCCGACACTTCCTCTCGTGAGTGCTAGACAGTGAGCCCGGATGTTTGAGGGAGGGTCTAGGGGAGTCGGGCTGAGAAATTGGTCATAACTGCCGCCACAATTTTAGGATACGAGTCACAGTAGAGCCAATCTGTAAGCAAGCACCCGGCTACTACAAGGTCCCACGATAATTTATTATCATCATTCTGCAAATAAACATGAAAAGGGTTTATACCTGCATAGAACTACATGTAGATATAATAAATTTAGTAAAATTAAAATGTAAATATTTGTTTTACAAAATGTGAGTCTCTGTAGTCTGTATAAATCTGACTGTTCTTCTGAACTTCAAGTCTGTAGACATATATAAGATTGACCTGTGCGATTTTTTTTAGCCAAGAATACTGTTAAACTTGTATTCAGGTTACATGTTTTAAGACCTTTCTTAGTCTGGGTCCCACCGTGAGAAGATGGCCTTTGTCACCTGCTCCACATTAAACGGCCCCAATAACTAATTAATTGTATTTATGCTGTGCCCCCCCCCCCCCTCCCAAATCCGCTGCAAGCAAATTTTCTCGTTTTCGGTACAATAAAGTTTATTGTATTTTATAAAATTAATTATGATGCGTGTGGTCTGGAAATGGATCTCATAAACTGAGTCGGCTAACAGAAGTGAGAACAAAGGGTTGAGGGGAGGCACATGGCCAGATACCATGGCACGCGGCAGTGTGTTATGTTTACACCACAGAATAAAACTTCGCGATCATAATTTAACTTAGTGATCAATCACGTAACGACTTCTGTGACCACGCGCCCAAAGCAAAACAGACTAAAAATCGCGCGGGAGTCACTTGCACCTGTTGCTATTGCAACACCAATCGGACTCAAGAACAGAAAGTGCTGCGACCAATCAAATGATTCATAACAATAACACCGTCTACTTAACCGAGTGGTTGACTGCCGTGTAGAACATTATAGGACTCCGCAAGTTGCCTTGTCGTGGCTGTGTTATTTATCGGAATGGACTTCAA
Source organism: Semisulcospira habei (assembly GCA_036245525.1). NCBI lineage: Eukaryota > Metazoa > Mollusca > Gastropoda > Semisulcospiridae > Semisulcospira > Semisulcospira habei. The sequence goes on along the minus strand of BTPG01000006.1, from coordinate 172,203,632 downwards.
AAATAAGTAAATACGGTGGATAATGCAGCAACTTTAATAGTCATTTGAGTCGGCGTACAACCCATATCAAAATGGCAGCAGGACAGAACGCGACAAGATGGCCGAAGGCAACAGCATCGGATCGTTTGATTTGTACTAGTATCAGTAATGTGCGGACCAGCGTTCCTCGCTCCGCTTCACTGACAGCTTATGTGAAAACGGGCAGCTGCACATCTCTTGATCAGGAAATTTCGTCGTCATGCTCTACGCTCAATCTTGGTGGTGAAAATGACTGCAGCGACGAAACTAAAAGCGGTGTGGAGAAATCGGATCTGATCATTTTTCTTCCCCCTGCAAAGCCGAAGGAAAACTCCGAAGTTACGACGGCGCCGCCACCAGACCCAAAGGCTCATCTTTTCGACGACACTACAGAAGCCGCTGACGAGACCATGTTTTCTACACACAATAACAAGTACGTTTTCAATGCCACCTCTCGTCTGGATGTCGCCGATATGCAGCAAAAACTTTGCGTTCAGAAGGAGCTTTTGATGAGCTCGTTTAAGAGTCCACCGCATCTGCCTGCAGATTTTTCTAAGGAAATCATCGCAAGCCCCACATACAAGGTAACTACTCCATTTAAAAAATCCTTTGTAATCTTATTTATTTTCGAGGGAAAAAAAAGAGACTAGGCCTATCTCTTGCTGTTTTTACACAAAGCAGATATTTTATTAAAAAGTTTAAAGTGATACCGTAATTTTCTCTTGAGATCATAAAATGCTGAATACTCATACTTGTAAAATCAGTACAAATCATAACTAATGCCAATAAGTGAATAACGATATTTATTGCTCAGGACCGGGGGGGGGGGGGGGGGGGGGGGGGGGGGGCAGGACGGACGGACTGCCTGCAGGCCAATAAAATCACCCAGACAGAAGAGTACACAAGTGTAATTCTTTCTTTATTTAAAGTTTGGCACGAGGACACTGCCTGTGGTCACAGATTGTATATGAAATCTTTTTTGATTCAACACCAAAGAGCCCAGCTATCTGTGAAGCATGGAAGCAAAGTATCAGCTAAAGGCATCGAAAAGAGCAAATAGTAGTAAATGTGAGTGCTTGTGCAAACCTGTTCCTCTTGCATTTGAGTACAGGTAGCGCTCACCTTTTCTTGGCAGTTAAGGGTTTTTAATAAGTGATTTTGACATGTGATCTTATCTTCTGTCTACCAGTCAAGAGTGTACAGTGACAAGACTTAAAAAGTGAGTCAAATACATTTTTCTCACAAGCTGAAAATAATCATTCCTTTTCCAGTCAGGGTGTCTGCAGCTGAAAGTCAAGGATCGCCTGCAAAAAGTGAGACGAGCTGCAAAACGCTTCCTTCACCAAAACCTTGTCAAGCGTCAGCAGCCCCGCCTACAGCGTTGTGAACTCTGCCTCACTGGATTGCCTGACAAGACTTCTCAGCTCATCCTCACCATTACTAAGCACAGCTCAGGGGGAGAAAACCACTACGTTTACTTCCCAGCCTTTTTGGATACACAGGTCTGATTTATACCCTAAACTCCTTTGGGCATACACTGTGATACCCTAAACTCCTTTGGGCATACACTGTGATAAGAGAAAGATACTGTTTACAGTATAATGGTACCATGACCTAAACTAGCTTGTTTGGTGGTTCAATACTTCATATTTTAAATCACAACAGACGGTGGGGGGGGAGGGGGGGGGGATAGGTAAAGAGGTCTCCCCACCCCCTATCCAAATCCAATATTTGTCATTTTGCCAGTGTTGCATTATTAAACTTGTAAATTTTTGGTTGAATGATTGTACTAACAATTATACTTCAAATGATAAACAATCTCATTTCTCAGCTTTCTCATATCATCCAGCATGTCACAGTTTAACCCAAAGTGCACAAGAGGCATGCCATCTACAAATATACCCAAATTAGTTTAAGAAGTTGGGGGGGGGGGGGGGGTTGGATAAGGTCTTTGGCTAAATCCTATAAGTAAAACCCCTGAAAAATCTATACACATTCTCTGATATTGAATGTAATCTGACACCATTGTGCACTGGTGTATCATATCCTAGAAAGTTTGGTCCTTGTAGCATAGTCAACTGCACACGGCCCCTGCTTGTCATTCAACTTCCGACTGTTGAAGTGGAAGCATCTGTGCTGCATCTGCTCCTGACGGTGCACATTAAAAAAACAGCATTACAATAGACTGAATAGTTCAGCAGCTGATTTCCATGTGTGATATTAAGCACACTTGGATGGTGCATATTACCAATGTTCTATCTATCTATATCCCGTAGTCTTGCCGACCATTGGGGCACCACTGCTGACTTGGCAACCAGCTCCCTCCATTTCTCTCTGTTCTCTGCCATTCATAGCGTATCGCTCAGCTTCAGTCCTGTAGACTGAGATATTGTCCTCCCATCTTTTAATCCGTCTTTCTCTCCTTCGTTCTCCTTGCACTGTGCCTTTCAGGATTGTTTTGGCAAGCCCTGCTGAACGCGTTACATGCCCATACCACTTCAGTTTGCATTTTTTCACAATGGCTAATAGGTCTTCATAGGGCCCAATGGCTTGCCTGATTCTGCTTCCCACTTCCTCATTCGTCATGTGATCTCTGTATGAAAAACCAAGCAGCTTTCGAAAAACATCTCATTTCAGTGGCTTGTATCCTCCTTTCAAGGTCTGCTGTGAGGGTCCATGACTCACAGATATGTGTATATATAAGAACACGAGATGACTAAGGAGCGCATCAGTCTGATCTTGGAGCAGAGTGTGATGTTTCTGTCCTTCCATATGGTCTTCAAACTTGTCACTGCCGTTGTTGTCTGCGCAATCCTGGACAGTATTTCTGGTTTTGATCCCTCATCTGTCACAATGGCTCCTAAGTATTTGATTTATTAAATGTTTCCAGTTTTTGGCCTCCAATCATGATATCAGTGCCAATGCTACTGGTGTTATTGGTCATCAGTTTGGTCTTCTCTGCACTGATTTCCATTCCAAACGCAATGGCTGTGCTGTCCAGCTTTTTCACCAGCTAAGCTAGCTCCTTTTCTGTTCCTGCAAGGCCATCAATGTCGTCTGCAAAGCGCAAGTTCGTGATTGTTCTGCCTCCAATACTGACAGTTCCTTCGTGGTCTTTCAGAGCGTCTGTCATGATTCTTTCCAGGAAGATGTTGAAAAGAGTAGGTGAGAGTAAGCGGCCTTGTCCGACTCAGACTGCAGTCATAAACCAGTTTCCTATTTTGCTGTTGAAGCAGACTGCACTAGTGACCTTGTTGTAAAGGTTTGCTATGACTTTGATCAGGTTGGCATTGATGTTGTATAGCTTCATGGTGGACCAAAGGGCTGCATGCCATACCCTGTCGAACGCTTTCTTAAAATCCACACAGACATAATAGAGGTCTTGCTGGTGCTGGAGCTACCTCTCACATAGAACTCTCAGGTTGAAGATCTGCTCAGTTGTGCTATGACCTGGTCTGAAACCTGCATGTTCCTCAGCTATGATTTCCTCTGCCCGTGGCTTCACTCTTTAACATGACTTTGCTTGGGTGGCATATAAGACTGATCGTGCGATAATTCTGATAATTCTGGCATTGATGTAACTTGTAAGTTGCCTTTTTTGGGGAGAGTTATCATGGTGTGGGCCAATCCCCCGACTGTCAGATGTTATTGCAGATTGTTAGTAAGGCGCTCATCATGTCTTCTCCTCCTTCTTGGACTAGCTCTGCAGGAATGTTGTCTGCTCCTGCTGCCTTCCCTTTTTTTCAGCAACTTCACTGCAGCCTCTACTTCTGTGAGGATGGGATAGTTGCCATTGTTGGTCACTGGTGGCTTGACAAGTATGCCTGGGTCCCCTGTAGCTCAGTGGTTGTACAAATCTGAGCAGTACTCTGTCCATCTCTTCAGTATGTCTTGGTCTTCCGTAAGACAGCTCCCTTCACTATCTTGAATGATCGCGGAGCGTCCTTGTTTTACACTGGTCAGTCTTTCACCAGCTGGTATGCTTTTTTGCTATTATTTTGTTCAGATTTTCTTCTATGTGTTTACACTGATCTTCAATCCACTTATTCTTTGCCTTTTTCATGCTTTTCTTGATCTCCTGGTTAATTTCCCTGTATTGTTTAGCTCCTTCTACCTCTGACATGTTTTTCTTTAATTATCGACGCTTGTCACATAGAACAAAGATGTCAACTGTAACCCAAGGTTTCTTTGCTTGTCGGCGTTTGCCAAGGATCTCACTGGCTGTTTGGGTTACAGCAGTGTTAAATGTGTCGATCAGTGTGTCCACATCCGTGTCTTCTGCACCTAGAAGTAACAATGGCGCAAATTTCCCTCCTATCTTTGCCTGGAAGACTTCCGCTACCTCTGGGTCTTTCAGCTTCTCAAGGTCGAACTTGATTCTGGTGGGACCCTGCTTGTTGACTTTCTTTAGGCGGAGTCGGAAGGTCATCATCACTAAGTCATGGTCGCTTCCAATGTCTGCTGGAAAACGTCTTGTCTTGGCAATGTTCACACTGGTTTGGAAGCGTCTCTTCACCATGATGTAGTCAATTTGGTTATGGTGCTCTCCGTTCGGGCTGTGCCATGTCCAACTTCTGGATGCTTTGTGTGGGCCGAACGTGTTCATCAGCTTTAGATCATTTGAGCTGGCAAATTCCAGGAGCCTTAAGCCTATGTCGTTGGTCTCTGCATTGCAGTAGTGTCCGCATGTGCCTTTCCAGTTCCTAGCAGCATCCTCTCCTATTACCAATGTTACTGTTGCTTGATTCGACAAATTTGTTACTTTTAGGTGATCCTTCCCAAGTGTCTGCTGCCAATCAACTCCAGAGAGGAAGTAACTGTCACTGTGTATGCTGTGGCTTGTCAGAATGATGGGGACCTTAAAGAGTTCAACAAAGTCTGTGCCAGCAGCAGGTGTAAAGTGCAGGCAGGTGAGCAAATCTACAACACTTTAACCCATTTACTAAGCCCCGGCACCCTACAGCAGGAGATGGACGACCATGATAATTCAAGGGTAGTGCCAACTTGGCTTGGTGCCTGATGGCGCCAAGCTAATCTGGCACTACCTTAAATTACACAGTCGTTATTAGGTGACACCTCCCAAATTTCAAAAATGCAGCGGTGGGGTTATATGGGTTAACAGAGTGCCGCAAGACTAAAAACTACACAGTATTTACATTCAGTAAAATTGGGGGCATTTGTGAATATTCAGCATTACGTTCAGTAAAATCATAAAATGCATTTTTGTTGATGACAATCTCACATTCAGATACATTTCATATGATAACTACAGTAATAAGAATTGCTCATAATACTGTTAGCAAAGTTATAAAAAAAAATCACTTGCTAAAGATCGGTTTTTTTTTCTGTTTTAACTGAAGATGTCTTTTTTGCCCCCTCAAGACAAGACGCTCATAACTGCCTTCATGGAACTTCAGCAACACAATCCTTCTTCTGCACTGGCAGGACAAATGCACAACAGATCAATGGTAAGACTCTTTTCCCCACACAAGATTTTCATATGTACCCACTCCATACAGTTGCCCCTTCTTTGACACAAGTATTGATATACTATAACAAGCAAATTTATATTCATGAATTTGGTTGATATACTTTCCTTCCAAAATCCTTCAGGCGCCAAACTCATCTGGCATTACCCTTGAATTATCATGATCAATCCATCTCCTTGCAGGGTGTTGGGGCTAAATGGGTTAAACAAAAGGATCATCTGGTCAATTTGCTTTAAGTCAGTTATGATTGAATCAAATTTAAGAGTGATAGAGAATGTAAAATAGTTTGCTAGTACTGGTACTAGCACTTTTCTAAGGTCTTGCATCTGGAAGTTCAATTTTGAAGAGGCAAATGCAACCTCTAAGTGTGTCTAATTATGTGTTGTTTCAGAGTTCCTGCACAACACAACTGACCCACACCCATCCATCAACATATAAATTTGAGGCAACACCAAAGCCCATTGCCACCGACTTCACAGAGTTGCTGATACTACAAATGGCTGGTCCATTCCAGGAGTACATCAGCTTGTCATCATCTACTTGCGAGCGGCCTGCCTCCACCAATGTTTCCCTGGTGGGGGGAAAGTACTACGGGGCAAGCAGCTACCGCTTAACACGGGAAGAGTCATCCGGAGTGTTTGCTGTCCATTCTGCATCTTTGCCAGTTTTCTTCAAAGCATGTACGTCTCACTGTCATTGTTGAGAAATCTATCATTTGGTTTGCACCTGCATATAGTTTTGCATTACTATGACGTATACTGAACTCGGTAACTAAACAAAACTGTAACGGACTATACACTATATTATACTTCGCTTACAACAGTATTAGATATCGCAAAACACTTTTATTTTAGGTCACAAAATACTCTCTACATGACTGTGTATTACAAAATTTGGACATAAAAAACAAACTGGGGTCCCCCAGGCATTTTGTCCAAAGTTCACTGTAACCCTCTCACACGTATGTTACGCACTCTTATTTACTAAAACAGGGTGTTATGCCAGCGACGAGCAGTATTCTTTTAAACACATTTTGCGGTCTTGTGCCGATTTAATTGACACAAGATTTAAATTGACACAAGATGTAAACACTTCACTGCAGACTCCTTTTTTGTTCCGGGATATACCCCCAGACAAGATCTTCAGTTTTCTGAGAGAGTGCAATATTTTTAGTAAGATTTGAGCATTCATAGACTATGATAATTCTATTATTTTGACCTTTTTGAGAGTCTGTGGACGTTTCCTTTAAAGACCTGTGCGACATTTTAACATGAAATATTTTTCAGATATATATATATTGACATCTTGTCTTAAGACCTTTCTTTTAGTCTGGCTGGCCAGATTTTTACCCATCCCGCCGTGAGATGGCCTTAGTTGCCTGCTCAGCGTTGAACCCAAATAACTAACTGTAAACCTGTCATTTTATCCAGAGTTCACTGTAGTTACATTTACGTCTAAAAAGTAATGTACTATGCATTGAAGCATTCTTTACTATTGACATAATACAAATGGTCAAGAAGTACTCCACAGTAAATCATTTTGTATACATGTAGCAACACATTTGCAGTGTTCCCCATTTGTTTCTAAACTAAGGTCCCTGGGACCCTCTGCCAGAAAATTCAAGGGTCCTTTTGTCAAAACTGAGGGTCCCTTCATTGAAAGTCTTCACAAAATTTGCTGGCACATGAAATGTCTTTAACTTTCACCTCATTTTCAGGGACCTACTTTCTCCGTCCAAGGGAAAGTACTCGCTTTGCTCTCTGTCAGGGTTCACTTTCAGCCAGTTACTTACTTACGCCTGTCACCCCTACCCGGGTATAGGCCGTCGACGAGAGACCTCCAGCAACTCCTGTCCTGTGCTTCTCCTTCGATTCTACTCCAGGTGGTTCCCAGTCTCTTGATGTCTGCTTGGAGGTCTCGACGCCAGGAGTTTCTCGGCCTACCTCTTTTCCCTCTTTCCCTGGGGGTTCCATGACAATGCCTGCCTAGTGATACTTTTCAACCAGTTGCTGAAAAGAATACGTCAGCTCACTGCTAATGGCCAATCAGATTTCAGAACTCCGAACCGGTTTGCCGAAACGAGTTCGTCTGAAAAGCGTTTGTGCTGCAAGCCTAGCTTCGCAGGCGCACAAGCGCTTTTGATAGCAACTTGCGCACTACGATTTACGTGCGCCCTTCGGACGTACAGACTGAAAATCTATGGGGTCCTTTTCAGATTTATGTGCGTAATAGACGCAGAGCTGTGCATTTTGGGGAACACCGATTTGAACAGTTTGATGCATACTAATTTACTATGTCAGACTCTGAACTTGAGAATCTTGTTTTATCATTACAGACGTTGACAAGACTGAAAAGGCTGAGTTATGCAAGAAGGCAGCTGCCATCGCAAAGCAAGCACAAGATGAGAAATCTCCACCAGTCTCTCGGTTATTTCTCTCAAAGCCTCCTGGATTTGACATTGAAGATTTCCTGAAGACTTGCCACAGTAAGCATGCTGAAAGCTTCAGAAATGATTTGAGCATAGAACTCGAGACCCCAACAAAAACCCACATTTCTGTGAAACAAGCTTCCAAAGCTGCAGATGGTCTGCACTTTGTAGTCCACAACAGCAGCAAGTTGAGCCTGCAGTATCCAGTATCTTCTGGGGATGATTGTGACCGGATCCAAGTGCCCTCACTGACCATTTTCAACATGAACACTCGCCTGTACTTTGCAGACTTATGGGACTACTACGGGAAAAGCCATGTCATGTTAGTACTTTGCACCAAAGGGTCCTCAGCAGAAAAGTTCTGCAAACAAAACCTGTGCAAACTGGACCCCTACAACAACCCATTCTTGTTCAGGAAAAGGGTTCTATTCCCAGAAGCATGTGTGCAAGTGTTTGCCGCACAAAATCTGAATGTGGAGATTCTCTTTGTGGACTCTGAAGACATTAAGCAGCACACTCTCTTCTGCTCAGGGAATCTGTTCTTCTCAAAAGTGCACAGCGAGTAGACTACATATTTACTGAGAGAACAAACTTGAGAAGTGCTGTTCGTAACTCTGAAGCCTAACATTGAGGAATCTCAGTAGCTTGGCGGATCTAGCTGGTTGACAGATGATTACTTTTTGTCCTCCCCAAGAGCTCAGAAATGCATGTGCCATAATGCATGCCATCCTGTGTTTTTGCAGTTGCACACAGGAATAACGCTTTTATATGTTTGCATGCGATGACCGTGTATTTAAATATATGTGCAAAATTTGAGTGTTTGTTAAAAAGTTATACTTCAGTTTATGAGTATTATGCCTTTGACTCTTGCCAAGGATTTACAAATAATAAACATGACTTTATAAATTTAAGGATACTGATAAGGTATACAATAAAGGGACCATACGTAAATAATTTTTCAAGACTGCTTTTGACTTTGCAACTGCACGTTTAAGAAATTTTAGTATAATGTTCAATGTTTTAGTATCTGTTGCTTTTTGTTGGCTCAGTGCGGAGCAAAAGTGAGTATGTTTTGGGCTGTGGTCATCCGCCGCTGTCTGTCGACGGTGATAAACTTTAATGTTGTCATTTTCTCGGAGACTATTCAAGCTAGTCTTCAAACCTGGCTCAAAGATACTTTGTGGCAAGACCTTTCTAAACATACCAATTTCAGTGACCTCTCACAACTGTCGAGGTGACGGGATCAGGAAATATATAAAAAATAGCTAGATTTTAACATAATTTTTTTTTCCCCATAATACTATTCACAACTTCAAACCCAAACTTGGTAAGAGTAAAGACCTTTCTATACATACTCATTTGATTGATCCCTCGGAAAGGTCACAAGAGCTCAGGAAATAGGTCCAAAATAGCCATATTTTGACAAAAGATGTTTTTTTCTCAAATACTATTCACAACTTCAAACCCAAACTTGCTACAAAGATACCTGACAGTAAGACCTAGCCATGCATACTAATTTGGATGACCCCTCAGAAAGCTCAAGGGTAACAAGAGTTTAGGAAATAGGTTTAAAAAAAAAAAAAAAGCCATATTTTGACAAAAGATGTTTTTTTCTTAAATACTATTCAAAACTTCAAACCCAAATGTGTTGCAGAGATACCTGATGGCAAGACCTAGCTATGCATACTAATATGGATGACCCCTTGGAAAAGGTCAAGGGTCACAAGAGGTTGACAAATGTGTATAAAAAAAAAAAATGCCAATTTTCGATAGAATTTTGTTACAAACATTTTTGCAAACTTTTCAATCAAATTTGGCACAAAGGGAGTGGATGATAAGACCTTCATATGTATACTAATTTAGTTGACTCATCGCAAAGGTAAAGGGGGTTTGACAGATGTGTGAAAACTGATTACATTTTGAAAAAACATTGATTTTGTTGGTGCAGAATGCAACTTGTAGTTGTAAGCCATCCCTTTACTTATTGTCACACTTGTGAGTCATACACTTGAGCCATAAGGGCTTTGCCTTTCTTGATAACGCTTTGCCGACTAAATAACTTTTTTAACCCCACCCCACCCCTGTCCTCACACAATCACTAGTACTGTAAGCATTATCAATGTCTGCATGTTGAAGGGGGATACAGTAACTTATAGACATCTGGAAATTAAAAGTAGGTAAAAATCACATGTTTCCACAAAAACTGCGTTTCTTTTGATTTGACAGTGGATTAAATGCCCGGATGAACATGCCATATCGTATGTTTGTCCGGGCTTTTAATCCCCTGTTTAACGCTCATCATTCGGAGTGTGAAATAAGTTTGACTAAAATAGTTCAAGGAAAGTGCCAGAATAGATTTGGCGCTTCTAGGTGCCAATCTATTCTGGCACCACCCTTGAACTAAAGCCACTGGTCTATATCCGTATCTGTAAGTACTGTAATGTAGCTTGAATATGACAGTGTACGAATTTGAAGCTTTTCAGTTTTAGCCTCAATATGACATGGGTTAAGTCAAAAGATGTGCAGTTTTTGACCTATTTCTGATTTATGCAAATTGTCTATTCAGAAAGCAAAAGTGGACTTCATATAAATATATAAGGCCTTGGCTCAGATTTACCGTAGAGGGCCCATTTTCTGCACCCGCTAACTTTCAGACATAAAGTACTTTAAACTTAGCGAAGTTTAAAAGTATTGATGGCATCTTTCAGACAAAAGGTTGAAGTTAGGCAGAGATATTTTTCTTGTCCGAATTCTTTTAACTGATTGATGAATTTTCTTTTCTTTTGTGTTTTCCGCTGATCTTGTGACACGGTTATCAGTAAGGTGATTTATCGGTCAACAGCAACGACAATTTTGTACCTTCCGCACTGCTTTTGATTGTAGCAGCACAGAGTCCGTCGTCTCTGAAAAAAATTGGGTTTTAAAATTGTGTCACTTAAAACGCATGCTACCATCAATTTTTCAGACCGCATATGGTCATAACTTGATGTCAATATAATATACCAGCGATTAAAAAAAAAATTGGTCTTTATTCACAATGACTACCCCCCCAAAATATTTATTTCTACCTGATGCAGGCTAGTTGGCTATCAGACTATAAAAAATAAAAACATCTTCGCCATTTATAGGACAAAAAAGCGGTGCTGCGTGCGTTCTGTTGTAATCAGAATGTCGGACCTTATTTTGGAAGCGGAGGAATTCTTACTCTTACATTTTTTGTTTTTCACTCGCGGGTTATTCATCCCCGCCAATGTTGTGTACCAGAGCAGCCGCATGGAAAAATGTCTGCTAGCGGAAGAGAAAATTCAAGTAAGTTTTTGTTGTAAATTGTCTTTTACGAGTTATGTACTGAAAAAAAAAAAAGCATTTCTTTCGCCGTTTTGTTGAGAGAACTATAAGCTTCTTCATTTTGTTGATTTTCCCGAAAGTTTCTGACTTAGCAAGGCGTTTCGAAGGTATTAGTCTAAGTTTTTGATGCTTTCACAGTTGAATATCAACATAAAAAAAGGTTTTATTGAGGTACCCGAAGTGTCTTTGTTGTGAAGATTATGTACACAATACACTTAGTATAATTTTAATCTTCTCGGTCACTAAGAGTTATTGATATTGTACACAAAATAGTTGAGTTTCGTCAAGCACCAACTGCACCCTTGCTGATTTTGGTTTCAACCAAGGTTGTAAGTAACATCACAACATCCAATCTTCCCATCCTTAAAGCATTTTCATCATTTGGTTGAAATTTGCCCAAGATTATCATGGATGTGGCCATACCACATTAAAATTTTTAGGATTTCAGAATCCAAATAACAATACCTGACAAGACCTTAGGTCATTTTGAGGCATTTTGCAGAAATAAATATTAAATGAGAGATGTGCATAACTTTACTACAAGCATTGTATTCAGTGTTGTATTTTATTTGTACACATCTTCATAATATGAAATAGTTTTGTTGTGGAAGAGATGACATGTTTTTACAGTACTGCATTCGTTATCACGAGTTTCACATAATGTCATACATACTGATGTAGTTTGTGGCTAAAAAAAACTTTGTTTAACCATGGAAAAATGCCCCCAAAACTAGTCAGTTTGTTGTGAAATTATGTACTCGGCCAGTTGTCCACCATTTTTTTTTTTTTTTTTTTTGCATTATTCCACTCCCCCCCCCCCCCCCCCCCCCCCAATAAATCAATAACAGAGTTGCATTAATACAGTGTAGCTGTTGTGCTGGTATGATTTTTTTTTTTTTTTTTTATAATCTGGATGCCATTTTAAGCATGTTCCTTGCAATGTCATTGTGTGAATTTTTTTTGATGCTTTATTCGTCCATTTTATTATGTTTTTTTTTTTTTTTGAACATTTTTTAAGATTAATGACATAAATACATATGGACCGCAAACAAGTACAACACAAATACAAAAGAAATAAAAGTCGTACATACACAAACTGATAATAAATTATGTTAAAAAAATTAATTTAATTAAATTAATGCGTGTTTGTGGAAAGAGACACAGAGAGAGAGACTGTTCCTGGAATTTGTTTTGTGAGTGGATCTGCATGCATATATTGGTAAACGGATAGTTGTCAAAATTCAGCAGGAAGTAACTGTGAATCATAGGCCGAACCGAACCCAACTGCAGTCTACACAGATTAACAAAATAGGTGACAGAAATTAATTATTTACACAAAGTCCAAATAAGGCAGTCACAGACGTGTAAAAAGGCTAAGTTTGTTTCTGACAGTAAATACATACTTCTCTGTACAGTATCTGCTTTTGAACTCTGCAAAAGAAAACTGAAAGGTTTAGCTGCTTATTCAAACAACGGCAGCAGTAAATAAAATACTTTGCCATTAATAAGAGCAAATCAAGAACTGGGTCTGTCCGCAGCCCATTTTTCACCCCAAACACAACTAATTCTGTACAGAGTTCAAAATTGTCACAATGAGCACATTTTTCTTTCAGTCTGCTCAGTAATTTGTCCCAGAAAACGCGCGCCACTGTGCACTCAAAAAATAAGTGTTCAATAGACTCTTTAGAGAGAACAAAAGGTACAAAGGTTTGAATCCTTTAACTGTCTATAGCACAGGTTGTCAGTATTCTATGGACAATTCTATACTGAAACCAGCGTAATTTGGTGTCTTGGGTGACCGTTATAGGATGCACAAATATAGCTCTCCACTTTAGGTCATTATATTTGTTTTCCCATTTTTCAATACACGTAGGTGGTGTCATTTTATTTAAGAAAACGTATATATATCTTTTGTACCCTTTTTATGTTTAAAGACAACACCTAAAGGTGTACCCAAATCAGTTACATCAACTGCATCGGTCCATATTCGTAACATTTTTCTTTTGTATTTTCATATAGCACTTGTTCTACTATAGTATTCGAGAAAAGAAACATCTGCACCAAAAATTTCACAAAAAACTTCGAAACTAATAATGTCCCCATTATCATCAAAAACATCACCAATTGTAAAAATATTTTTCAAAATCCACTTGTCGGCAGATTTCGAAGTATTCTTTTTCAGAAGTCGTGGGTTAAAAAACAATGGTTTGCTTTTGAATGCATCAATACTTGCGGGACAGAAAAGATTATGATATTCTTTAAAAATTGAAGCCACTTCTTTCCAGAAGGGGTTCTTCATCTCTAAACTTTCTAGGAAGTAACCACCAAAAACCTCACACTGTTTGATATTACCATACAAAGATGCGATCCAAAAACAATGACATATCATCAGCAAAAAGTGAGACTAAGAATTCCTGTTCTTTGCATTTTATACCTGAAATGTTCTTATTATTCCTCAACTTTATAGCCAACAGTTCAACACATTAAAAAGATGTAAGGTGAGAGGGGGTCCCCTTGTCTACAACCACGATCCACAGAGAAGCGACCAGACGCCTGGCTGTTCACAATCAGGCAAGATTCACTGTTCTTATAAAAAATTTCCACCCATTTTGTGATGCTACATCCAAAATTAAACATTTTTAAAGCTTTCTGAATAAATGAGTGAGAAACAGAGTCAAATGCTTTTTCGAAGTCAATGAGCAACAACAATCCAGGTTTCTTAAATGTCTCTGTATAATGAAGTACATCATACAGAAGTCTAATATTGTCGGAGATTGATCTACCGGAGATGAAACCACTCTGGTCCTCATGAATTATGCAAGGGAGAACCTGTTTTATTCTATTGGCGATACATGCAGATGCAATTTTATAACTGACATTAAGCAGGGATCCTCGCGCTGGGACCATATGGCGTTGAGGCGCGTCCCCTGGGTGGTGGATAGGGGGTCCCTCGTGAGAGGGGTGCACCGAATGAAATAAGGTGCCGTGAACCAACATGGTCTAAGGGAAGGTGACCCCGACAGAAAACCCCTGGTCCTCCTAGTAAGGGGGTTGGGCGTGGGGGTAGCTTCCCCACCCTGCAAAAAAGGAAACTCCTGGCGTCGAGACCTCCAAGCAGACATCAAGAGACTGGGAACCACCTGGAGTAGAATCGAAGGAGAAGCACAGGACAGGAGTTGCTGGAGGTCTCTCGTCGACGGCCTATACCCGGGTAGGGGTGACAGGCATAAGTAAGTATTAAGCAGGGATATTGGGCGCCAATTTTTCAAATATTGTTTAGGTTTTTCCCCTTTTGGAATAAGGGTTATCATTCCATGTCTTTGTGTGACTGACAAAAACTGTCATTGTGTGAAGTTATGTACTTCAGGACCTCGTTCAGCATTTCTGACCAGTGTATTAGGATGTATGCCTGTTTTGTGGTAGTTCTTACCACGGTTATATGCATCTTTGAAAACCACAAATACCTGTACCAATTAGAATACATTTGTAGCCATTTTCAGGTAAAAAAAATTGTTTTATTTACACAAAATAGACGTGTCTGTCATTGCCTGCCTATATTCATACTACTTATATTGAAAGCCGGTTTTTCTTAACTGTGAAAATAAGTATCACAACCACTGATTTGTTCTGTTAGATAATGGTGTTTTTTTAACCAGGAATCGAGTATTGGAGAGATTATTTTCTTTGGAAAATTGATAAATGTCAAGTTATGCACACTTTCCTTTTCCTAAGAATGTTCAGTTTCTTTGGGGTCCAAAAACTTTGCTTTCACTGTAGCTGATAAGATTATTGAACAATCTTACCAAGGTGCTTTTTGTATGAGCTTCTTGGCATTATTGTGGAAATATGTGTACTAAACTTTTGTGATGGTGTAAATGGTTATGTACATAATGCTAACTGTTTGTACAGTGAAATAACAGAAATAAAGGTTTTAATCACAAAAATACCACAGGATGTGGTGTCTTGTTTTGAATTTGATGTGTCGTATGTCTGTACCTTTAAATATGGAATTTAATTTTGGATTTGGAGTGTCACAACTTCTTGACGGTAAATCTGAGCCAGAGCCATATATCAGACGTTTATGAGTTAAGTCGACTGTACCATGCAAGATTATTCTGCAAGACACAGCCATCTATCCACCACTGATAGTGATACAAAACAACATTTAACTGCCTAACAGCTGTTCCCCTGGGACAAATGTTGACATCTGAATAAACTTTTCAACTAATAGACTGTTTTCTGGAAGTGCTGTAGAGATAGATTTTGTCTGTGTTAAGTGTGTAAATACCCTGATGTGTATCAAAGGCACAGCAACCGAAAGTGGACTATACGGGTAAACATGCAGCGCTGGCAGTGCAATGCCTACAAGTTGACAGCCAGTCACATAAGCAGTATGGTAGGCTTACGCTCTGTTTTATATATGCTCTGTTTTATATATACAGTGGTTGTGACTTTAACTGTCTACTGCAAACATACATGATGCATAATGTGTGCTTACCTTGCACAACATGCTGCAAAACCATATTATGAATGATGCATACTGACACATACCTACCATAACCACATTCACATACACGTATGATTCACATGGAGGACCAAATGCAATTATGAGATTTCTTTGGGAGAGGCAGCTGTATTTCTAGGAGCCCAAATGAGAAAAAAGCAAATTTCACAACACAAAAACAATAGCCACCCCCCCCCCCCCAAAAAAAAAAAAAAAAAAACAAACAAACAACAACAACAAAAAAAAAAACCCACAACAACCAAGAAACAACAACAACAAAAAAAAAAACCCACAAACACAACAAACCAAGAAACAAGAAGAAAGGCAAAGCCCTTCTTCTTCTTCTTCTCGAATGCCGTCACACTTGGAGTTTGGCTCTCAAAATGAAATCTGTGGTCTTCTGTAGCGCCTCCACAGGCCCGTACAGTTTCTCTTGTAGAGTGGCGGGCTTCGGCCATATCTCCTCCCTCAGTGGCTGGTGGTTCCCACAGTCCTGGAGGATGTGCTCTGCGGTCTGCTCTGCTTCTCCACAAGGGCACAAGGGAGATGGCACGAGGTGGAAGCGTCTGTGCAGGTGGAAATTGAGTCGGTTGTGCCCGGTCCTCAGACGAAAGATGGTCACCTGCTCTTGTCTGGACAGCTGATGGTAACTGTCTAGGGGCCGTTGTGGTGGTCTGTACACAGACTTAATGATGGTCTTCATCTCTGTGAAGCGGACTCCATTTTCATCTTGTTCTTTCTCTGCGCCCACTTTTGCCATTCTGTCAGCTTCTTCATTGCCGTAGATGCCACAGTGTGAAGGGATCCACTGCAGCACCAGTCTGGTGCACTTGATGTTTTGCAGTGCCTCTTGTAGACGTGGCAGTTTGCTTGCTGTTGCTGCCTCAAGGACAAAGGAAGACAATCTGGGCATCAGGGTCTGCAGTGCCACTAAGGGTGTTAGCTGCGCGGACTAGGGCTTCCACCTCAGCTCTGTAATTTGTGCAGTGAAGGCCTGTTGGTACTGCCTCTGCCTGCCATTTTCCGTTTGGGTACTGAATGTACACCCCAGCCCCTCCATCCTGAACTGCATCTGTGGCTGATCCATCGGTGTATGCCCGTATCCATGCTTCCTGGGAGGCAAAGCCCTTACGGCTCACGTGTATGACTGATCCACATGTATGACAATAAGGGATGGCTTCTGCACCAACAAAATCCATGTTTTCTCAAAATTTAATCAGTTTCACACATCTGTCAAACGCCTGCGACGCTTGACCGTTGCAGAATTGCTACGAGTCAACTAAATTAGTATACATAGGAAGGTCTTATCATCAGCTATCCTTGTGCCAAATTTGATTGAAAAGTTTGCAAAAATGTTGATAATAACTACACTTCTATCAAAAATTGGCATTTTATACACATTTGTTGACCTCCTGTGACAGTTGACCTTTTCCGAGGGGTCATCCAAATTAGTATCCACCAATTTCCTGAGCTCTTGTGGCCCTTGAACTTTCCGAGGGATCAACCAAATTAGATGCATAGAAAGGTGCTACCATCAGGTATCTTTGTACCAAGTTTGAGTTTGAAGTTGTGAATAGCATTTGAGAAAAAAACATCTTTTGTCAAAATATGGCTATTTTTCACCTATTTCCTGAGCTCTTCTGACCCTTGACCTTTCTGATCAACCAAATTAGTATGCACAGAAAGATCTTTGCACCAAGTTTGGGTTTGAAGTTGTGAATAGTATTTGAGAAAAAATAAATTATGTCAAAATATAGCTAGTTTTGATATATTTCCTGATCCCCTGTGACCTTGACCTTTGTGCGAGGTCACTGAAATTGGTATGTTTAGAAATGTATTGCCACAAAGTATCCTGGGCCAAGTTTGAAGACCGTGGCTTGAATAGATTCCGAGAAAATGCCAACGTTAATGTTTTTACCACGGACGCCAGACGGACGACCACAGGCCCAGAACATAGAATCACTTTTGCTTCGCACGTGGGCCAAAAAACAAAACCACCAATAAAACAACAACAAACAAATGATTTCACAGATCACTTGTTTAAATGGACAACAGGTGTCCTAAAACTTTGGGTCCTCTCTGGAGTCATTAGGAATGGATCAATAGTCCCAACTCTTTAGAAATGTCTATAATTAGGAGTTGACCTTTTGAGACTACAGTCAGGAAACAGATAAACGATGATTATTCAAGACCAGTTCCAGAAAAGCTATTAATGTGGCATCATCCTTGAACTATAATTTTCAAGGCTGATCTATATTTTCTTGTGTGTTGGGGCTGAACGGGTTATAAGAGCCTATATGACTGTTTTTGGCATTATTTGTGCACACCTGTAAATAGTGTAGATTGCCAGCACAGCATTGCGGCGGACGTAAGAGTGGCGGTGCTCCAGACACTGCCTTATGGATGGCATGAGTGGCTCCAGCAACTCTGGTTCCTTCAACTTGCACAAAAATCGCAGGGTAGAGCCACGGATGAACTCATTTGGATGCTGCAAGTCCTGGAAACAAACCAACATGAGGTATGTATGTGCAATATTAACTATTATTTATAACTAAACAAAAAGAAAAAAAAAACAAGAAAGGCAAAGCCATTATGGTTCACGTGTATGACTGATTTACATGTGTGACCTTTGTAACAAGAGCTGGCTTCTGCAGCAGCAAAATCCATGTTTTCTGAAAATGTAAGCATTTTTCACACATGTCAACTCCCCGTGACCCTTGACCTTTGTGACGAGTCGACTAAATTAGTATGCATAGGAAGGTCTTATCATCAGCTATCTTTGTACCAAATCAGCATTTTACACACATTTGCCAGCCTCTTGTGACCCTTGACCTTTCCAAGGGGTCATCCAAATTAGTATGCATAGATAGGTCTTACCATCAGGTATCGCTGTACCAAATTTGGGTTTGAAGTTGTGAATAGTATTTGACAAAAAACATCTTTTGTCAAAATATGGCTATTTTAGACTTATTTCCTGAGCTCTCATGACCCGGGACCTTTCCGAGGGATCAACCAAATTAGTGTGCATAGAAAGGTCTTCCCATCAGGTATCTCTGTAGGAAGTTTGGGTTTAAAGTTGTGAACAGTATTGGAAAAAAAACATCTTTTGTCAAAATATGGCCATTTCAGACCTATTTCATGAGCCCTTATGACCCTTGATCTTTATGAGGGGTCAACCAAATTAGTATGCATAGGTAGGTCTTACCACCAGTTACCTTTGCACCAAGTTTGGGTTTGAAGTTGTGAATAGTATTTGAGAAAAAAAACATCTTTTGTCAAAATATGGCTATTTTTTACCTTTTTCCTGAGCTCTTGTGACCCTTGACCTTTCCAAGGGATCAAATAAATTAGTACGTATAGAAAGGTCTTACCATCCAGTATCTTTGTACCAAGTTTGGGTTTGAAGTTGTTAATAGTATTCGAGAAAAAATAAATTATGTCCAAATATAACTATTTTTTACCTATTTCCTGATCCCCTGTGACCTTGACCTTTGTGAGAAGTCACTGAGATTGGTATGTTTAGAAAGGTCTTACCACAAAGTATCCTTGGGCCAAGTTTGAAGAATGTGGCTTGAATAGTCTACAAGAAAATGCCAACGTTGAAGTTTACGATGGACGATGGATGGATGACCACTGACCCAAAACATACTTTTGCTTCATGCGCGAGCCAAAAACCACAGGATCTCAACTGCTGTCAGCAAAATGCTCTGAAGCCTCAGTAAATTTTACACAAGGTCCCACCACCTTATCATTTTTAACACACACTTATGGTTACTTTGCTGTCAGACTATCAAGGAATTTGACCTGCCTTAGAGTTAATGTCAAGTGACCAGAGATTGCTTTGGTCAAATTTAAATGCATCTAGCACAAAAATGTGTCCCAGGGATGCACAAACTTATTTCCACTAGTGCATCCTTTGGCAATTCAGTGCATAAGGAATGCACATCTGTGCGGTAGTGTGAGACTGAAATGCATACAATCAAACTTGTACACACAGTGGTTAGACAACAAGGTTCAAGTGGATTACAGAAAAACTGTTCAACGAGTGTGTTATTTGATGGAGCCCAGAATGTGAGGTTCACCAAGTCGGTTCCACAAAATAACATATGAGGTGAACGTTTTTTTCTGTAATCCATGAGAGACCTACTGCCTAAGCAGTTTATACCACATGCCTCCTTCTACTCACAATTTTGTGGGCTGTCACGTGACTGAAACGGCCCTCAAAATGGACTCCACGACATGTTTATGTCTGATGCATCTAAAATTACAAAATAATGTGCTTAAGAAGCTGGCAAACCTGATAATTATCTCTCATGCTAATCTGATAATTCACAAGGAAATCATCCTCTAACTTGTTTCTGCCATGAATTTCCTTCAAATCACTGTAGACACTTGCACAAAACCCCTGTGCCTCTGCAAAATGCTGTCACAGCTTTCCATTATTACTAGTGACAAAAAGAAGCCTATACCTGATATCAAATTCTTAATTTCAAAGTTGAAACAATGCACTTCCCTGCTACACATCTCATTTCAATATGATGCACAAGTCTTGTTATGATACACTTTCACTTCAGCATGTGCTCATGTTTGTGCAGACCTGCCAACCCCTACACAGCTATGGTAGTAGCATTTTGGACATGTGGTAGTAGTTTTGGAGATGTCAAGAGTAGTTTATCACATAAGTTGCTGTTCGCTTAATGCCAAACGCTTGATGCACAGAAATTTCTCAGTATACAATACAATACAATACAATTTTATTATCTGTTAGAGTCAAAGCACAACAGAAATTTGCCTTATACATAGCCATCGGAACTTTGGTTGGCTGGTACAAACTTTCTTCTTTTCAGGCGGTGCGCTTTTCGATTTGGGCTCCTTTCTCTTTGGCATGGTTCAGACCAATGTTTATCTGATGCACTTTGTGAATGAAATGATGCACGCTGAGAAAACAGCAAGTTCGCTCCACTCGTTTTAATTGGCCCCAAACCGCATGCTCTTACCGACTACTAACCGAAAACAACACACACACAAATGTTTGGTTTATATTTTCTTCAGCGTAGAATTTCATTAATGATCATAGTAGCATAGTATTGAGAATGCTGACGTAGGAAAATACGGCAAAATCATAGTGGTTGGCAGGTCTGTTTGTGGGTTGCTGCACAAATAAGGTCCATGTTCTTGCCAGATGAATTGCAGGTTGCTAGGTAAATCTCATATTGTTAATCCATCCCTGAAAACAACCGGTCGCAGGCGGCAACCTAAATCTACCTAATAGCAGATCCAATGTCTATTGTGAGTACATGTATCTATATTCATACCCTCCCTGGAAGTAGGGATGCCTGGACATAGTCATGTATCTGAAACGCTTACCAAATTACATCAGAACAGTCCAAATATATGAGAAATTTTACTGCGATCTCTTGTACCATAAAGCACTATTGTCTTATGAAATTAGTGTTTTAGATGAAGGCTCAAAATGACAGATCTGTCTGTCATTCCTTCTCTATCCCCCCTCTCTTCCTAGATTTCCTAGATCTAGTGAGCCTTGCCGTCAAAAAAAGGGCAGCTGATGTTCTGATGTCGCCATGCCAGCTCGCTAGCCTGGAGTTCCATAATCCATGGCATTAGTACAGTAAAATAAAACTTGCATAAGAAAAAGATGCACAAGAATTTGAAGAAACAATGGGTTTGACACTGACAAATGACATCAGTTCCGCTTTCCTTTTCATTACTTAATCACGTTTCAAACTCCTTATTTGCTGGCATTACAATACCATTAGAGGTCTACAGATAGAGAAAGAAAACTTTAAATGTGGCTTTTATACCTTGCGATAAGCATCACAAACAAGGATCATTTCCTGCATCAGTTTTCCATCGGGGTGGTACTTTGGGACAACTTCCCAAAAGACGAGCAAAAGTTTCTTGATCATGTGGTCTTGTGATGGCATGACAAATCGGATGATGGTCATTAGAAGCGACGGCATCTTTTCCCCATTCAGAATCATCTGAATGACCTTTTTCAAGGCGTCAATCTTTGTCTTGTTGTCTCCCTTTTCTGTGAAAGTAAAAAAGACCACAAGTTAAATCACAGGGTTCACGCTAGGATTTTTCAAAACCAGTCCGCCCATCTTCCACCCCCCCCCCCCCCTTTTTTTCTTTACCAGTTTAGATCAAAACCGGTCCCCAGGAAATGCTTTCCCGTAGACAAGGATTTTTTTTTCACCAGCAGAATTCTAACCGGCCCAGGGAAAACAAAACCAGTTCCTGGGATCGGCAGCTTAAAAATTTCCGGTATTCTCTGTTCACAAACGATAAAATACCAGTAATTATGGGTTATCGCGAACCCTGGAGCAATGATCATCTAAAGATTTTGTTGACAGTACATTTGTAAAAAGTGCACTGAAATTGAACTTAGGGTCAGTGTCAAACTTACAGACTAATGTAAACTGTAAGGGAATTAATAGCCTGTCAGTTAGATCCAATCATTTAGAAAGAAACAAAAAAGCCAATGCTATAAAAAAAAAAAATTCTAAGGATGTATACTGACCTAGGTCCTGGCGAAGCTGCATCTCTGTGGGTGGCTCGCTGTCTGTCGCAACATTTATCAGTGTGTAGCATGGCTGATCCACAAGTGAAGACATTTTGCCCTGCAAAACAAAAATATAAAAAAAAATTAAAATTAAAAAAAAAAGGTTAACAAAATAAACCAAAGACAACATGAAGGAAGCAAAGCATGCTAATCATGAACCCCTCCATCCCCCCCCCCCCCCCGCCTTCTTCTAGCACATACACTGTATTCAAATGGATTTAAGACCAAAAGTTGTGTATAACGTTAAAACTGATCATGTACACGTCTATTCTAAGCTTATTATGACACGAGACGCACACGCATACAATTCTCATATGACTGGTAGTGGTACGTAGAGGACATGCTGGAGGGAAATACAACAAAGTTACGTATTCCTTATTCTGTTAGGAAACAAATATATCTGAAACGCTTACCAAAGTACGTCAGAACAGACGAAAAATATGAGAAATCCTACTGTGATCTCTTGCCGGCGATACCTGTCTTGACATACGTGGCCCAACTTCCGGTGTTTTTCATTTAAAGTTGAGTAGCCTCCCCTTTGTCGTCTGCTTCGTTTTAGTACAGGATGGTTGGTTGGTTGTTTGTACATTGCTTAACGTCCCGACAGCAACAAGACTTTTTCAGGACGTACCTGCAATGCTTGTGGAAAAAAAAAAAAAAAAAAAACTAAACTAAATATTGAATGTATATCGCCAGCGGGTCTAATACGTTAAATAAACCATTTAGCAACACTCACCCAATATCAGGCAAGAGCTAGCAGTGTCGGCGCATCCGTCAGCCGCCATCCGGAGGATACCATAGTCATGAGATAGTAGCGAAATAGTGTTTCAACACGTTTCAGTTTCTTCATGTTTCTTCCTCTTTGGAAACAAAAAAAACAAAAAAAACAAAAAAAAAACCTGAAAAGATTCTGGTGAGCGGTTTCCTACAAGTGATGGCAAGACTTGCTGTTATTGCTTATAGCACAACAGGATTTTCCTGACATTACAAAAACAGCGATTTCCCTATGAGCGCTTAGTCCCGTATCCTTACAAGATGGCCGCCACGATTGGCGTGATGACTCACGTCAGCTTCTCGAGCACAATAGGCCGTCACTCTGAGATAGGAATTGAACAGTCCCAACTCAGTGACCCACCACCACCACCACCCCCCCCCCCCCACCCCCACCACCGGCGGGGATTGGAGACCACATTTTTTTCGGAAGCCTATCACCTATGAAGTCAAGCCGTAGGTGTTTGCCCAACTTGAAATAAATATTGTATTGACTATAGTAGGGCATGTACTATGGTCATATTTTCCTTCTTTGGGCCCTATATTTTGCTTTTGGGGGTAGGGTTGCTGTTAACGATGCAGTTCCCGTAAAAAAAAAAAGCACACAGAACTAAATGACTGATATCTTTGAAACCAGACTACATTTACCTACCATTTACAATGATTCAATGTCTAAAAAGCAAAATGGTGACATCATCACGGCGCCATCTTTTCATTACCTTTTTATCCGCGAAATAGCCTTCTTGCCAGAAGAATAAGTGTCCAATCTTCGACATACTATGATGAAAACATACATACCAATATATATATATATAATAAAAAAAAAATCAATCCAGACCAAAAAGGTGACTGCCAAGCGTGTAATAAGCAAAGAAGTACCCAACGGAGAAAGAAACACGCTTAGAAAAGACGGGTACAACACAATTTATTAATATTTCGGGACCCCGTTGGAGGAGGTGGAGTCCTTCACCTATCTCGGGAGCATCATAGACAAAAAAGGCGGCACTGATGCAGATGTCAGAGCACGAATCGGTAGAGCCAGAGCAGCCTTTCTCCAGTTAAAAAAAGTGTGGAGTTCCAGAGAGCTGTCACAACACACCAAAGTCCGGATTTTCAACTCCAATGTAAAAGCATTTCTCCTATATGGAGAAGAGACTTGGAGATTGACAAAAACCACAGTCAACAGAGTACAGACCTTCATGAACAGTTGCCTTAGAAGAATTTTGAAAATCCACTGGCCAGAGAAGAACAGCAACGTCAGACTCTGGGACAGAACAGAGCAGATAACAGCAGAGAATGAAATTGGGCGAAGAAGATGGGGATGGATCGGTCACAGCCTGAGAAAGCCAGCTTCCAGTATCACTAGGCAGGCATTGTCATGGAACCCCCAGGGAAAGAGGAAAAGAGGTAGGCCGAGAAACTCCTGGCGTCGAGACCTCCAAGCAGACATCAAGAGACTGGGAACCACCTGGAGTAGAATCGAAGGAGAAGCACAGGACAGGATTTGCTGGAGGTCTCTCGTCGACGGCCTATACCCGGGTAGGGGTGACAGGCGTAAGTAAGTAAGTAGAAAGAAGGATTTTACGAACCGGATTGGTGTGGGGATGGTAGATCATGGTTACGATAGGCCTGCCACTATCAGCGGTAGGTCATTTAGTCTGCAGTGTACTCGCGCGACTAAGTTTTTGTACCGTTTGGAGAGATCCTTGAACAACAGTATGTAGGTAATGTCTTTCGATGAAAAATCCAGCCATTTCTTTGGATTGAACATCAAAATCTGATTCTTCGGAACATATTCTTTTTAGCCGAAGAAACTGGGAATATGGGATGCTGTTTTTAGTTTTGGGGTTGTGAGAAGATCGGTAGTCGAGGTAGGAATGTGAGTCGGTAGGTTTGTAATGTATTGAAGTTTTCAACATTCCGCAGTCAATCCTGATGTTCATGTCCAGAAAGTCGACTGAAGTAGCTGATATAGTGTATGTGAACTTGATGGATGGGTGGAAGTCCTGCACGAAGTGAATGAAGTCTAAAAGTGTAGCTTGGGTCATGTGTGTAGCTCCTAAACCGTCATCGATGTAGCGTTTATACATCTCAGGGACAGGCCCGGTGTATTGCTGAAGAATCTGTTGTTCAAGGAAACCTATGAAAAGGCAAGCATAGCTGGGTCCCATTTTTGTGCCCATCGCTACGCCACCGCACTGAGCGAAGGTGACGCCATCAAAGGTGAAACTGTTAAGAGAGAGAACCAATTCAGCCAGACGTAGAAGTGTATGAGTAGGAGGTTGTTTTATGACTTCTTTGGTTGAGGAAGTATGCAAGTGCATTGAGGCCGTCATTGTGCGGTATAACAGTATATAGTGAAGTGACATCAAGGGAAAACAACAGTTCAGGTTTGAAAAGTTGTTTCTGGTTGACTTGGTCTGTGATCTCTAGAGCATGGTTGGTGTCTTTAATGTAGGTAGGTAGAGACTGTACAAATGGTTGGAAGATGATGTCCAGGTATTCGGAGATGTGTTCAGTGGGACAGCTGCAAGCTGACACTATGGGGCGGCCGGGATTGTTGAGTTTGTGAATTTTTGGGAGAAGGTAAAAGTTAGGTTGCTTAGGCCGCTTTTTTATGAGGAGATTAGCTGTGGAAGGAAGCTCTCCTTTAAGAATCATCTCTTTGACTGTCTTAGAGATGCGCTTTTGATCAGCTTGGAGGGAGCATTCGTCAAGGTGTTGGTAGTGTTCTGGGTTCTCTGTCTGTAGGCCTCTTTGATGTACAGATTGATTGTACATTGCTTAACGTCCCGACAGCAACAAGGCTTTCTCAGGACGTGCCTGCACTGCTTGTGAAAAAAAAAAAAAAAAAAAAAAAAAGGAAACAGAACATTGAATGTATGTCGCCAGCCGGTCAAATACATTAAATAAACCTAACACATGGGGCCTAAATAAAGCTAAGACCATTTAGCAACACACATCCAATATCAAGAGCTACAGGCAGTGCAGACAGTAGGGAGAGTTTTAAAAAGGCAAATACAGGTGAATGGACAAAGGGTAGACAGAAACACATGCCCCAGAATAGAGAGAAAAACCCACCCTGTGGGGCTGACCAGGGTGACCCTGGGAACTAAAAAATACCTAACCCCACCCAAGTCCCCCAGGGCAGACCCGGGTGGGGGTCTTTGATGTACAGATCTCTGTCCCATACAACGACGGCGCCACCTTTATCGGCTGGTTTGATGACGATGTCGCTTCTGTTACGAAGATTGTTGAGAGCGTCGAGTTCAGATTTTGTGAGATTAGAGTGAGGAATGTGTTTGAATTTGAGTTGTCCAATGTCAGACATGTGTCCTTTGATGACGATGTCGCTTCTGTTACGAAGATTGTTGAGAGCGGCGAGTTCAGATTTTGTGAGATTAGAGTGAGGAATGGGTTTGAATTTGAGTTGTCCAATGTCAGACGTGTCCTTTTATTTGCCCTTCCACCGTGGTGAATGGTCCACGTTACAAATTCAACTACTAGACAGATACTTCACGTGTCAAACCACCAACGTGATTTATGTCATCTCCTGTGTGAAATGCGGCCAACTCTATGTTGGAGAGACGGAAAGAACCATCAACGACCGTTTCAAAGAACATCTTCAGTCTGTCAACAGACCGGTCGGACGACATTTCAAGCAGGCCGCCCACTCCGTCTCGGACATTCGGGTTAAAGGCCTCTGGCTTATGCAAGCCAGTAATGTCTGGGCCAGGAAAGACCGTGAAAAATTTCTGATTAATAAACTGGGCACTGTGGCGCCACTCGGGATGAATATGAAAGATTAACATTTTTTACCATGCTTGTGTCTGCTAACTGTACCTTTACCTCACTGTATCGCTTCTGTTTTACTACTCACTAACCAGATAGGTGAGGTTGGCGCTGGTTGATATGTACATTTCCCTTGGGGACTTTCTCAGCGCTGGCCGAACGTTTAGTTGGATCCCTTGCCCTTCCCTGTCGAGCGCCCGGTCTCCGGCTCACGGATTGATACGCGGTTTTGGGGCGGGGCGATCGTGTGCATCCCTTGGGGATGTATGTGGTCGTCTTGTTGCGTGCCTGTGTATTTTTCTGTGGGCTGTTGGGTGCCTGTTGGGTGGG
The DNA here is from genome assembly GCA_036245525.1 of Semisulcospira habei. Taxonomy (NCBI): domain Eukaryota; kingdom Metazoa; phylum Mollusca; class Gastropoda; family Semisulcospiridae; genus Semisulcospira; species Semisulcospira habei. The sequence goes on along the minus strand of BTPG01000006.1, from coordinate 172,176,366 downwards.
GCTGGTGGCTCTGGCTGGTTGTCTTCCGCCCCCACCCCCCTTTTTTTTTAAATCTTTTTTTCCTCTCTCTCTATCTCTCCCCCCCCCCCCCACAACACTTCTCTCTAGCCATCATTCTCTCTTTACGCTTTATCCTTTTCCCTTCTTCCTTCCTCCTTCCCCCCCCCCTCCCCCCGCCCAAGTCTCTCTCTCTCCCCCCCCCCCCCCCCCCTTATTTTTTTAGTTACCCTTGAAGACGGTTTCACAACTACCTACTCTCCACTTATACCAATATTTTATTACTGAATTTGATTATTTGCTTTGATTTAATGACTTATTACTTGTTGTGTACCGTGCTAAATGCTGGGTTTTTTCCCCCCCGGGGTCCTCCCGTTTTCCCCCGAGGTAGTCCTCAACTTGAAGGTGAAAGTTTGCCTTCGGGCTGGTGTTTAGCAGGCTTTGTGTATTAGACACTCAGCCTACTTCGTGCCCAAGGGTACTCCCCGTTCGTTCTCTCTCTCTTTCTCTCTCTCCGTCTCGCTCTCTCTCTTTCTCTGGCCTTACCTACACGCCTTTTCTTTTGCTCGCTCCTGCACGTGCTTGCACACACTCTTGTCTCTCGTGTTCAGGTTCTTTCCGAGTCTCTCTCTTACGATTTTTCGTTGACGTCATTTTTACTTTTCCCCGCACTTTTGTTCTTCCTTTTCTTTTATTTTACGTCACCTCCTTCAGTTGCCACATTCCTTCTGCCAATGAAGATAAGTAGCGGCTAATCTCTCTGTTTGTTTGTCTATTTTGACAAAGGGTATTTACCCGAAATATTAATAAATTGTGTTGTACCCGTCTTTTCTAAGCGTGTTTCTTTCTCCGTTGGGTACTTCTTCAATATATATATATATATATATATATATATATATATATATATATATATATATATATATATATATATATATATATATATATATATATAATATATATATATATATATATATATATATATATATATATATATATATATATATATATATATATATATATAATATCATCAATGGAAACATAAACGATTCAATGTTTTCGACTGGTGACATTGAAAGATGTTATTTAAAGGTCATGGTCACCTAAAGTTGTACTTTATAAAAAAAACTAAATATTTTTTTAAACATGATAAAAAATCTTACTAAAAGTGATAACATGTAAGGAACTGCTATGAATAGTTAATAAACGCGGATTACACGTGACCTTCATGAAGGTCAAGATCGAAGAGTTCATAAGAATATTCAGTTTACAATAGGGGCCAAACATTTGCTCTGATTTTAGGAATATTTGCCCACAACACCTGTAGGATCTCTTACTACTGACTCATATTCTGTTGAGTTGAGATTATCAGGAACAGTATAAAATAGATACCCTTTATAATTAAGGTCAAGGTCACAATATGTACAACTGTGCACTCAAACAAGTTAACTGTTCCATGGTCCAGAAATTTTCTCTCTCTCTCTGATGAGTCAAACGTAGTACTTCTCATGTACTGTAACATTTCCTTACCTCATGTATTTCATAATATGGTTTTTGTGTGTGTGTGTGCTCGTGTTTGTTTGTGTGTGTATGTGTGAGCGGCGCGCGCGCGTGTGTGCATGTGTGTGTGATGAGTGTCATTATTTTTTTTGTATATAATGATGCTATTGGGTTTTGTATGTAAATATATTTTATAGTTTTCCCTTTTTTATGCTGTAGATGTTAGCAACGGCAAGTTTGTAAAATGTCGATTTGTTTTCTGTCAAAACTTTTTACCGTTGTAATGGTGCGGGAACAACACACACCAGACAAGCACACAGGCCGCAAAGGCTTGTAATGGAGGAGTCTAACAAAGTCGCGGGGACAATTGTTTTCCTTTATTCCACCTAAAACTAAAAGCAGCGTCTACAAAAAAGAAAAGAACCAACATTAAGTTTCATGAACTTAAAATAACAAAGTACACAGCATAACCATACATAATCACATCAACCTACAACAATGAGGTTACAAAACCAACATTTTACATGTACATAATATGTGCCCACTCTCCGCGTGCACAATAAACACACCTCAAAATGAAACAACAGTAAGGTTGCGAAACACACCAACACAGTCCGACGGCCAACACCCATAACTACTGAAAACACCCACACTACACATCACAAATCTCTATTACAACACAAATCAACATCTCCACACATCAGCAGTACAGCAGCCAACACAACAAAGACACACCATGGTCAGATACATGTAACGCACGCGGACTTGCCCACAGTCGTACGCACAGACTCTCACGCAACAGACGCATACACCGCCACTGACAGACGGGCGCATTCATGCGGTAAAACACAACACACGGGCTCCCTTTCTAAAGTAACCTTTATACACTATGAATGAAAAGAACGACTTAAATGATTATCAACTATATACACTGTTCTATTATCACACCACACACGTATCACAATATCTTTGCCAGGTTAGGTCTTAGTCTCACATTGCCTCCAACCTGTTTGATGTTGTTGCCTGGTTACGTTGGTCCTTCTCACGTCTAGGCGTGAAAGTCCTTCGTCGTACGCTTATTGCCGTCCTGTCTCTCTGGGCACGGACGTCCTTGTTCTCGTACGGTACTCAGTTCTCGCTTGGACTTGGGTGTCTTGGTTCCCAGTCAGACTCACTCTCAGAAGAGCTGGAGGGATGACCTCACGTAGGTCCCACCTGCGACTCGACGTCTCGGCGTCCGTCTTTCCACTCTTGTTACAAGAACTTTGAATAGACAACAAAAGTCCCAACGCAACACTTGCTAAACACACACGACATNGTCTAGCACCTACCCCCCCCCCCCCCCCCCCCCCGCCAGCGAGTGGTGATTGGAGAATGGAGGTAATATAAGTTAAATCTTATAATAAGTAAGACATATTTACTATCTTTTGATTTACCTGGGTAGTTTGTAATGTGTAGCCAAAATAGGTAAATTTATATACATATAGTTTATTTACATCTAGTCCAAAAAAGTTTGAAAACATGAGAAAACAATTGTTAGACATCGAATTTGATAGAAACAAAAAGTTTGTATTCAATTTGAGTAAATAGTTCTGGGTGGAAATGAGATGAGTCATGTCTAGTTACCATTGCCATTTGTTCCTTCACAAGGTTTCCTACTGTATTTGTATATATACAAGCCAACTTCGAACTTATCTTATTTTCTCCTATCTTATACGATATGTATCGTATGTGTCGTATCATCGTCGGTAAATGCTAATAAAAACATACAAAAAGATAAAAACGGACAAAAAATAGTGCCTACTATTTCAATTCATAGCGGAATCATACGTAGCATAAGAAGACGGATTAATACAACGGGCATTTTTTGTAATAATCCGTCTTCTTATGCTACGTATGATTCCGCTATGAATTGAAATACTAGGCACTATTTTTTGTCAGTTTTTACTACTCTACCGTATTAAAAAAAAAAAAAATGCGGTAGACTTTGAAATGGGGCTGGGTCGGGTGCATCTTGGAGCATGCACATGACGTTTTTGGCGTGCAACGCAGAAATTCTGGCAAAGAAGTCAGTAACAAGATAAAAATGACGTCACGTCTAGCTAAACATGAAACCTTGCTAGAGAACGTCTTTTTGGCGCCAAAGCGCCGTGTGTGTGTGTGTGTGTGTGTGTGTGTGTGTGTGTGTGTGTGTGTGTGTGTGTGTGTGTGTGTGTGTGTTTTCAAACGCATAAATAGCGCACACAAGTGATTTGATGGGAAAATGTTAACAATCTACGAAACCGTACACACTGAATATCAAACGCGCCGGCATAGTTTAATGTGCTCCTGACTTAGATCGTCACAAGCGTTATCTCATGCATATGGCTGTTTGGGATTACTGTTAGTTCTTTTTGTGTCCGACTCTTGGATTGTGCCGTCTATCAGGAAGTTATACACTGCTATGATCTGCCATAATAGTGTATTTTTATTAGGATCATAGTTCACTACTGACATAGTCTAGAAGTAAACTTCGGAATACATCTAGGCAAGGTGGACATTTTATCTGTTGCCCCTCATGATCGTAACAGAAAAGACGCATCCCTGAGCTGCTCTTTCGATTCCACATGCCCACATTTTAATCACAAACCCTTACCTCGACCAGCCATTCTTAAAAGCACGACACAGCGACATACACACGCGTACGCACACACCGTGGCGCGCACACACACACACACACACACACACACACACACACACGCACGCACGCACGCACACACACACACACACACACACACACACACACACACACACACACACACACACACACACACACATTCTCACCCACCTGCCTCCATTTTTTTAAATTTAAATTTATGCCCAGCATACACGTAGCACTCACACTCTTAGCATAAACTGACTAATTTCCACCACACTTCAAAGCCTGAAAAATTACAAAACCTTCAGCTGTAAAAATTCATATTCTGGAAACGTAATGAAAATCAATCCACTTTAAGTTCACGGTACTATTATATGACGTCACCAGATTTTACAAACTGTGTAAACATGAAGTGCACATATATTACTGGAAGTATTTTAGCACATAAAAAGTCTTTTGTGTGCGTGTAAGATTCCATTAATTATGGAAGAAGTGCATCAGAACAGCGCACCTAAAAATGGTGCCATATTCAAATGGTCCAAACTGAATGTGGAAATACCGTAATTATTATTATTTTTTTAAAGTTCCGACAACATGATGAACGAGAGACGGTCACCGGCGGCTCCCGCGGCAGCGGATAACCACTACTAAGCGGCACTGTGCCGATAGACAACACTCCAAACATCTCTAAGACTGACTGATCCGGAGGAGGGGGCTCATGAAGATCTATGCCTCTTGGAGCTTTCTGGAGTGTTGTCAGTCTATACGTGTACTTATGGTACTGTGACAAGCTGGTTATTCGCCGTGACTGCTGTATCATTCGGCCCAGCCTGTTGGGAGTAGCGGGCCCCTCCAAGTCAGCCACCTTGACACGCTGATAAAGATTCAATAGTAGAGATCTGTTTCGTGGCATTAAAAGAGCATTACATCGTTCTCAAATCACGATCAGTGATTTCCCCAGCCATACACAATTCATCACCACTGTCATGTATGTGTGTGTGTGTCTAGTGTCCGTATGTTGTGCGTGTGTGTGTGCGTGTTGGCTGTGTAGCCTTTTCATTGTATCAGCGCTTAGAGCTACTTTTAGAATAAGCGCTTAACAAATCTCCTTTATTATTATTATTATTATTATTATTATTATTATTATTATTATTATTATTATTATTATTATAACATTTACTTCACACATACAGACCTTACCTACTCAGTTTGAATGCAGTCAATTTCAGTCTCTGCCCGAAAAAAAAAAAAAAAAATCACATAAAGACTGACTTACTTTCCAAAAGGAAAGCCTATCTTTATGTGGTTTGACAACTTACAAAAGTTGACATTACCAGTACGCTGTACCAGAATACCGCGTCCTAGGATTTGTTTTAAATTTGTCCGTGTCCGTGACAGTGACGTAGGAAGATATTTTTCATTTGCCGGAGACCTCATGCCTAACATGCTACTTTCCAGCCTTATTAGGTTCTTGTTTTACTTACTGTTCCCATTTCCACGAAATTGTGACTGTCCTTTAAAGGTCCTGGTTCAGCAATTAGTCAGTTGAGGACAGCGAAAAAAAATTTCGAAGTCCCTACCCGACTTGAAGTGCAACCCTGACAGGGCCTCGTCAGATGGGATCCCCGAACATTCACGTTACTATAGCTGCTGTAGAGTGTCAGACGTCCTTGACGGCTGTCACAGTTCATGCAAACAGGTATACGCCACTCAGCTGCCAAAGGTCACTTCCAGTTGCATCTGTCCGTACACGGTAACACCCACAATTCTCGTGCAACAACAACGAAAGATGACTATCCAACTTTCACTTCTGGGCCGGTACTGGGAAGCACTGAGCGACGTCCACAGCGTCCAAAAATGGCCCAGGGAATGGTGACGGTACGTCGAACATGCTATATCGTGGTCTTCTCATTTCTTATGTCCTCGCATTTATCCAAAACAAGGTTTCCTCAAAAGCGTTTGCAAACAACAAGTCTTTATGGTAGTCGCCATTTTTATGAAGGGAAGCTACTAGATAATGTTTGTGTAAGGGACAGCACTCCCGTGCTAAGCAACGCGCAAACGCCCACCTCAAAACGATTTTATTTTTCACAAAAGCCTGGGAGATAATTTACAGGTCATCATGCAACAATGTGATGTGCATGGGTGACAGTGCGAGAATATGAAATGAATGTAAACGGGACATAAATATGCCCCATAAATCCATGGCCAGCAAGCGATATATATTCCCATGAGCTCCTGCGGATGCAGGGGCTCATGAGAATGTATGACTTTTGCATTTGGAACAGGCTGGCTGAAGGCCTGTTCTGTCTGAACCAAACAGCTGAAATTCAGCTTTTCGGGATTTTGAAAAGCTGAATCAGCTTCTAGGAGTGAAGACGGTCACCCATTGATGTGATTGTGCCTGTTCGTGTGTGTTACACGGACATAAAATTTGATTTCATTATAAGAATCTAAGCACTAGGTAATATTTTGCTTTGTCGTTTACTTCTCATCTTGTTTTTTTTTTTTTTTTTTTTGTATCACAAAAGATAATTACCGTCTGCAAACTTGATGAGTTCAGTGATAATATTTTCTCCCCAGACCAACTGCTGTCTATGCACACGCAATGCACCCTGCCCAATGCATACCTCATGCAGGTGCCTGACAGCAAACACCGATACACCAACTACAAGCTAAAGGGTGCACGAGCAAACGAGAGGCAAGTTTCAAAATAATTAGATACAGGGCCGCAGCAGATGGTTCTGGCCTTCGCCATACCAATAATGTATACATTATTTTGACAAGACCATATAATTATGTCTGTTTATGCCCTCGACCCAAATTAATTTAAATGTTACTAATTTTTCCATTTTTGGGGGGTTGTGCGAATTCTTCCCCCCCTCCCCCCCCCCTGCCCGATTGACTTTAGGAAGCAGATGAAAACAAGCTGGCATCATGCAGGCATGCACCCCTTCGGCTGGAGCATTAGGTTTCTTTCACCTCGTGCTATGGTTATGAGATATGAAATAAATGTTAGGAAACAGATATATATATATATTATGTAATTGGTATTCTAACCACAATATATTTCATTCATAGTTTATCTATGTTTGCACTGACAGCAAACCATGTGGGATTTATTTCTGATTACTCCATATAGCAATGTTCTCTATCAGAAAACTGAAATGACTCAACCCGCAAAAATAAATATCAAGGAAATATATCAGTTCACAACAGCAAGAGGTATATCTCACTTGATCTTCATTTTGTGACAAAAACATTGTTTTCAAATACACTTCAACGTATGGTTTATTTATTTATATCTGTACTGAGTGAAACTGTTAAAAATGCCTTTCATTGTGAGGCTTCTCTTATGAGTTTACCAAAATCGTCAAGTACATCAATAAGTGTCTCTTGGCTTGACTTCACGAACGAAGATTCTATAGGGCTTGCCCACGTCGTCTGCAGGCATTTTCGTGGCTGCGGAGGCCAATCCGGGACAGGCAGGTTTACATCAATAAGTGTATACATAAATAAAACACAATTACCATGATTGTCATAATTCCTAAAAATACAGCTGATTTTTTTTATGAAATGAGTATGTCTATCCTCAACAAGACCAAGTAGTCTATGTACCCTACAGAACCACATAGTCCAGATCAAAATGGTGACTGCGAAGCGTGTGTAATGCAGAGACGAACTCAACAAAAAAAAAGAAAGACGCTTAGAAAAGACAGCTACAACACAATTTTATTCATATTATCTAGTAATAAATTGTGTTGTAACTGTCATTTCTAAGCGACGTTCTTTCCTCATAGGGTTCTTCTCTACAGAACAACATACATGTGCACTTTTACTTCCTGCACCATATATAACTGTAATAATACATGAGGCAAAAACACAAACAGAACAGAGACAACCATTTTAATTATAAAGAAACAATTTCAGTGATGTCATTGAATTATATGCATGGTATATTTTGCTTATGATGCTGTCATTCAAACTTGGTCACTGTGTTTTGGTAAGTGAGGGAGGGGGGGGGGGGGGCTGGAGGGGGCGGGTACACATGCAGGCATATATATATATATATATATATATATATATTATATATATATATATATATATATATATATATATATATATATATATATATATATATATTATATATATATATATAATATATATATATATATATATATATATATATATACCGCAACGATTTCCTAATGTAATGTTACATATGGCAATATAGTTCTATCATCATATGCTAAATTTTGCTATCCACCAAAATGCTAATATTGCCATGATTCCACAGCAGACAGACAGCCTTCATGGACAGGTCCAACCAGTGAAGAGACAACAGACTGGCCAGTGTCAAACATGTCACCAAACTGCAGGGGCGTTAGCAGCAATGTCACACAGAAACTTTGGAACAGCAAACAGCCTGATGCAGTGCAGTGTGCCCCAACTTGCTCTCAGCAGGCAGCTGCAAGACAAGAACAAAGGTCAGTTAGTACATGTGAAGATGTACTGCAAACACTGTTCTAGATGAGTTTACTTGGCTACCGGGTATCAGCCAGTATAATCTACTCAACATGAAACCAACCGTAATGAATCAATCACAGCCAGTGTAATCAATAAACTCCATACAAGACAGATTTGCAAAATAACTTTTACAAACAATTTCTTTGTCTCGGTGATGGTCAAACGATTTATACAGTTTTGTTCTAATAATAAAAGACATTGTATCTTTGCAATGCTGCTTGGTAACATGATATTATATGAATATGTTTTCAGGCCAACATAACCAACTTTTCCCTGGGGGAGACTAAAGATGCACTCAACCGATGAGCAGCCCCTGGTGACCATATCGAATGTGGGAGTAGAGGCGACACCTTATCAGCGCCGTGACCAGTGAAGACAATCCGGCCTACTGTTTGTGTGGGAATCATCTAATAATAATGGACAACAAGAACTACTGAATTTGGTCCAGCTGATCGAGTTAACAGAAGAACCAACTTTTCTAGATATTTGTAAGAAGCAGACCGAAGTCAAATTTTGCAGCGTCAAAAATTATAGCATCACATTTGCAAATAAAATTCCCACATTATAATAGCAATCAAACATCACCAACACTCTACATACAGATTTTTTTCAGTTGTGGCATGAGAGCCATATGGGGCTTGGCAACAGCAAACAGTGTTGCTCTTGTCAGGTGGCCATAATCAGATGGCAGTTTCTAAGCCCCAATCTAAACTACCTGAGGGCACTATCTGGTTGTGTATGTGTGTGAAACCAACCTCCAAGTCTTTACTTCTGCTGAAAAACCACATCCACTCGTCGCTCAATCTTGTCATCTGTACTGCGTAGGTAATGTAACAAACTGGAGAGCTTCTCATCAGTGAGGCATTGGGGATACAAGGCCACGGAGCACATTCCTTGATGAGAAAAAACAGAATGAAGAGAACATTTTCATTAACTTTTAAAATTTACTTTCTGTCATGGAGATTGTTTACATCTGTTTGTACAAGTAGTTGGGACATGAATAAATGGACACATGCATGTAATATATACTCCATATTGTGCACTTTGTACTCTCTATACAAGAAAGTATTAAAGTTGAATGTAAAAGCAAAATGTTGGACATTTTTTGTTTTCAATACATTTGGACATTCTTCTTCATAAATTGCATACATGTCTGCTTTCATTTTTCATCCTTGTTATAACTACATACTGTAAACAGTGCACATGAACAGGAATTCTGCACCTGACTTGCCATAAGAAAGAATTAGTTTTCATGGTCAGTGTCACAATCCTAAATAGTATATTTCTACAAATACATGTACTGTAATGATACTGAAAATGACATGTACAATACTGCACTTGTACCAGAAATTGCACAAGTGTGTAACATACATGTACTATGCATATTTCTGCTGTGCTACCTGGTATGCCACAGAGTGCCTGTTGCTAATCTTGGTATACTGCTTGCATACTTGGTGGTTGAAGTCAAGGATGGTAAGCCTGTTGCGCATTGTGTAGCCTTTGTAGCCAATGAAAGTTTTTTGGGGGGCCATTTCATTTTCAGCCACATAGATACATCCCCTTGACTAACACTCAAAACACTCAATGATGAGACTGAAACATATCTAAACTCTAAGTCAAAATAAGTGCATAAATAAGACATGATACCTTGATCATGCCTGGCAAGGACACTCGTAATGTGTGGTGATGGTTGATAACAGGCTTTATCCCTTGTTTCAAGTGGTGTTTAGCCTTTGGCAGCAGCAAAGAAACTGAAAACAGATGGCCAATATAATAGATAAAGCAAAACCTGAAAGTAAAAAAAGCACAAAAGTGAAAATGTACCAGCAGCAGTTTATACTGAGTAGGTTATTTCGATGACAGGACAGTTTCATGTGTTTTTGTTCTGCATACACTCAAGGATATAATCCTCCATGTAAACACACAGCTCAACTCAAACCTTTTATGCAATTCGCTTGCCTTTGTGCCACACATCAAAGTAATGATCCAGATGTTTCAGTGGCTGCGATCAAGTCAGTAATAATATACAAATCTATTTCATACTGGAAAAAAAGATACATGCATTACAGAGTGGCAAACTGACCGGTAGCTAGCACTAGCTGTTATGAAGACTTGGGAGAAAAACCACCATGGCACCATGATAATAATGTTTACTGTCAACTTGTAAATATACTTACAGTGTGGAGGTAGCAGTCATATGTAAATCATAACTTAGTGTTGTGACAGCAATATTTCCAGGACACTATAAGCTACTTTATGTGTGATGTGATAACACTTTTACAAACAAAAATGATTTTGTGCAAGCGCACGGGTGTACCATACTTCAAAATCAAATGCCACCAAACTGATAATTACCTGAAAGTAGCAGGAGATTACAGTAGAACTCTGTCGGTGACAACTTATCGGACAGGTCTTGCTGTCTTCAGAAACTCGATGCCATGCTGTGCATTCACCAGTTTCAAGTCACCTGACCTTGTGACAGCCCTGCTGTCTAGAAACAAACCATAAACACAGTCATGGATGGACAAAACCTGTTGAAAAAGAAATAAATACAGAAAATAGGCATGTGTGCACATACGCATGTACGTGTGGCTTTCTAAAAATGGCTTAGTCACAAAATAGCAGCACATTTGAGTGTTATGATATGGAGCAATATATACATACATGTATTTACATGATTCACAGAAAAACTAGCAATAAAATATTTTGGTATACAAGAATGATATTATAAGTTTTTGTCACTCATATTTCTCCTGTTCATAAGCTTGTGGTTTCAGGAAAATATGAGAAATACATTGTATCAGTGGCAAGCCAACTTACAATAGACCACTTATATACCTGATTGTGAGTTTCATAATGAATTATGCACATACATGTATTGCTCTATTTCATCACACTGAAATGTGCTGTTATTTTGTGAACAAATATATTTTAGGTTGATTATAGTGGTATAATTATTTTATCCTTACCTAGACCTGTTGATTATATTCTCATCCAGACAATTGCTGATGTTGTTTTCATACAGCGAGCAGCTGTACATTTGTTTTCATTCAGACAGCTGAACATTTTGTCTGTGTTCAGACAACTGCAGGTATATTTTGTTTTTTATTCAGACAGCTGTATATTTAATTCTATTCAGACAGCTGTATATTTTGTTTTAAATATAAGCCAGCTGTACATTTTGTCCCAAGCATACACACACACACACACACACACACACACACACACACACACACACACACACACACACACACACACACACACACATTTTAGGTTGACAACTTACCTTGCCACTGCGATTATCTGTTATGTATTGTGATGAGATTGGGCGTTGTTCCATTACTGATGCACCTTCACTTTGTACTAGCTTCACAAATGTATCCACAGAAATAACACATTAGCTGCTTGCTGCTCTGTGAGCTCATTTGGTGTGGCACTGAAAAAGAATCAAATGACTGGTATTTGTATAGTTATGTAATGCACACACGGGTCTTGTACTAGAAAATGGCGTGGCGTTCTGAAGATATTTACACAAAAACTTGACAACCACCACGAACCCCCAAAACAAATCGCAACTAAAAGTGGAAACTTCTAAATGTACATCAGACCAGAGCTCAGAATATATCGCATATTTCATTATGTATATAACACAAATATGTGTAATAGAAAATTGCCCAGAAACTATTACACTTATTTATAAAGGAGAGAAATTTAAAAACAAAGTTTCAGGCTGTTACTATAGTGACGTATATATAGTAACTACAGAAGAGACGAACAGTGAGGCTAAGATTTCCAATCTATTCTTCGTCTTGTTCATCGATGTATTCTGCCTACTTCTCACCACTGTCGTCTGCTGTTATTTCCTCAGTCATCATTTCCCCCGAAATTAGTGTCCTGTACACCAGAACACACATAACATTACGATCGCTAGGGCTTCTTGTTGTTGACAAGGAAGTGGTCATTAGAGTGGTGTCCCCTGATAATACATATTTACGAGTACCTTCCCTTTGTAAACACGACGTCAGCTACACGCGCATAGGTGTTTGTTGTTGTTGGAAATATACTTACCAACAAAAGTAATATTTGTACCACAAAAAGTGAAAAGACCACACCATATCATGTTGGACTTACCGCCACCATTCGCTGGACCTTTTTTGGACGCTCTGGACGTCGCGGCTCGGTGCAGGCTTCACCAGTGCGGCAAAATGAAAGTTGGATATTTTTCAGTCGTAGTTGCACGGGAATTGGATGTTACCGCGCACGGACAGATGCAACTGGAAGTGACCTTAGGCAGCTGGATGGTGTATACCTGTTTTCGTGAACTGTGACAGCCGTCAAGGACGTCTGACACTCTACAGCAGCTATAGTAACGTGCGTGCTCGGGGATCCTATCACACGGGGCCCTATCAGGGTTGCACTTTCTGTGTCAGGTAGGGACTTTGAAATTTTTTTTTCGATGTCCTCTACTGACTAATTGCTGAACCCGGACCTTTAACCCCTTCCTTGCCACTGTACGTACATTTTTGTTTCTGAAATCTTTGCCGGTTCACTCAACGACCAAAAAAAGCCAACACCGTCCATGAAACATGGATGCACATTGGTTTCAGCAAGATTGTGATGAAGCTCTATGCTTGTGCATAGTGCTCGCACAATAGGATTAGTACGGTACGGTTTTTGTTAACGGTTTGTTTGTGCCGAAAGTCCGTGGGGCCTGCTGCCCATGTGGAATCTGTAAGACATGGTTAGCACGGGATTTTTTTAGTGAGTTCTGTTTAGTGAGTTCTAGGCGGAAGCTGTGACTGTCAGAGGTCTAGATCGGGAATGCGGGCTGTTTTGTCGTATGGAACGGTTGTGTTCGAGTTACCTAGCCCGCATTCCAAGACTCTGAAGCCTAGATTTTAGGTATGTTTCTATAAACGTAGTATTGATAGTTGTTTAGTTAAAGACAGTATGCGTGGTAAGATTAATGTGGTTGTATAGCGGTGTTCCGGTTTGGTTTAGTATAGTATGTTTAGAATTCGGTGAAGTAACCGGTGTTTTTGTATAGTTGTTTACCGAGTTAGATGACTAAAGGAATATGAAGTGTGTATGTCTAAGCCGCTAAGAAGATAGTACGTGGTTGGTTAAACATAGTCTTTTCCAGGGTATAGAGTAAGGTATAGCAAGAGTGTCAGTTAGGCTATAGTCTGTTTCAAGATAGTGATAGAGATATGGGGGTGATACGAAGATAGTTTATGAAGCACGTGTGTGTGTGTGAATGAACGGGTGAGTTATTTGTATCAGCCAGGTTACGTGACGTTTCTCATTGATCCAATATGTTGTGTGTTTAGCAAGTGTTACGTTGGGACTTTTGTCTATTCAGAGTTCTTGTAACGAGAGTGGAAAGACGGACGCCGAGACGTCGAGTCGCAGGTGGGAACTACGTGAGGTCATCCCTCCAGCTCTTCTGAGAGTGAGTCTGACTGGGGACCAAGACACCCAAGTCCAAGTGAGAACTGAGTACCGTACGAGAACGAGGACGTCCGTGCCCAAAGAGAGACAGGACGGCAACAAGCGTACGACGAAGGACTTTCACGCCTAGACGTGAGAAGGACCAACGTAACCAGACAACATCAAACAGGTTGGAGGCAATGTGAGACTAAGACCTAACCTGGCAAAGATATTGTGATACGTGTGTGGTGTGATAATAGAACAGTGTATATAGTTGATAATCATTTAAGTCGTTCTTTTCATTTATAGTGTATAAAGGTTACTTTAGAAAGGGAGCCCATGTGTTGTGTTTTACCGCATGAATGCGCCCGTCTGAGTCAGTGGCGGTGTATGCGTCTGTTGCGTGAGAGTCTGTGCGTACGACTGTGGGCAAGTCTGCGTGCGTTACAAAGATCATAGATCCTCATGAGCCCCCGCAGTCGCGGGGGATCACAGCTGAGGATCTATGTCTCTTGCAGTTGGATTATGTTCACTTTTTCTTTCTCGGCAGTGAAGGGTTAAACCACAAATAAACTTCACTGAAAATGAATTGAATTTGCCTTCCGCGGATAGCGACGCAAGGTGTTAAATTGGCCCAGCGACCGAAGAAAGAAACACGCTTTAGAGTAACGAGGGCAAAACAGTTAAATTTCATATGATAAACTGTTCTCTTTAACCCTTATCATTCGGAATACACGAGTGTGTGAAATAATTTGGCTAAAATAGTTCAAGGGTAGTGCCAGAATAGCTTGGCGCCTAGAGGCGCCAAGCTATTCTGGTACTACCCTTGAACTAAAGCCAATGGTCTATATCCTTATCTGTAAGTACTATAAGGTAGCTTGCATAATGGCAGTGTACAAGTTTGAAGCCATTTGCCTCAGTATGATATGGGTTAACCATGCATGGTGCGATGGTGTTACTTAATTTCGTTAGCCGGCTATTGTATTACAATTTACACGCCTGACAGTTGCTCTCTTTGTCTGGATCTCATACAAGCAGGTTTGAAATGACTTTATGGCAAAGAAAAGGAGCATTATTCGTCTTGTTTCCCTTTCAGTCATCGCCAACTGTCAGATGGTTACGATGGGTAGTGCCTGATTAACTTTACTCCTCTGTGTGAGCTTCAGGGTCAATCGATCTCCCGCCGTGAAGACAATTCTTGAAAATCAAAGAGAGCCAATTTGATTCAGCAAGTAAAAGGGATATCAGTCAGTTCAGTGCTAATAATAATAATAATAATAATAATAATAATAATAATAATGAGTACTTGTGTAGCGCCTAACCTCAGAAATTAGAGCTATGGCGCTTAACAAAACCTAATTGTACAAAAATAAACAGTCACAAAAACGCAGTTTACAAAAAGTATTTAAAAAATTTGAAGAAAACAACAACAACAATTTAAGACCACTTAACACGCTAAAAGAGCTCTTCGATTAAAATTCTCAAATTTAGGCGTTGTCTTGTGAAACTGAACTGCAGTTCAGGAGACAAACCGACCATGATCGCTCAAAGGTGGTGCTAGAGTAGCTGGGCGCCTACCATTACAGTTCAAGGGTGGTGCGAGAATAGCTTGGCGCCTGTAGGCGCCAAGCTATTCTCGCACCACCCTTGAACTATTATGGTCGATCCACATTTTGTCATCACAGCTGAATGGGTAAAACAGCGTGAAGAACAGCCGTGAGATTATTCAAGTTTTATGTGGGCCATGTTAGGTTTCAGAAGCGGGGGGGGGGGGGGGGGGGGGGGGGGTCCTGGGCTTTAGAGGTACACCTCGGCTCGCGAGCAAAGAGCGACACGAAGTGTGAGTCACATTATTATGTGTGAACATTTCAACATGATAAAATCTGAACAAGTCCATTCACCTTTAATCCCTGCCAGACTCGTTTGACTGTTATTGGAACCCCTAGATACCTCCTGAGGCTTACCTATGGTAAATCATACCATTCTACAACCCGAACAGCCAGTCGGCCGAATCAACCGTCCCGACGAAACAAATCTGACTGAACTTGACCGACCTACCAGCTAATTAACCAGCCAAGTTGCAGACCAGACGGACGGATGACGGCTGCTATACCGGGCCAGGTCCGCGCATCAGACTTTAAACAACAAAAAGAAGAATGATCACGTTCGGCACCAAGTCAATGGCAATTTTTGATGTCACCTTCTGTGGTTACAGCCACCCCGCCAACCAACCAACCAGTAAGTCATCCGGATTAAAAAAAAACCAATGTGAAAATACATAAAACTATCGAAATCTCATGATTATTTCCCTCCCCCAAAAATATGTCCTCAAAATTTCTTATTTTCCAAAAATATTGATGGGGCGGTTGGGGGGGGGGGGGGCAATGGATAATTAGGCTTACCTACTGACATTTCCTTTGGCGGAAGGGGGGGGGGGAGGAGGTGAGGAAGCGGGGTCCACCACCCCTCATCCCCAGCCCCCACCCCGTCCCCCAAGGCTTCCACCCGGTTCCTATGCCATTGTTTTATACCATAGGACAGTAAGCAATTTAAAAAAAAAAATCAGCCTCAGGATATAGTGGGTTAAGCAGGGCTATCACTCCTTGTACGGTATGGTGATTGCCCAGTTCTAAACAGGACTGCTGTTGCCGGCTAGCTTTCTCTGCAAGGGCGAAGGCCAAGGGCAGTGCCACATTGGTTGTCTCCCTCTATTCGCTGCGCTGATTCAGCTCATCGAATCGAGGAGACAACCAGTGTAGAGCAGCAGCCTGGGGCGTCTTTAGATGCGGGCCCAGCTAACGACTCCGCGCTACTACCGTGAAATAAAGGGTGGCTGGCCTGAGGACCTCTTGCTCACCGGGATTGTTCACCGAGCCAAGTATTACAGCGATGAGGGCGCCAGGGCAAAAGGCAGACAGCTGATCATCTGTTAACACTGTGATACTCAAGCCACGACCATTTCGCCTACCTCACTAAATGTGACTCACGGCCGAAATACGCGAAAGTTTCCAAAATGGATCGACAATGACAGTCCAAATTAATGCCTCTCCGTGTTATACACACAAGATATTACGTTCGACACGATTTCTTTTCCAGACCAAAAAGGTGACAACTAAGCGTACAAATCAGTGACTGCACAGGGGAAAAAAACCCGACAACAACAACAACAACAAAAGTCCGCGTAAAAAAAGAACAACTACAACACAACTTCAGTATCAGCCCTTTGGCTGTCGGTAGCGGTTTTGTCGCGATGATTCCTGTAGGAATCGTCGCGACAAAATCCGCTACCAACAGCCAAAGGGTTACAATCCTTTTTTATATATACTGTGAACATACACACACAAATACAATGCACTACTAATCTTTCTGAGGCGAGTCTCGCCTCCGGTGCATATTGCAGTTCTTGTCTGAATGTTCATGTTGAAGAAGGGTGAAAATCCTTATTTTTTTCAAAATGGATACACAGAGACTATACCTGGAACCGGAAAATCTAATAAATTGTGTTTCTAAGTGCGTTTCTTTCTTTCTTGCGATTTTTTTTCGATTCATTTGTTGACCCTGGAAGCGAAGAGGTAAACCGTGATCATCCGTAGGATTTTAGAATTCATTGTGTAGAGGAAAGTGCCGCCTGTATTAGAGGTTTTAATTACCCACAAATGCTGCCTTAAGGTTTGACTGCACCTTAACTCATTCAGCCCGACGGGGCACGTATTTCCCAAATTTTGGAGGCGTCACTTCTAACGACTATTCACCTGTTGCAGGAGATGGATCAACCATGATAATTCAAGGGTAGTGCCAGATTAGCTTGGCGCTGTCAGGCGCCAAGTATTCTGGCACTACCCTTGACTGAATTATCATGGTCGATCTATCTCCTGCTGTAGTGCGTCAGGGCTGAATGGGTTAAGGTCATTGCCCTCTTTCCGATGGTAGTTTTAGCTCTGAGCGGCCAGGAAAAGAAAGAACGAAAGGCAAAAAGAACTAAACAATGAAAGGACGCTCGGAAGCCTGAAGGACAGTCCTGCAATTACAAAACAACAACAACAACAAAACACCCAACAACAACAAACAAACAAAACACGCATTCACAGGAAGAGGAAGGACTCGGTTATCGATTTTAATAATGTAAAAAAAAAAAGTATTATATCATTATTATTGTCTGCATGTTATGTCTTTATTATTTGACTATAGGTTCTGCCTAACAATTGGTTGGCACGTGTCTAGTTTCCCTGTAACGTTTGCCTTGCTGTGGGGCAGGCGTTCACACATACAAACTAATGACTTTTGCACCTTTCACATGTGCCGGCCATAAAAAGATATGAACCAGCTGTGGGAGACTGATCGCGCTAGTAGCTCAAGGCGCCAAGTCAATCTGGCACTAACCTAGAACTGGCAAGTCAGTTCCATTTATTCCCCGCTGCGAATGTGTTAATGACCAAACTTTTCAAAGTTTAACTCATTCAAAACGTGCAACATATAGACACGCGGCATAAAGCCGCGTGTCCCATTGCAGCACTTCTCAATTGTGTTAACTGCAAACATTAAAAAAAAAAAAAAGCTCTGCAAACACAACAGCTCATTTGCAAAGAGTCCCACGCATAACCCTGTGTCTGTCCCTAGCGACTTTTTAATTTTTTTTTTTTTTTATATCGAGGTCAGTGGTTCTCGCGGGAATCACCTCGATAAAAGTCGCTAGGGACAGGCAAATCTTAGTCAGCAATGAAGAGATATAACGTTTTAATGAGCACATGCGACTGCAGAGGTTGATGGTCGAGTCAATGCCCCCTTAGTGTTCAGTCCATGGGCTTGGGGCCATTGCATGAACTTACCGGCCACTAAGCAAGGAGCTTCGCACAGCTGCCGGACACGCTATCCGAACAAGCCCATCGTTTTGCCTGGACCAAGGCCGAAGAGATGATGATGACTATAATTGATGTTTATTTATATAGCGATTGTGTCCAGTCACCCAGGGCGAAAGAGTCCCATAAGGGTCTCATCGGCCATGTGTCCAGGACCAAGGCGAGCCACAATTTATGTGGAGTTTCGGTTGTGGTTAACAGCCTGGAGAGGGATGGGCTCCGCCAGGTTCATTTGCCCAAGACACACCACATGCAATGACAACCTGACCTCAATCCATACCGGATCGGTCGTCGCCCGGAACAAGGACCGAGCCTTCTGTCTTGCGCCAGGGTAGAGGTGTTAAGTGTGTTACTGGTGCACCACCAAAAACTCCGTGCCAGAAACAACATCAGCATTGGCACCTGGAACGTCCGAACATTAAGAACGCCTGGAAAGGTAGAGGAACTGACACACGAAATGAACAGATACCACTGGACCATCCTAGGACTGTGCGAAGTACGATGGAAGAACCTTGGGGAAACATCAACTCAGTAAAACCACAAATTGTATTACAGTGGCAGAGAAGACAAACACGAACAGGCTGTCGGATTTCTCGTCCACAAAGACATCGTGAACACTGTCATGAGTTGTCGACCAGTCTCCAGTAGGCTTATCACCATACGCTTGAGGGCAACCCCATTCAATATCACCATTGTACACGTTTACGCCCCAACAACAGACTATGGCGATGAAGAAATAGAAGACTTCTATGACCAACTGCAATAAGTCTTGGACCAGACCCCCAAGAAAGACATTCTTGTGGTGCATGGAGACTGGAATACCAAAATAGGAGAGGATACTGCTAGGAACTGGAAAGGTACATGCGGACGCTACTGCAATGCAGAGACCAACGACAGAGGCTTAAGGCTCATGGAATTTGCCAGCTCAAATGATGTAAAGCTGATGAACACATTTGGCCCACGCAAAGCATCCAGAAGGTGGACATGGCACAGGCCGAACGGAGAGCACCATAACCAAATTGACTACATCATGGTGAAGAGACGCTTCCAAACCAGTGTGAACATTGCCAAGACAAAACGTTTTCCAGGAGCAGACATTGGAAGCGACCATGACTTAGTGATGATGACCTTCCGACTCCGCCTAAAGAAGGCCAACAAGCAGGGTCCCACCAGAATCAAGTTTGACCTCGAGAAGCTGAAAGACCCAGAGGTAGCGGAAGCCTTCCAGGCAAGGATAGGCGGAAAATTCGCGCCACTACTACTTCTAGGTGCAGAAGACACGGATGTGGACACACTGATCGACACATTTAACTCTGCTGTAACCCAAACAGCCAGCCTGTGAGATCCTTGGCAAACACCGACAAGCAAAGAAACCTTGGGTTACAGCTGACATCTTTGTTCTATGTGACAAGCGTCGAGAGTTAAAGAAAAAGAAACCAGAGGTAGAAGGAGCTAAACAATAATGGGAAATTAACCAGGATATAAAAAAGCATGAAAAGGCAAATAATAAGTGGAGATCAGTGTAAAACACGTAGAAGAAAATCTGAACAAAAATAATATCAAAAAAGCATACCAGCTGGTGAAAGACCTGACCAGTGTAAAACAAGCACGCTCCTCGATCATTCAAGATCGTGAAGGGAACTTTCTTACGGAAGACCAAGACATACTGAAGAGATGGACAGAGTACTGCTCAGATTTGTACAATGACCGAGCTACAGGGGACCCAGGCATACTTATCAACCCACCCGTGATCAACAATGGCAACTATCCCATCCTCCGTGAAGAAGTAGAGGCTGCAGTGAAGTCGCTGAAAAAAGGGAAGGCAGCAGTAGCAGACAATATCCCTGCAGAGCTAGTCCAAGAAGGGGGAGAAGACATGATAAGCGCCTTACTAACAATATGCAATGAGATCTGGCAGTCAGGGGGTTGGCCCACACCATGGACCCAATCACTTATAATAACTCTCCCCCAAAAAGGCAACTTACATCAATGCCAGAATTATCGCACGATCAGTCAAGCAAAGTCATGTTGAAGATCCTACTGAACAGGCTGAAGCCACAGGCAGAGGAAATCATAGCTGAGGAAAGGCAGGCTTCAGACCAGGGCGCAGCACAACTGAGCAGATCTTCAACCTGAGAGTTCTATGTGAGAGGTACCTCCAGGACCAGCAAGACCTCTATCATGTCTTTGTGGATTTTAAGAAAGCGTTTGACAGGGTGTGGCATGCAGCCCTTTGGTCCACCATGAAGCTATACAACATCAATGCCAACCTGATCAAAGTCATAGCAAATCTTTACAACAAGTCCACTAGCGCAGTCTGCTTCAACGGCAAAATAGGAAACTGGTTTAGGACTACAGTCGGAGTCAGACAAGGCTGCTTGCTCTCACCTACTCTTTTCAACATCTTCCTGGAAAGAATCATGACAGACGCTCTGAAAGACCATGAAGGAACTATCAGTATTGGAGGCAGAACAATCACGAAGTTGCGCTTTGCGGACGACATTGATGGCCTTGCAGGAACAGAGAAGGAGCTAGCTCAGCTGGTGGAAAAGCTGGACAGTACAGCCATTGCGTATGGGATGGAAATCAGTGCAGAGAAGACCAAACTGATGACAAATAACATCAGTGGCATTGGCACTGACGTCATGATTGGAAGCCAAAAACTGGAAACCGTTAATAAATTTAAATACTTGGGAGCCATTGTGACAGATGAGGGATCACAACCAAAAATACTGCCCAGGATTG
>BTPG01000006.1:171969676-172152176 GCA_036245525.1 Semisulcospira habei | reverse complement strand
GACGAAAGACTTGAAAAACTGAAAATGCTACCTCTTAGCAAGCATCACCTCTTAAACAAGGTGTGGTTATGTAAAATTATAAATCTGGAATGAGATTCACCCAGAATATCTTTGTAAGCTCTTTACCAAGGCAAGTTCAGGTTATTCTACTTCAAGGCGAAACTTTATTACACCTCGCCCAAGGATAGATCTATTTAAAACCAGTGTATCTTTCTCAGGCGCATCTTTCTGGAACACACTGCCTACATGTATAACACACGCTAGCTCCCTCTCCTCTTTCAAGGAATGCCTCCTCAAGTACTTGTCTGCTGATACATAATCTACCACAAGTATCCGTATCAAACATGTGCTCATCGTATAATCAGTGCATTCTGCCGTATGGTTTGTCCATACTAATAATAATCGCCTAATTACATAATTCAAGTTTCTATTATAATCCAAATAATTTTTGCTGTCTGAAGTGAATTTTCACTATGATCCAAATGATTTGCTTCGTATATAGGTCAAGTTATCATTAGCGCGTGGCTGTGTGTGCGCGCGAGCGAGTGTATGTGTCAGTGTGCGCGCGTTGCGTGTACTTTCTGTTTTTCGTTTGTTTTGTATGACCGAATGAATGAATGAATTTTGTTTAATGTCTCTTCATGTTTCTCCTAATTTTTCTTGTGTAATTTTTATTTGGTACTATTAGTATTACAATTATTATCCTGTGTTTGTAGAGTAGCAACGGCAAGTATGAAAAATGGCACACGTGCTAATTACTTCATCCGTTGAGAAATAAAGTTTCATTTCATTTCATTTCAATAAAGTTTCATTTCATTTCATTTCATTTCATTTCATTTCTCTCTCTCTTTCTCTCTCTCTTTCTCTCTCTCTCTCTCTCTCTCTCTCTCTCTCTCTCTCTCTCTCTCTTTCTCTCTCTCTTTCTCTCTCTCTCTCTCTCTCTCTCTCTCTCTCTCTCTCTCTCTCTCTCTCTCTCTCTCTCTCTCTCTCTCTCTCTCTCTCTCTCTCTCTCTGACATTATGATCTAAATCTTTCAACACAACGAATAGTTTTTTGGTTCGGCACTTGTTCAACTTCCACACAGTTGTACCGTGACTAGCTGTAGGCCCAGGTGACTGAGGAGCAGCCATCTGCGTTATCGACCACCTCTATAGTGTGCTATTTCCTGTTACCAGTGTTAACCCTTTGGGTGTCGGTAGAGGTTTTAGTTCCCGTAGGAATCATCGCGACTAAAACCGCTACCGACACCCAAAGGGTTATAGAGATGATCGAATTGGGCACGATCATATCATACCTGTGGGATCACACTCTAAAGCCGCCTTCTCTCCCCGCCCCCACTCACTGACCCCCCCCCCCCCCCCCCCCCCCCGCTCGCCACCCACCAAAGTGGATCATTCATTCATTCATTCATTCATTCATTCATTCGTTTTTCTCAAATCTGTTCTTTCTATCTGTTCTGTACAAAATCTTTCCCCACCAAAGTGGATCATTCATTCATTCATTCATTCATTCATTCATTCGTTTTTCTCAAATCTGTTCTTTCTATCTGTTCTGTACAAAATCTTTCCCCACCAAAGTGGATCATTCATTCATTCATTCATTCATTCATTCGTTTTTCTCAAATCTGTTCTTTCTATCTGTTCTGTACAAAATCTTTCCCCACCAAAGTGGATCATTCATTCATTCATTCATTCATTCATTCGTTTTTCTCAAATCTGTTCTTTCTATCTGTTCTGTACAAAATCTTTCCCCACCAAAGCGCCATGAGCATGCCACCATAGGATGGATATAAGCTCTATACAAATGAACATCATAATCAGTCCATCCATCCATCCATCCATCCATCCATCCATCCATCCATCCATCCACCCATCTATACATCCATTCATCCTAAAACGGAGGATGTTATCGGGTTATTCCACTTAACCCCACGGCCGCATTTCCCAAATGTTGTACAGATTTTGGAGGTGTCACCTATAACGATTATGTACCTGTTGCAGCTGATAAATCGGCCAAATAATTCAAGGGTAGTGCCAGATTATCTTGGCGCCAACAGGTGCCAAGCTAATCTGGCACTACACTAGAATTATCACGGTCGAGCCATCTCCTGCTGTAGTGCGTTTGGGGCTAAATAGGTTAACCCCTTCCCTGCCAACGTACGTTCGCTTTTGTTGCTGTGATCACTGAACGACCAAAAGTCACAACTATCCAAAAAAGCACGGACACAAAGTGGTCTCAGCAAGAGGCATATATCCTCATGAGCCCCCGCAGTCGCGGGGGCTCATGAGGATCTATGCCTCTTGCAGTTAGATCGCGTTCACTTCTTCTCGGCAGCGAAGGGGTTAAGTGATCAACACACAGACGCCCAGCACATTGTAGATGTTCAGAGTGACCTGAAAATATTCATCGACACTTACACATCGGGAATCAATCCAGCATCCAGTACCGTCCGTATTTGTAAGAAGCAAAGATGCACATCAGCCCCAGCAGTCGCAGTTAGTTAGTTATTTGGGTTTAACGCCGAGCAGGCGACTAAGGCCATCTCACGGCTGCCCAGCAGTCGCAGGGAGTCATGTGAATGTATGACCTGATGACCAGAATGGGCTACAGCTGGTCCTCCAAGTGCAGGATTCGTTGTGCTACCAGTTGGCTGCGCCTGAATGACCCAAATGCCGGATCTACCTGGAGTCATTCTGGCGTGCGCCAAAGTGACCACGGGTAGATCTGACGTGAGTCATGTTGGCGCGCTTCACCAGCTTGGGTATTAACCCTTAACTGCCGGGGCAAGGCGAACGCTACCCAGCTGCAAGAGTCATCAAGAGACATACAACCTCATGAGCCCCCACGACTGCTTGGGCTCATGAGGATGTATGTTTTTGTTAGTCTTGTTCTCTGTGCCTATTTTCGTCCCATTTAGGCCCTTCATCCGCGTTCGTCACGCAAATATTAGTCAGTGTGCAGTTGGTTTCAGCAACAGCAATGAAAATGATGTTTGGACGCAGTAACGCCTTACATCCCGCAGAACAAGTTTGTTTCGAGAGGATTTGCTGGTTGTTGTAATACCACTTCCTCAGGACGTGCCTTTGTGGCTTGTGAAAAAAGAAAAGAAATCAAGAACACTGAACTGGCATGTAGTCCGCAAAGAAATGGGAAGCTCGCCTGTAGTGTGTACAGAAAATAACTCAACGAAGAAAGAAACATGCTTAGAAAAGACAGTTACAACACAATGTGCTAATATTAATATTCATTAATATATTGATAGTGTGAAGAAACTATAAAGTTGACACTAAGCTTCTTCACATTGATAAGATACGTAGCAAATTGTGTATTTGTTTGTCTAGTTTGAAAAAGGGATATTACCCGAAATATTAACAAATTGTGTTGTAACTGTCTTCTCTAAGCACGTTTCTTCCTTTGTTGGGCTATTCTCTGCATTTTACATGCATCATGCATTTTAGTCTGGCTTTTGTAAGTTGTACGCCGGAGTCGAAGTGTCAAGACTAGAGCGTAAACTGAGACTTTAACACTGATACCAGATATGCTGGACAACAGTCACCGCAATGTCCTTGCAAGATACCTAGTATTCTGGATGACCTGACAAGGTATACAAAGCCTCCGACCGCCTGTAACCTGACTCATCGACTCAGCACATAAACATCAACAGTTCTGGCCTAGGTGTCAATGTTTTGACTGTGGTCACCTTTTCAGTAATAATGGACGTTACACACATGAAGTGTGTATACATATCTTCATGCGTGTAAGTTAGTATTAAAAGTGAAGGTGTTTCGTAAATCAAGATACGTTTGACAGAAAAGCAAGAATTTAAATTATTTAGTGGATGCTTGAAATCCAATAAAAAAAAATGCAAACCTGTACACGTTTTCTGCCCTTTAAATCCAGTAAATGCTCAAAATTCGCGCATTTGGTCTCTACCCAATGCGCAAACGGCCATCGGGACGATGTCGGCCGCCGTTGGTCAGCGCAGGGCCGTGCGCGCGCCATCGGTGGCTGACGTCGGCCCGGTGGCCTTTGCGCATTGGGTACATCTCACGTTTGTCAGTTATAATTTGATTTATGATTCAGTCGAGACGTGTCGCATCTAGATTCGAGGCATACAACCGCGTATACGACGAGCGCTGCACGTCTCGAATGTGTTACTCCTCTGGTGAAGTCATCACCCAAGAATACATAGACTTAGCTACAAAGGAAGCAGCTAACATTTTGATCAGTAGTGCCACCTTTATTGGTTCTTTGAAAAATGGGACAGGTTGTCATTCTAGAGTTCGCAATAAGCATTCACACAAAAATAAAGATTGCCCCTGGTTTAACAACAGTTGTAAGGATCAGAAGGCGAAGAAGCTTAACAGTAAGTTTAGAAATGCCCAATCCCTTGAAACCCAAACCCAAGCAGTACAAAAAAAACAAACAAGATTACAATTTAAGGCTTACAAATCCAAACGTGCTCCAAAATTGAGGAATCTCAGAAGCAAGAATCCAAAAGCTTATTGGAGGATAATAAATGGCAGTACTTCAGAAAGGAATAGTGGTATGTCTAATCTCTCAAGCCAACTTTTGTTTATGACCAGTTCAGAAAGCTCAATACTGAGTCAGAGGAAACATTACAGGAACAGACTGTAGAACCTGATTCCAATGCAATTAATAATACGAAAACGAATACGAATACCTTTATTGTCCCAAGATGGGAAATTTGTTTGCAGCAGAATTTTTGTAAAACAGTTGTAAAAACAACAAATGTGAACATAAAACAAATAAATCCATTTGACTGACTAGAACACACCGACCGATTACAGTGAGTACGTGCACGTATATAACATGACAACCATCTGTAATGTTATATCCACCTAGAGAAATAAATCCATTTGACTGACTAGAACACACCGACCGATTACAGTGAGTATGTGCACGTATATAACATGACAACCATCTGTAATGTTAATATCCACCTAGAGAAATAAATCCATTTGACTGACTAGAACACACCGACCGATTACAGTGAGTATGTGCACGTATATAACATGACAACCATCTGTAATGTTAATATCCACCTAGAGAAATAAATCCATTTGACTGACTAGAACACACCGACCGATTACAGTATGTGCACGTATATAACATGACAACCATCTGTAATGTTAATATCCACCTAGAGAAATAAATCCATTTGACTGACTAGAACACACCGACCGATTACAGTGAGTATGTGCACGTATATAACATGACAACCATCTGTAATGTTAATATCCACCTAGAGAAATAAATCCATTTGACTGACTAGAACACACCGACCGATTACAGTGAGTATGTGCACGTATATAACATGACAACCATCTGTAATGTTAATATCCACCTAGAGAAATAAATCCATTTGACTGACTAGAACACACCGACCGATTACAGTGAGTATGTGCACGTATATAACATGACAACCATCTGTAATGTTAATATCCACCTAGAGAAATAAATCCATTTGACTGACTAGAACACACCGACCGATTACAGTGAGTATGTGCACGGATATAACACAAATCATATGTAATCCATCTAGAAAGAAAACGTTCACAAAAATTAACTGAGACGACACTACCTTATACCACGTGCACAACACGCACGCAAACAACCCACACACACACTTGCGTATCACATGACATTGCAAATGCATAGACCTGAGGCTGACACTCTGGACCGTCCTTCAAATGATGCCATGACTATAGGTCTATGCCATGGCATCATTTAGGAGACGGATAATGATGCACTTTGTGCTCCATTTACTATTGATGAAGTTAAAAGTGTATTTGTGCTCTAAAGTCTAACAAGGGTTGTGGTGATGACAAAATTACTAATGAATTTCTTAGGACGTCGCAAGGGAAAATGGTAGTAACTTTCACATCATTGTTTAACCTGGTATTAAAAGCTGGTAAAGCCCCCACTGAGTGGACAACTGGAATTATACTACCAATATATAAACAAAAAGGCGAAAAAAACAGAACCCTAACGATTATAGAGGTATAACCATACTAAGCTGTTTTAGAAAACTCTTTACCAGTGTTCTCAACTCACGGTTAGCCTCATTATCAATGACAATCACGTATTAGGAGAAGAACAGGCAGGCTTTAGACCTGGTTACTCAACTTTAGACCATATTTTTACCCTTACTTGTATGATTTTTTTTTTTATTATCAAGAAAAAAGATTTTTTTTGTACATTTGTTGACTTTGCGAAAGCGTTTGATCAGATTAATAGGTCTTTTTATGGCAAAAGTTAATAAATACAGGTGTTAATGGACAAATATTTTCGGTTATCCAAAATATGTATGCCAGAGCTAAATCTTATGGCAGGGTAGGAAACAGTTGTACAGATATTTTTTTTGTGTGCAGTCTCGGTGTTAGACAAGGTAAAAATTTATCGCTGCTTCTTTTTGTCATATTTTAAAATGATATGTACTCATTTATATCACAAACGACAGCAGGCATTATAAGCTTCCAACACGATGCCCAGAATGTTAACCTGGACGTAAATGATTGTGATGCCCTGCTTAAAATGTTCATTTTGCTGTATGCTGATGATACAGTCCTATGCTCCGAGTCTGTAAAAGGTTTGCAGGCTGCCCTTGATGCACTGTCTGAATATTGCTGTAACTGGCACATTCACGTAAACATTGACAAGACTAAAGTAGTTGTCTTTTCAAAGGGTAAGATACGCAAACAAAAACCCCCCAACAAACCTTCATTTTTTTAACAAAGAAATTTGGAGGTAGTCTATGACTACAAATATCTTGGGCTGAAACTTAACTACAATGATAAATTTACAATTGCACAAAAGAATTACATGTTAGTGCAACAAGGGCAATGTCTGCACTCCTCAAGAAAAGCAAAAAGCTTATGATTCCTCTAGAAATACAAATTGATCTTTTTGACCGGCTAATGCCACCAATACTGTTGTATGACAGTGAAATATGACGCCCATCTATGTCAGAACTATAATAATAATAATAATAATACCGTTATTATATAGGCGCTTTTTCTCAATTTTTGGTGAATCGACTCAAAGCGCCGCGAAATGAAACCCAACACGCGCACTCACGTAACTGACACGGATTTACGCCATTTAAGACAAACACAGAACAAGACAGACGAAGGGCCAGATCAGCTACTGAAGTTACAGAGATTTTTGATCGCTTGTATTTGAAATTTGTAAAGTGGCCTGAAACCGGTACCCAAAGTGTGGGGGGTGGGGGGGGGGGGGGGCGGGGGTGAGTGGGGTGGAAGAACCGGAGTACCCGGAGAAAAACCCCCGACGATCCGCCCGAATTAACGGTGACACTTACCAGAGGAGAAAAGTCCGACGCCGGAACCAGTTTTCGAACCTCGCACCTTTTGGCATTGGTGGCAGGCGCCTTAACCACTAGCCTCAAAATTACAACTAAGGTATTATAAGATAGTGCTTGGCATAAGAAAATCGACACCCACCTTATTTATCTATGGGGAACTTGGAAAATTTCCTATGGAATTAAATGCCAAATGAAAGATGTTGTGTTTTTGGCATAGGATTGTCACAAACAGTAATAAGTGAAAATTTTCTGTTGTCATATACAGATTTTTGCTAAAGCTGTTTGAGGAGGGAAAATCTGAGTCTGATTTTATAAAGTCTGTCAAGATTATCTTGGAAGAACTCGGCCTCAGTGGATTTTGGATTAATCAGAATAATTTAGATTATGGTTACACATGATATAAAGAAAAGATCAAGCGTTGCCTCCAGGACCGGTATATTCAACAGTGATAATTTGATGTGGAGTCATCCGAATGTTGTTATAATTATAGAATGTTCAAGACAAAAGTTGGTATGGATGACTACATTCGTAAATTATCTGAAAACCTAGCAAAATCAATGTTACACTTTAGAACACTTAATCACTCTCTACCTGTACAGTCACGCAGATACAAAGGGATTAGTAGGGAAAATAGAGTATGTGATAAATGTAACAGTGGGGACATTGGGGATGAATTCCATTATTTATTTTGCTGCCCTTACTTTGCTGAAAAGCGTAAACTGTGTTTAAAAAAATACTATTACAGCAGACCAAATTCAGTCAGATTTGAACAGCTACTTACTTGCGGCAGCGAAACTGTCCTATTGAAATTAGCTCATTTTATAAAGTTAATACTGAACGAATTCCGGGCTAACGTCCAAATTCGGTAGCTATTTCATGTTCTCCTCCTCATACTCACACACTAGTTCTGATGCCGGCTTGCCATATTAAATCACATGTATGTACATTGATGTTGTGATATTCTCAAAGACCTGTGCCACTGATGCTGAACTATAACCAGACGAATGCTTGTCGGTTATCCGTGTCATGTGTGTTTGTATTCGGATTTGTATAGGCACCAAGCATATGGGTCCGTGGATAATAGCTTTGACTAATGCAAATCCACTGCGCCACCGCGTGCGCGCACTGGCAAGCGCCTATACTAAGCTCAAGACAAAATACAAGGGAGGAAACGAACGGCACACGCGAAAGACGATGCACTGTGATTCCAGAGCAGTTTCAACCCTCAAAGCAACCATTCTTATAAAACCCCGAACTGAACACACTCAGTATATATTTTGCCACAAATCTACACCAACCTTGCCCGCCGATCATAACCGAATGTTGAGTATCGATGCTTTTTGCAAAGTCAGAAGCATCATTTTTGCAGACGCCCATCGTAAGGTTTTAGCTGCGCCCGGAAGTACGCAACATGCTCATTTTTCATTGGTTTTCATCATTTAAAAGACAAAAATAATGTGTAAGATGCCTTCAGACATTTTCTATAGCACTGGCAGTCCATTTACAGACTTACATCATTAAAACAGGATGTCACAATTATTATAAACTTTACTAGGTGATGTTGTGATCACTATGAGTGCCACATTGATTGAATTTGTATCCCTACCTCCAAGTTGTAAAAATACACAAAATTAATTATAAATAAATATTAAATTTATTCCATATCATTTTGACCTCTCTTTACCCATTAAGTTTCAATAATTTGAGCATAAAGTGCAAGAAAATGAGGAAAGTCGGCATCCTTTATGACTACGTATGTGCTGGTGAATGATAGCATTTTTCAATTTAAAATTGCCAAATTGGGAAACGTACATTGTATCCGATGCCCTCAGAAATTGTGTATACAACTGATAGATCTTTTTTTAGGTTTTAATGGTTAGGATAGAGTACCGCAGTTACTCCCAACCTGCTTTTATGATGCTGTGATTGATTTAGGGGCCACAGTTGCTGAATCTGCTGCCCTACGACAATTTTACCAGTACGCAAAGCAACGCAAAATGATCATAAAAATTGATTATATCATACTCCTCTGTTTAAATATTTTTGTTGCCTGTTTTCTAAACAAAGTATGCACATTGAGCATAAAATCTGTGATCATTTCATTAATTTCAACGTGACCCATCAATTTAATTGTAATTATTTTTTGTTAAAGCATAAGGGGGAAACGTCTGTAAACAGGCTGTCATTGAAGAACTTCCTTTTTAATGTAACAGCAAGACTGTAGAATACAGTCCAACGTTCCACATATTTTATGAACATTAAAGTGATCGGAGACATGACACCTCCCTGAGATACCATCTTCCCCTGAGTTAGACAAGACTTTTGAGTGTGCCGTCGACTTCAATCATGCAGTTCTGTTGAAGAGGAAGTCTTTCAGCCATCAGTACATCATGCCTTCAAATTCAGATAGTAGAAGCTTTAGCAGCAGGCCCTGTTTACAGACTCCCCCCGCCCCCTCCCCCTCCCCCTTTTATGTTCTTAATCCAAAATAGTTACAATTAAATTGATGGGTCACATTGAAATTATTGAAATGATCACAGATTTTTATACTCATTATGCATACTTTGTTAAGAAAACTGGAAACAAAAATATTTAAACAGAGGAGTATGATGTAAGCAATTTTTGGGATCATTTTCCGTTCTTATGCGTACTGGTAAAATGGAAGTAGGACAGCAGATTCAGCCACTGTGGACCTAAATGCATCACAGCATAATAAAATCAGGTTGGGAGTAGCTGTGGTACTCTATCCTAACCAATAAAACCTTTATAAAAAGACCTATCAGTTGTATACAAAATTTCTGAGGGCATCGGAAACATTATTTTATTATTTTTTTTCGATTTCGCGGAAATGGCCATTTACTGGGTGCACAAATACCATCACCGTGAGACACAGATTCAATATTTGTTCATTCTGTTTTTGCTGAGGACGCAGAAGGTATGCCTTAACATAATATTGCCTGATTTGGGCTCCTGTAATAAATTCTGATTTATTTAGAGGAAAATGTTTCTCACGGCTCACTTTAGGATCCGTGAAGAGCGTGAATGGGGTACCCTTGCGCCATCGGCTTTATCTCTGGTGTGTTTCTAAGAATTTTAGGGGAAACATGGCTTAAACATCTCCGGACATTCTAAGGTACACTTTGAAACCCATCTTATTGAGTATTGTGGGGGGTGGGATTTGCACGGTAGCCAAGACTGGCTCACGGAGTATAGGTACATATTTCCCCCAGCCCAAAAAGGTCTAATTTAATGGAGTCTGGTTTAAACTCTGCTCAGTTGTCAATGATATCTTTTCGAGTAATTCTCTTCGACTTTAGAGTAAACACGGCAGAAAACAATGGATGCACTGCAGTGCATAGAGGCCTCTTTCACGGCTCTCTACTAAAGGGTTTAACGTTCAACTCTGTATGTTATTAAGAAAGAGGTCCGGAATACTTCCGGCCACAGCTAAAATTTCTCGTTTCCTCCCTTGTATTTTGTCTTAAGCTTAGTATAGGCGCTTGCGCGCACGCGGTGGCGCAGTGGATTTGCATTAGTCAAAGCTACTATCCACGGACCCCTATGGCGCCAAGCTGTTCTTTCTACCAGCCTTGAACTATCGTAGTCGAGTCATATCTTGCTGAGGTGTGTCGCGGGCAGGATGAGTTAAAACCGGTTGAAGCTCCCATCTACAATAGTCCTTTTTAGACTTACTTTTGATTATTTATTTTTTCCTCGCGCTCACTGTCAAACAGGTTGTGTGGCTTATTTATCATTAAGTCAGAATTGCTATACAACAAACAGGAAATGCGGAGAGTGTGTGCGTCACGTAGAGTGCATCTTGAAGGTTTGAGAGGATAGCCATGGCTAACGTCTCGAATTTTCAGGATGTACTCTGCGTGAGGCGTATACTTTCATTAGTCCTGACTGTTACACACACACACACACACACACACACACACACACACACACACACACACACACACACACACACACACACACACACACACACACATGCACGCACGCACACACACACACACACACACACACACACACACATGCACGCACACACACACACGGCACACACACACACACACACACACACACACACACACACACATGCACGCACGCACACACACACACACACACACACACACACACACACACACACATACACACACAGAAACAAACACACACATACAAAGGATGATCTTATCTGAGTATGATCTATATGTTTGTCAATTGTTCGTGCTGTTGAAAGTACATGTGTTGTATTTTTTATATATACTAATCTAACGCATACTTTAGTCTCAATGGCATTGTTATATTTATTTATTTATGCTTTTTATTTTTGTCATTTCTCTCATGCCCCCAGTGGGCCCGAGATTAATAAAATGAAACTGTGTCATTTCTCTCATGCCCCCAGTGGGCCCGAGATTAATAAAATGAAAGTGAAACTGATTGCGTCCAATTTCCACATCTTCGTATGCACTCCTGAAATGTCTGCTTTTGTGTACGCACAGTTACAATAATTCTTGTTCACGCGAATTCACATTAGAAGTCAGAGAAGTTTTGTTGATTTTTTAATTTTTGTTTTGTTTTCCCTTCACAAAGCCATGTCAGCGTCACTGTCTCTCGGCGAACTGTTTTCATCTGCAAGAAGTAACTGTAGACTATACCCACCATAGCCCCCCCCCCCCTCCGCAGATAGGTTGTTTGGCTTAGAAACAGAGTGAGTTAGTTTGTTAACCCATTTAGCCCCAACGCCCCACGGCAGAAGCCGGACTGACCATGATAATTCAACGGTAGTGCCAGATGAGCTTGGCGCCTTCAGGCACTGAATTAGCATGTTCGATCCGTCTGCTGCAACTAATGCATAGTCATTAAGTAACACCTCACACATCTGGGATATGCGACCGTGGGGTCACATGGGTTAACCATAGTCGCAGTGCGAGTAACTCTTATGCCCGCAATGATCCCCATCCCCATCGCTATAACCTTGATGACACTCACACTGGTTGTCTCCCTTGATTCGCTGCCGCTACAGCGGTAGCATATCGAAGGAGACAACCAGGGTGGATGACACCGTCATTCTGAAGAACAACCGGAACATGGTTATGACGCCTAGCAAGAGACGCAGATTTTCGGTGAGCCTGTGCAGCCACAAGGACTCAGAGAATCTGTGTCCCTGTAGAGTCATCCAGTAAGCAAAAGTTCAAGGGCCCACGACGTCCACATTGGGCCCACGCCGCAGACGTTTTGCTACTGGGGGAGGTGTCCCTTCTTGGCAGATTTATGAACAGGGGTTTTCAACAACTTTAGTGCTTCTTCAATCTGGAACTGAGCTGAGTCCTTGTGATGAGGCCACTGTACTCAGGAAACCAGTGTACGAATTGTGTCCCTTGACAGCGGCTACGAGCGTGAGAAGCTCGGAACCGCTTTTAAGTTAAGGGGACACAGCTGCCCCACAGCTACATAAACATCATGTCTGTAATCTGCACCATGCCGCAGTTTTCCTGGTCAGTACCCCTAACGCGCTATGTTTTACCGTCACTTGTTGTGTCGCTGTGTCGTCTGGTGGACACAATATTTATATGTTATAAATAGTGTTGACGGACTTTGTCGGAGCGGTGCCCTCAAAACACCGGCGCTGCAGTTTTGACCGTTGTTTTTACGTTGACTAGATCGGAGATCATTTCCCCATTCACGGTATTTTGTTTCTGTTGTTAACTTGTATTTTCATGTACTAGCCGTAGTCAAGTAGGAACTTAATAAAGAACATTATAATAGTGTGTTCAGGAGACATAGGGCTGTTTTAGCATTCTGTTTTTGTCAGGGAGGTTCGGGTCGGGATGAGGCCACTGGCGCCGGCCATTTGATGCCTTGGCCCGCGACGGGCTTCACTCGTCCCGAGTCTTTGTCCATTTTGTAGCTATTGTAATTTGTCGAATGAGCGCCGAGTGAATGTGAGCAACACCTGAGGTGGCAAGACAAATTTTGCTATACAGCAACAATAAAGTCATCTTGAATCTTGAAAATACGTAAATCCTTTGGCTGTCGGTAGCGGATTTGGCGCGATGATTCCTGCAAGAATCATGGCCACTAAAGCCACTACCGACGGGCTAAGGGCAAGCGTTAAGTACTAAACAGTTACCGTTTTCGCGATGTCGCCGACGGATGGGCGAGTCCTTTGTCAAATACTGTCAATAAAGATCCTCAGGAGCCGGCATGCGATATTGTGTTTGCACTTACCGGTGTAAATAATCCGTGTGATAAGATGAGAATCTTTCCTGTAACGTCACTGCTAAGTCCACAAAAGGTTTTACACAGTCGTTTAGCGGCTTGGACCCTGTCTTAGACCGCGCTACACTGGTTGTCTCCCTCAATTCGCTACCGCTAAAATGCGGTAGTAAATCGAAGGAGACAACCAGGGTGGGACCACACAACCTACAAAACGACGTGCGCGATGTGATGTTCATGGAGTGTTATTAAGGTCGAAACATATTGTACATTTCGCTAAGGAACAGTTGAGCTTATTTTACTGTTTTATTGTTGTAAGTTGATTACAAAGTAAAGTAGGTAAAAAGCACTGTCAGCATGGGGCAGAGAATTGTACAGTATCGACCAATGATCAAGTAAAGTAGGTAAAAAGCACTGTCAGCATGGGGCAGAAAATTGTACAGTATCGACCAATGATCAAGTAAAGTAGGTAAAAAGCACTGTCAGCATGGGGCAGAGAATTGTACAGTATCGACCAATGATCAAGTAAAGTAGGTAAAAAGCACTGTCAGCATGGGGCAGAGAATTGTACAGTATCGACCAATGATCAAGTAAAGTAGGTAAAAAGCACTGTCAGCATGGGGCAGAGAATTGTACAGTATCGACCAATGATCAAGTAAAGTAGGTAAAAAGCACTGTCAGCATGGGGCAGAGAATTGTACAGTATCGACCAATGATCAAGTAAAGTAGGTAAAAAGCACTGTCAGCATGGGGCAGAGAATTGTACAGTATCGACCAATGATCATAAATCAAGTTTGATCGAAGCACAAAAAAGAAAAAAGGTAGGAAAGAAGGGTGCGCTAAGTAAGTGACTGGAAGTAGTGAATATGGAAGCCCCCCCCCCCACCCCCCCGAAGTGGGGCGTATCGCATCTTGACTAGATTTCCAGTCCATTGATGCATGGAAATTTAGATAGTAGGTAAACGCACTGTCAGGGGAGAGAATTGTGCAGTATCGATCATAGATCAAGTTTGATCGAAGCACAAAGAAAAATTATTGTTGTACGTTGTTTGTGGTGGGGGTGGTGTTGATGATGGTGGTGGCGGTCTGTATGTGTATCTGTGCGTGCGTGCGTATGTGTGTGCGTGCGTGCTTATGTGTGTGCGTGCGTGCTCGCGTGCCTGCGTCCGAATTTTGTTTTTGCTGACATTAGGCCGAGAGCCTGACGAACACGCTGCATAAGCAGCGCTCATGTAAGTTCATCCTTCATGCTGATTCTATTTACGTACGTGTTTCTGAGACGTAGGAGATCATGTTGAGCTCACTACAATATTGTCCTGCCAGCGAACAGCGTTTCTTTGAGTAAAATTGCCAGTCAGTGTCGACATAAACCCATCTCCTTGCGTCAATTTTTTAGGTACGATATTATCACCTAGACTGAATTCTTAATGACCTCTTCGGTCTTGGGGAGGTAAGGGGGAGGGGGTGGCACAACCAGGACCAGGCAAGAGACTCAGCGCCGACAAGAGGCATAGATCCCAATGGGCCCTTTGGGATCTATGCCTCTTGCAGAAGGACCGCCATTTCTTTTTTGTAACGATACAATCACCCCAAAGTGGATTCTCATTGGGCGTGTTCTGTCTGAAGGGAAATGATTTAAAACAGGGCCAGCAAGAAACGTAGATCTCAATAGGCCCCTGCATTTGTGGGGTCCTATTGGGATCTATGTCTCTTGCAGAAGGACCGCCATTTTTTGTAACGATACAATCACGGCCCCAGTCTGGATTCTCAATGTCCTGTTCTATCCGAAGGGAAATGATTTAAAACAGGGCCATAAAAAGGACTTAGATCCCAATGGACCCCCTACAATTTGCAAGGGCCCATGTGGATCTAATCGTCTGGCAGAAAGACTGTGTTTGTTTGTTTTTGTTGGTGTTCATTTTCAATGTCCTGTTCTATCTGAAGAAACTGATTCAAAACAGGACCCGCAACAGGCGCAGATCTCAATGAGCCCCTACAATTTGCAGATGGGCCCATTGAGATCTATGCCCGGCCTCTTGCAGACACATTTTGACGTCTGGATGAGTGACAGGAAATCGTCGGATATACATATCAAGAGTTATATAGCTTTGTGGTACTGTGGTGAGACTATCCCCGTCAGTCGGACAATCAATCCCGCACGTAAAACTCTACGGACCGAATCTTACAACCGAAGGAGGCGGCCGCGAAAGTATTCTTTTGCAAGCAAACCTTTCATTTGCAGGCCTCGTAATTGCTGTAGCGTCGACGCCAGGCGAGCAAAAGGTCCTCAGTCAGCCGGCCGTCGCTGGCCCCCGCGCACTTCTGTGCGCGCGGGCCAACGACGGCCGACTGCCCGCGGAAGTCCTGCTTGCTTGGCCGCCATAAAAAAAAAACGTTTGTCGTCTGCTGCACGTTTCGCGAAGGATCACCCCGTTTGTAGCTCCCCTCGTTTTATACTGAATCGCGTTTCAAATGGATTGCTTGGGTTACTCGTCTTGTCATCGTGAGAATCATTGTTGAGAAGGGTGGGGTGGGGGATACAATTGTGGTGCTAAACGCTGCGCTGAGAAAATCGCAAAAAAGTGGAATGCGAATACGAGCTTGGACAAAAATGAGTTAATGAGTCGAGATACGATGTGTCTGTATTATCAGCATGGGATCAGGACTTGTATTTCAAGTCATAAATTGTTCACGGAAAATTAAATGTTTGCTCCTATTTGTGCACTTATATGCACTAGATGTCATACGACGACTGAAAGAGTCCTAGAACTGAGACACTCTAGATAATTTCATATAGACGCTAAGACACTTTATTTTACTTGCGGTATTCTCTGTGTCTGTCTCTCTCTCTCTCTCTCTCTCTCTCTCTCTCTCTCTCTCTCTCTCTCTGTCAAATAAATAAATAAATAAATAAATGTACAAGTAAAAAAATGTTTTTTTTTCCTCCAAAAATCTAAGAATTCAGTCAACTCATTCTACCCGTGACACACCACAGCAAGATATGGATCGACCATGATAGTTCAAGGGTGATGCCAGAATAGCTTGGCGCCTATGGGCGCCAAGCTATTCTAGCATCACCCTTGAGCTATCATTGTCGATCTGTGTCCTGCACTGCAATGCAGTCTTCAGTTGACAGCGACAAAATTTGGGGATTTCGGCCTTAGGGTACAATGAGTTAAGACAAAAATTGGACATCCTATCTGTTGCCTTCCTCAGACAGTCCTCTTCCGCAGTGTAGTCATTGCCTTCCTGAGAGGAGCCTAATCGCAGTGTTCTCGGCTGAGACAATCAGTCCCCTTCCGTCCACGGAACACTCCCGCCTCTACGAACCCACTCATCAATAAACATAGATTCTCATGAGCTGCGACATTCACAGTGGCTTATATGAATATAGCTATGTTCGGCCTTGCAGAGCTTGGTCCCGTTTATAATACTAATACTAATAATACTACTAATAAATTATTATTATATTAAACCATTACTATCATTATATTATTATACCATTACTATCATTATTATTATTATTATTATTATTATTATTATTATTATTATTATTATTACTATTACCTAGCGCAAACTCCCTGTAGTGCAGGCTATACAAACGACCAAAAACAAAAAACAAAAAACAAAAACAACCAACAACAACAACAAAAACGATGAAGGAACTTTAAACAAACAAACAAACAAACAAACAAACAAACAAACAAACAAACAAACAAACAAACAAACAATCGTTCCACAGCAACGACAAATTATACGTCCTCAGTTCAAATATCTTCCTCCATTAAACCCATTAGCGCCAAAGGGCACAAACTGTACTTCTGTTATTCCGAGCCGCATATAGATCTAAATTCAACACCCGAGATTCCCAACCGCCATTGTGGGACCGGCGAGAGGAATAGAACACCGCGAGGCACCGCACTTACGCGGGTGTATGAGCATCTATGCCTCCTACAGCTGGACGGCATTTGCTGGGAAATTGAGGGGTTAATACAACGACTGACTGACACGTGGCTAATTGTGGTCTAAGGCCGCGGCCGCCAGGGTAGCACCCGAATGCTCTGCTCCTTCGCTGTGATTGGAACGTTTACTGTCGGTCGCTGACAAGCCAGTCGGGAAATGGGTCTCTGAATAATTAATTCATTAAAACTCTTAACGATCACTTTCCCAAGACTCTCTCTCCGGACGACTGTAGCCTGTGCTGTACTGCCATGAAATCGGCCCCATGTGCAAGAGACATAGATCCTCATGAGCCCCCGTATCTGCGCGTGCTCATGAGGATCTATATCTCTTGCTGAAATTCATCTAGATCTAAAACAGGTCAGGTCGCTGGAACGATCATTCGATGATCATTACAAATTGTTGGTTACACAAACGTCATCAGTGTTCGTAACTGCCGCTTAGGAATAATAGTGTGGCCCTTGTTCAGTTCTTCGATCAACAAGCTCTAATGACGGTGCGGTGCGGTGGCCGGTTTGAAGCCGCAGCTAGCTGGCTGGCATTACTGGAAAACTGATTTGTTAACATGGTCACTGTTAACTCATTACATCCCGAGAATGAAACTATCTTCTTTAAAGAAAACATCATTCAATCATTGATTGATTGATTGATTGATTGTGCCATTCATTCATTCATTCGTTCGTTCGTTCGTTCGTTCGTTCATTCATTCATTCATTCATTCATTCATTCATTCATTCATTTATTCATCATTGAGATACACTCCTCTTCATTTTAATACGAAATGAGCTCATTCATTCATTCATTCATTCATTCATTCATTCATTCATTCATTCATTCATTCTTGTCGCTAGCAGTATACCCTCTTATTTATTTATTTTTTTTATTTTTTTTTTTCGCTAGCCGTATACCCTCTTTTCCACACAGAGTTATGCACCGCAGCGTCGGCAGACAGAGAAATACATTTCAATAGGCATGTCTAACGATCACTGAAATCTTACCACCTAAGTTGCGCTATTACTTTTTTTTTTTGTTTGTTTGTTTGTTTGTTTTTTTCATTAAAAAAATACGAACAAAGAACATCTCATGCAGTAAATCCTTGTGTGGCTGTATTCAACCGAGTCTTTCTGACATGTTCGTCGTTGACAATTAAAGCTTTGACATGTAAAAGTCATATATTCACACATATCTAGAGTGTCCGTTCGTTTGCCGTTTATTGTTTTGAAGTCTGCAGGAACGACGATGGGCGTTCTTCTGTCTAGGAGGCGTGGAGAGTGGTGAATTGGAAAGAGGCCCTTCTGGGGGTGGGTTGGGTGTGTGGAGTGGGGTGGGGGTTGTCTGCGGCCCATGAACAAGCCTATCAGTATCACTAACAATATACTTGTCATAGTGCTTAGTAGTACACTTACGATCCATCCCTGTCCATCTGCAAGAGACATAGATTCGCATGAGCCCCTGCATAAGCAGGGGCTCAGGAGAATGTATGCGTCTTGCTTGTAAGTTCCGAATACGTGAGTATTTACCGCAGCACCTTAAACAGAGGACCGACAGTTTTGCATTAATCTCTCAAAGCATTTTTTTTTTATTACAGCAGACTACTGTGGTGGTTTTATTGCTTCTATTTCAAGTACCGCTGTAACTGTTAAAAGATACACTTCTGACACAGATAGTCACG
This sequence comes from Semisulcospira habei, assembly GCA_036245525.1. NCBI lineage: Eukaryota > Metazoa > Mollusca > Gastropoda > Semisulcospiridae > Semisulcospira > Semisulcospira habei. Next base: position 172,132,977 of record BTPG01000006.1, on the reverse strand, counting down.
AAACGCTACACATAGGTCTAGTTATGGTTCATTTAGACACGAGATAATCCAGTTCAGCACACGTCGTCTTTATGTCAAGTAACCTGACAATGACTCCACTCCGTTCTAGAAATACAACGGTATCAGTACGAGAAACAGCTAAAAATAGATTGACTCGCTAACGGCTGAGCAGAATAAATAAGTGAGATTACGCCTGTGCTTTTGCTGAGTGTCTTAACTGCTGTTAAAGTTCATTAGGTGCGCCGACAATGCTTAAATGAGTTAACTCATTCTACCCCATCACCAAAATCCCCACATTTTGCCGTTGTCCTCTGAAGACTGCATTGCAGTGCAGGACACAGATCGACCATGATAGTTCAAGGGTGATGCCAGAATAGCTTGGCGCCCATAGGCTATTCTGGCATCACCCTTGAACTATCATGGTCGATCAATATCTTGCTGTGGTGTGTCTGGGGTAGAATGAGTTAACAAACACAAATGGCGCTGAAATGTGTCGTCAAATTTACGCGTGATGGTGCTTTAATATTACCGGTTGAGTTACATGAAATTTGGCTTGCGGTAGATGTTTATCTTTAGTCCTGCGCCAGGCAGTACGCTGGCGCAGAACTAAGCTCACTCATGCATCCGTCTGGACCCTGCTCTTTGAAAGGGAAGAGGCTGTGTGTTCAACACAATGAATAGCGATAACGTCCCAAAACAATTTCTCGCGGCGTTTGATGGGCACGGTTTCTGGTGAAAAAAAAAATTCTTTTCTGTGTTTCTTTCTTCATTCAGATTTCCTTCTCTTCATATTAAAACGAAATCAACTGATAAAATTATCTGAAAAGAAAGCTGACAAGATGTGCCATAGAAATGAAAGAACTTGTATCATTTGCAGTGTTCTCGACTAAGGAAATACGACCTTTTCAACAACAACAACAACAACAACAACAACAACAAAAAACAACAGTCCCAGCTTCTGCAATTTCTTTCCACAGTGAGAGAGGCGTAGATTCTCATGGAAATTAATCCCCATTGCTAGCAAGAATCGCTTCCATTTACATGTACTTCCTCAAACTAAGCACATGTTTACTAGAAAGACTAAATACCCAAACAACAAAGAAACACCCCCAAAAAGGACAAGTACAAATAAGTTTGTTTCATTTCGAGTTAACCCCTTCACTGCCGATACAAACTGACACAACACGACTGCAAGAGACATAGATCTTCATGAGCCCCCGCAGTGCGGGGGCTCATGAGGATCTACGTCTCTTGCTGAAACCAATTTGTATCCCTGTTTCTTGGAGGGTTGCGGCTTTGGACCGTTTAAAAAACTAAACAAAACCCCCCCACCCAACAACTAAGACTTCAGAAACAAAAATGTACGTACAGTAAGCAGGGAAGGGATTAAAACACGAACTTGTAATCATCTATATTGTACATGCCCTTTGTAAGCGTGTTACTCCCTTTGTGGGGTATTCCTTTGCATTTTACACGTTTTGCAGTCACCTATATGGGGCTGGATGAAATTATTCCAACACGAGTTCTGCCAATGAAATGGTAACTGCGCTGTTATACTTCGTTAGACATCCTTTTTTTGAAAGTCGGACGTTTGTCCCCAAATATATGTAATACTTCATTGGAGGCACAGTCGGAGCCGTTCTCGGCAAACAAGAGGTTCAGATCCCCACGACCCCTGCACTGCAGGGGCTTGTGAAGATCTATGCCTCTTGGAGACAGTCCAAGATTATAACTTACAGAATTGTCTTCGCTCTCTCTATACTACTCGTGACTTCACAGATCACTTTCCTTGCACTCGGGTGGCAAATTCGGGGTGGACGGGAGGCAGGGTGGGCGACATTATAAACTCCCTGTCTGTCGGGCACCTCGTCCGCCCCATGATCTACCGGCTTGACAAGGGTGTGAGGCGACTTAGCGCGTGGCTGCCCGGGCCCCTTTACGACCCACATCGATCATGGTCTCAACTTTTATTAGGCAGTCACCAGTTTTGCGTCAGATGGCCGCGGATTAGCTTTTTATGTCTTGCTGGGGTAAACGTTTGGAAGGCGGCAGCGGGCCACTAAACGCTGGGGTGAGGGTAGGGGTGGGGAAAGGGGAAGGGGGGTGGGGTGCTTTGACAAGCTTCCCTCTTCTTCCCTCCCTTACCCTTTAGGGGTAGGGGAAAGATGGAAAGTGAGTCTTGTTAAATATTTGTCACAACTGCTTTTTGACATCGAAGTCACCCACCTCTTACAACCCTATCCCTCTATACAGACTTCTCCTTTACCCTACTCCTATCAGGGCGGGGGGAGGGGGGGGGGAGGGAGGGATCGGGAGTCTTGTCAAATATTTTTCACAACCACTTTCCCCTATCACAGCCACTCCCACCCTACCACTTTCTGGAACCTTACCCTCCTCCACCTCGCAGGGTACTTCCGAGGTTATTTCATTGAGTGTCTCAATGGTCTTCTCTCATTGGCTCGTGTCACCCGCTTTGGCTTCTGGACCCTGTTGACATACTCTCACATGGCGGGACTTTAGATTCGTTATGTCCTTCGTCAGCGTTCGAAGATTGGGACAGAACTAGAAGCTTGGTGTCCGCACGGTGCGACGTCTTATGAAAAGACACTCTGCTGATGACAGGAAGTCTGAAGCGTCCAGATATTACAGCACCGTCCAACCATGACTAAATCGTAACGCGTCGAAACTAGTAAGTAGAACCAGTATGACTGAAGGACTAACGCGCCTGTGCGCTGATCTGTGATTTGGGACCGTACGGCTTCCAGCCGTAAGGTCCAAAATCACAGACCAGCACACACATGTCTGTGATCTCACGGCTGCGAAATGTAATATTGTAAACATTTAGCTGTGCAACAACTATAGGTTTAACTCTTCCGAGAAGAGCTGCATCCAGAGACAATGCATAAAGCCGCGTATGCGGATGAGGCATGTCTTCAGAGAGTTAAATGGCACCTGTTCTCGCAGCAAAGTCTTCTGATTCGGTGCCTATCCAGCCGTTTAGGCTTATGTAAAATGTAACATGCGTTACTGTTTGCCGACTTATTCAGTTTTCTAACTTCTCGACGCAGTTCACAAAACAAGAGGGAGGGAGGGAGGTAATGGAGGGAGGGGCAAGGCGGCTGCGTTACTTGTATAAGACAACCCTTCGTCAGACGAAGACGCAATTCAGGCGACAGTTATTGAAGACTCCATAAATATTCAATGATTTTCATTTCCGTTACAACTTGCCCGCCCATTTGAAGACTGTCCCTCACGGCCACGTGTCGGCAACAAGGGAAAGAACCACTCGACAGAAGAAGAAGTTCGGGAACAATGGTGCCACCGTCTCGCAACACTGAAGAATCATAGAGTTAGACTGCTTTGCAAATATTGCCTTTTGTAGCGGTGTAACATGATGACCCTGCATGCCCCGTTTTTTCCGTTTGCAACATTTGTTAAGCAGTCTAGCTCTGTGATTTCCCAAAGCGTAATTGTTCCGTGCACTGCTTCAGACAGAGAAATGAAACATAAACGCAGAACGATTTGCATGCAGTCAGGGACTTTCACAGTGTCCGCCAGTCCATTATGCACGTAAATAGCTGCTTGATTGATGATGAGTTTGTGTAACCAACAACTTGGACACAGAAAACTGATGACACCGCTTTAGGCTGATGTAGTGGATGACGTTGTTTTTGTTCCATCTGTTGTGGAAATCGGGTACAAGAACTCGAGTTGTTGTGTAAGTCCTGATGAGGCTATAAAACAACAGTGGACTGCGTGGCGGCTTCCATGAAAAAAGCTAAACATTTATAAGAAACAGAAAACGCTGAAGAAACTGTGGAAAAGTTGAAGCTGAAGACAGTGCCATACGGAACTCAAAATTGAACTGAGCAAGTGCATTGAGTATAGTCTGTGGGCAGTTGCCATCAGTAATTTTCTTCTTTACCACTTTGGAACTAAAATTATGTCATAGAAAACTGAAAAAGACGATACTGCGCAAGATGCCTACCAAATTACAGGGTAAAATTGCGACGATTAAAAATACAAAGTAAAAATGTTCGACCAGACATAAGAAATGTGTGCCGCATTGTTTTTCAGAAGACGCGTACATATTGTACTAAGGAACCCCGTGTGAACAGATCAAAAGTGCTGTGGACCTGGGTAGAGAACACGAAAAGTAGACCTCAGCAAACAAAATATAGAATAGAGAATTCTGCGGGCTGTGCAGTTGACTTCAGAGGACGTGTGAAAATTCCGATAGGCCGTTTGGTCGTGGTTCAACAGATTGCTGAATGAACGACTGCCGCGAGCCCCCGGCACAACACGGAGGATATCGGGCGACTTCAGTCTGGTGTTTGGTCTGGAGACTGCTGGTGCACTTTGGGGACCACTTGCACTCGGACGGTATCACAGATCTAGATGCAAAGGATGCCTCCCACCGCATGTAGCTCTGTGGGCGCCTTGAGGTCCACCATGGCGACGTCTAGATCGGGGTCTGCCGCAAGGTTGCCCAGTTTCTCATCAAACGACCTGGCCCTCACTCCGGATACGCTGTCTGACTTGGATTCCAACGCTTCCTCTAAAGGCGAAGTGTCCAGCACAAACTCAAGTCCAAACTCTAGCAAACTCTCGAAAAAAGGTAATAGTAAGAACTCACGTAGCAGTGGCAAGAAATCCGTGTACAAGCATGTGCCGCACGCCCTCAAGCCCGTGCATCTCGTAGCCAAGAGGAACGCACGTGAACGTCGGCGCGTGCAAGCAGTCAACTCGGCCTTCATCAGGCTCAGAAAGCACGTGCCGTATGAACCGCGACACAAACGTCTGTCCAAGGTCAGTGTATTGCTTACGTAATAGTAAATAATCTTATAAATTGTGATAAATAAATAATTTGCATATTAAAAAAAGGCCTATGGTGTATGTGGAAACATATCCAACTGGATAAGAAGTTTCTTACGTGAAAGAGAACAAGTGGTAAAGGTTGGAAACGCAAAATCAGACAAAATAAAGGTGATGAGCGATATACCTCAAGGAAGCATCCTAGGACCTATATTATTTACTATATTAATAAATGACTTGCCAGACTGTGTTAATAGCAATTAGCATGTGCAAAATATTCGCAGACGATACTAATAATAAGGACGTGTTGCAGTATGATTTGGATCACTTGCAAGAGTGGTCCGACACATGGGATTTGCATTTTAATGTAGAGAAATGCAAGGTCTTGCATGCTAGAAGGAACAATCCTGACCATGATTACTTGATAAAAGTTAACAGTGACATTAAAAAGGTGGTATCTTGTGATGTGGAAAGAGACTTGGGTGTTGTTTTTGTTAACATTCTATCTTTTGACCCCCATATTCAGAACTGTATCAATAAGGCCAGCAAAATGGTTGGAGTAGTTAAGAGAACCTTTAATTATTTGGATAAGGACATTTTTAGTAAACTGTATAAATCACTAGTCAGACCACATTTAGAATATGCAAACACTCTATGGTACCCAGGTTTAAAGAGACAATCAGTTGCACTCGAAAGGGTACAGAGACGAGCAACAAAGCTGGTTAAAGAATGTAGAAATATGACTTACTTAAACAGACTCAAATACTTTGGACTACGCTCTTTACGAGGACGTAGAATACGTGGAGACATAATCCAAGTTTTTTTAAAATTCATAATGGCATCGACGAACTAAATTGGAACGACTTTTCTGCAGCACCGTCTTGTGACAGAACCCGAAACCTTGAAGGGAAAATCTATGTACGGCACGAACCTGCGGAAGTTTTGTTTTTCTAACAGAGCTGCCATTGGTTGGAATGAGTTACCAGTTTCATTAAAAAAAAGCACCTAATATAAATTCTTTTAAAAACCAGCTGGACGAATTACCAAAATTTAAAGAGATTTTCTATTGATATGATGAATGATTTATATGAAAATTTGCAAAGCATAACAGACCCATAAAGTAATTAAAGAAAGAAAGGACATTTGAAAAGGCCTCCCGACCTATTTTGTCCTCACACTACTACTACTACTACTACTACTTCTACTACTACTAAAGCGGCACACTACTTCTAATGGTAGACGTGTATGCTAATTAAATTACTTGTGTGACTTTTTCGCCAAAAATATTTTTGAAATATATTTGTATCCTGTTTTAACTCATTCTACCCCAACACCGAAATCCCAAAATTTTGCCGTTGTCCTCTGAAGACTGCATTGCAGTGCAGGACACAGAGTGACCATGATAGTTCAAGGGTGATGCCAGAATAGCTTGGCGCCCATTGGCGCCAAGCTATTCTGGCATCACCCTTGAACTATCATGGTCGATCCATATCTTGCTGTGGTGTGTCTGGGGTAGAATGAGTTAAGACCTTCCTCTTAATCTGGCTGGCGGGACGTGAACCCTTCCCGCCGTGAGACGCAGATGAGCTTGCCATTGTCCCAAAAAGCACGGAGGACAAAGTTATCAAATGTCCTCTGAGGTGTACGTCGCAGTTCTGGAGACATCTCAAGCATGATATTTCAAGGGTGATGTCAGAATAGCTTGGCGCCTACAGGCGCCAAGCTATTCTGACACCACCCTTGCAATATCATTGTCTAGCCACATCCTGTTGTACTCAGTGTATAAGGGCTTTATAGGTTAGGACAATACACGAGTCCATAAGTGATTTTCTGAAGACCAGGCCTTGGTGACTCAGAAACTCCTTCTCCAAGATGTGGCAGCAGGACAAAAATGAGCGCTGGTCTGTAATTTGGGGTCAGGGGACAGCTGCATGCAACTGAAGCCTGCATGCAAATACGTACGATGCGAATCTTTGGCCGTTCTGGGATCATGATTATTTTGACGTAATGTTGGAGGATAACGTTTTGACCTTGCTTTTGAGTTCAGATAATATTTTGTAAATGATGTCTGTGTTTATTTTATTTATCTATTCATTTATATTCGTTACTCATTTATTTTATTTTATTTTATTTATTTATTTATTTATTTATTTATTTATTTATTTATTTATTTATTTATTTATTTCCAAAGGTGAAAACGCTGCGAGTGGCTATCACCTACATCTCCCACCTGCAGGATCTCATCCGTGAGCACGACCGTCGGGTGGCTGCCACTCGTAACAGCCATCCTCACCACCACCCGCACACCATGCACCACCACCACCATCACCACCACTCCCTCAACATCATGGCCGAAGCCGCTACATCGGCGACGCCCAACACCCCCAACATGAACTGCGAAGACAACATGGGGGTGACACACTATGACGACTTTCACTTCCTCGGAGGTCGGTGTGCAGGTGGAGGGGGTGTGGTGGGTCCGTCGAGGTCCAGTCACGTGCACGGGGATTCAGGTCAAGGTCACGGTCCGGTGCACGTGCAGCACGCGCGTCACGGTCACATGACACAAGGCGGCGTAGCCGAGATGGGAAACAACTCCTGGGCGGACTGCCTGCATTACACGGTAGGTGCTTTGTTAAATCCACATCAAACTGAAAAGGCGCTTGACAAGTACACGTTTATATATTGATTAAATCATGACTAACCTCCTGTTACGCATAAGAAACTACGAGTGCTCAGTTCGACCGATAAAATGCGAGCTTTGCTCGCATTTTATCGGTCGAACTAAGCACTCGTAGTTTCTATTGTATAACGAAAGGTCAGGCATATAAGTTATTTATACAACGACTTTTTTAAGTTTTGAAATCAGAATCGACATATATGTGTTTCTCATCAAAGTGGTGCGGTACCTCTGTTGGCGGGCCTCAGTAGTTGTTCGTTAAAGTGGCATTGTAACGAGACAGCCAACAGTACGGCGGAGACCGCACAACCCGTATCATCACGCGTGAAATGAGACAGCCATGTAACTCGTGGTAAAAAAAATATATATATATATAGTTAAAAGTTTATGCTTAACGTTTTTGTCCACCGCGAAGCAGATTTCAAAGATGCGGAACCGAATAGGGTCTGAACAATGTTGACCCAAGCTGGATTCGAAACCGCGATTTTCTGGACGCGGGATTTGAACACTCTACCACCGGGCTACCCAGCTTCCGCATGGTCGGGAAAAAAGTTTGCAAGTTGTGTAAAATAATATTAATATTACAGTTTTTTTCGCCCAGCCGGTGCAAGTTTTCGAGGCCTACAGCGAGCCTTCGTGTAGACCTGTAATATTGTTTTTCTCTCGTGAACTCTCGCACGCCCGGTGCGATTTTCCGAGGTTTCCAATGAACCCTCGCGCGGCCCGTAATAGTGGTTCTTTTCCCCCTCGTGAACTCTCGCGCGCCTGGAACAAGCTCACTCAGTGAAGGGTGTTTCTATCGTTCTTGGCTATTGCACTGCATTTTATTTGCCTTGAAATCTTTTCATTTATTTATTTATTGCAAGGGCGCTCGTCATATGCGCGTTGATCAACGCGCATATGACAAACGCCCTTGCACAAGAAAAGGATTGAATGCACAGTAACTCATAAGCCGCGTATCCGGAGGCGGCACGTCTCGAATGAGTTAAACAGCTACGCTTTAGATTAACGAAGACAGACTGAACAGTTTACTAATCATTTTCAAGGTAGACAGTACAACAAAAGCGGACACAGATACTGTGGATAGTAATGGGTTCTACAATACAATTCTTTATACAGTGATTGTGTAAAGAGTACATTGAATATCGTTCTCATTTTCTCTGGAGAGTGTCGAAGGTTTCATGTTTGTACTCTCATATGCCTGTTTCACCGACAGTGACATTTAGGGGTAAACTGTAGCAATTAAAAATAAAAAGAGTGAAATAATGCGACAGAAATTCAAACAGCGTAGAAAGAAACTATTGGCATAAAATAAACACACACAAAATAAATAATCCACTCAAACAAAAGTGCAAATATAAAGTTACTTACTTACTTACGCCTGTCACCCCTACCCGGGTATAGGCCGTCGACGAGAGACCTCCAGCAACTCCTGTCCTGTGCTTCTTTTTCGATTCTACTCCAGGTGGTTCCCAGTCTCTTGATGTCTGCTTGGAGGTCTCGACGCCAGGAGTTTCTCGGCCTACCTCTTTTCCTCTTTCCCTGGGGGTTCCATGACAATGCCTGCCTAGTGATACTGGAAGCTGGCTTTCTCAGACTGTGACCGATCCATCCCCATCTTCTTCGCCCAATTTCATTCTCTGCTGTTATCTGCTCTGTTCTCTCCCAGAGTCTGACGTTGCTGATCTTCTCTGGCCAGTGGATTTTCAAAATTCTTCTAAGGCAACTATTCATGAAGGTCTGTACTCTGTTGACTGTGGTTTTTGTCAATCTCCATGTCTCTGCTCCATATAGGAGAACTGCTTTTACATTGGAGTTGAAAATCCGGACTTTGGTGTGTTGTGACAGCTCTCTGGAACTCCACACTTTTTTCAACTGGAGAAAGGCTGCTCTGGCTTTACCGATTCGTGCTCTGACATCTGCATCAGTGCCGCCTTTTTTGTCTATGATGCTCCCGAGATAGGTGAAGGACTCCACCTCCTCCAACGGGGTGCCAGCAAGCAAGACTGGTTCTTCCCTGGTTGCGTTCAGCCTCATTGTCTTTGTTTTCTGTTTGTGAATGGTGAGGCCCACTTGGGACGAGATGTCAGCAAGCCTCGTGGTCTTGTCCTGCATTTGTTGATGAGTGTGGGACAGTAATGCCAAGTCGTCTGCAAAATCAAGGTCGTCAAGCTGTGTCCACAGTGTCCACTGTATTCCACTTCGTCTGTGCTCTGTGGTCATCTTCATGACCCAGTCTATGGCCAGTAGGAAGAGGAACGGAGACAGCAGACACCCCTGCCTGACACCAGTTCTGACCTGGAGCTCTCTGGTGAACTGCCCTTCGTGGATCACGCGACATGTCATGCCATCATAGCTGCTCTTGATCAGGCGGACGAGCTTTGTGGGTACACCATAGTGTCGTAGGAGTTTCCACAGAGTCTCTCGGTCCACGCTGTCAAATGCTTTCTCATAATCCACAAAGTTGACGTACAGCGGGGAGCTCCACTCCAGAGACTGTTCCACGATGATGCGGAGAGTGGCGATCTGGTCTGTACATGATCGGTTCTTCCTGAATCCTGCTTGCTGGTCTCTCAGCTGGGGGTCAACGGAGCTCTTCATTCTTTCTAGGATGATCCTGTTGAAGACCTTTCCTGGTACTGACAGCAAGGTGATTCCTCTGTAGTTGGAACACTTGCTGAGGTCGCCTTTCTTGGGAAGCTTGATTAGGTACCCCTCCTTCCAGTCAGCCGGCATCACCTCCTCTTCCCAGATCTTTCCAAACAGTGGGTACAGCATCTCAACTGTTGTCTCTAGGTCTGCTTTCAGAGACTCCGCTGGGATGCCATCTGGCCCTGCTGCTTTGCCATTCTTCAAAAATGCCACTGCTTTTCTGATCTCTTCCCGGCTGGGTCTGTCACAGCTGATGGGTAGGTCGGTCCCTCTGCCGGCTGGATGTCGGGGGGGTCGGGTGGGCTAGGTCTGTTCAGCAACTCTTCAAAATACTCGGCCCATCTGTCGAGTTGGTCTGCTCTGTCTGCAATAGGCTTGCCTTCTTTGTCTTTTACTGGTCTTTCTGTATGGCCATACTTACCCGACAATCTTCTGGTAATGTCGTAGAGCTGTTTCATGTTGCCGCTGCCTGCTGCCTTTTCTGCCTCTGCTGCCAGGCTGTCTGTGTAGGCCCTCTTGTCTGCCCTGATACTCCTCTTCACCTCGCGGTTGGCTTCCGAGTATTCCCCCTGTGCCCTTACTTTGGCTGCTCTCGTGCGACTGTTGTTGACCGCTGCTTTCTTCTGCTTTCTCGCTTCTATCTTCTTCAAGGTCTGTGCCGACAGCCAGTCCTTGTGGTGGTGTTTGCAAATATAAAGTAATAATAATTAATTACTACGAGTTGATGTGTCATTTCGGGTGAAAACATTAAACCTAAGGCGAAATTCCTCGACTTTGAAGGTTGTCCACTGAAGATGACATTACAATCCAGGAGACAGGTCGACCATGACAGTTCACGGGTGATGTCAGAACAGCCTGGTGCCTGCAGGCGTCAAGCTGTTCTGGCACCACCTTTGAACTATCATGTTCAACTCATATCTCTCTGTAGCGCATGGCTGGACGGAGGTTAGTTATTTGGGTTTAACGCCGAGCAGGCGACTAAGGCTGTTGTTGTTTTGTTTTGTGCCTGTGATGAAAACTATACCTTTGACTGCTCTCGTGGAAACATCAACACTCCCTCACTCGTTTGATTTTTTTTTGTCAGTTGAAGGCTAGGATGCATTCAGGCTCAGGTCATACGCACTGGGACACGAGCCCATCCCCACCCCCTTTACCTCATCCCCCCCCCCCCCTCCGCGACTGACCCATGGTGCACCCCCCTCGTCCCCCCCCGCCCCCCCCCATCGCCACCTACCCAAAGAGTTTAGCGTCGCGTCTATACTCTTTGTCCTATCCTACTGATCCGAACCAGCTGCTAATCAGAGCTGGGTTGTTATTGCGTATCAGAGTCGAAAGGACTGAAGGCCCACTACCGCCGTAAATGTTCCAAAATACACTTCTATAACAAACGGTTACAAAACGCTACACACAGGTCTAGTTATGGTTCATTTAGACACAGGAGAATCCAGTTCAGCACACGTCGTCTTAATATCAAGTAACCTGACAATAACTACACTCCGATCTATAAATACAGTGCTATCAGTACGAGAAACAGCTAAAAATAGTTTGAAACGCGGCTAACGGCTGCACAGAATAAATAAGTGCGATTGCGCACTGGCATGTGCTGTTGCTGCCTGTCGGCCAAACTGCTGTTAAAGTTCATTAGGTGTATCGACAAGACATAACAAACACAAATGGTGCAGAAACGTGTCTTCAGATTTATACGTAATGGTACGCATTCGGAGAGCGCCGCGCCTCATCAATAGCTGCGGTAGTGTTGCATAGCGTTGCCGCCGCCAGGCGGCAACGCTATACGACACTACCGAAGATATTGACGCGGGGCGCCCCGAATGATATTATATATACCTTAGATATAAAGCATCGCCAGCGACAGAGGCCGGCTTAACATCACACGACGCGGATTAGTTCAGTTGAAATCCGGTCCGTTTACCCACCGCAGGTCCACCCTGCGACAGTTTAACGAGGGATGAGCTTCACTGTCTCCCTCACTCTTTGCAGTCTTCAAGCTGAAGCCCTGGGTGCCGGTTGCGGGAGTGAGGTTCGTCCTGCGCCATCCACTAAGCAAGGTGCTCCGCTGTAGCGGGGTGAGTGTAGTGACGCTGTAGCGGATCACCTTACTTAGTGGCTGGCGCGGGACGAAGCTCACTCGTGCAACTGGCAGCTGGACCCGGCCTTAAAATGTCAGCCTTTTATTAGGAACACGGACGGAGCGACGGCTGGATGAGCCAGCTACGCATCTTTTCGCTTCTTTTTATTTGTTTGTTTGGGGTTTTTATTTGTTTTTATAATAGGTTGCTTCCGTTTATCCATCCATCCATCCATCCATCCATCTATCCATCCATCCATACACAGGTCCATCCATCCATCCATTCATAGGTCCATCCATCGATACACCTATCCATCCATCCATCAATCCATCCATACATCAATCCATCCATATATACATAATTACATCCATCCATCCATCCATCCATCCGTCCATCCATACATACAAAGGTCCATCCATACATACATAGGTCCACCCGTTCGTCCATCCATCCATCTTCATTCATTCATCCTTATTCCTTCCTTCCTTCCTTCCTTCATTCATTCATTCATTCATTCATTCATTCATACATTCATTCATTCATTCATTACGTTTGTCTTTGTTGGGAATACATTTTATTAGGGTTGACAGATCGCTTTTGTATAAATGTTCTCAGTACGTCTTACAATAGTGCTGGACAAAAGGGCTAACTTAAAATCATGAAGTCTAAATGGCGTACAATGAAAGTTTCTAATGTGCTTCTGCGAGATTTTTCCCCTCCACTCTCAAAAGGCTTTGGAAGACCTCTGACACGTGTGCCTTTTGACATGGATTGTGAAAAGAAGGGCTGGGAAGTCTTAGTTGAGGCAAGACGAGATTCATAACCCGACGCATCGGCGAATTTCAGCAAACAAAACTCGCCTCGAAGCAGATCGCTTTAACTCATTCAGCCCGGCGGCCATATTTCCCAAATTTTGCAGGTGTCATCTAATGACTATGCACCAATTGCAGGAGATGGATCGACCATGATAATTCAAGGGCAGTGCCAGATTAGCTTGGCGCCGACAGGCGCCAAGCTAATCTGGCACTGCCCTTGAATTATCATGGTCGACCCATCTCCTGCTGTAGCGCGTCAGGGCTGAATGGGTTAAATGCACAGAAAAAGTCACTCATTCTAGATATGGCGCCCGCTTATCAGTCTCGAATGTGTTAAGTGTATGACTGAACGAAGCATGTTACAATTATTTAGTGTTTATTGAGACTTTCACTGTCAGTGGACGCAGATTGCATTTGCTGAATATATCATGGTTCACTCGACGTCAAAGATCACCAGCCGCCCAAGGGAAATGGATACGCAGCGGTGTCAGCAGGAGGCATAGATCCTCATGAGCCCCCTCAGTTGCGGGGGCTCATGAAGATCTATACCTCCTGCTGTTTGACCGGTGTACGCTTTTCCCAGCAGAAAAGGGGTTAGGCTTCAGTGATTTAGTATAGCCCTGTTTTGGTCAGTTTAGCGGTAGATATACACACCGGCGTTTGCGGCCAGCTGTTGCGCTTGTTTGTGACAGACCGCCTGGTTTCTGGTTACGGGTGGACAGCTCGCTTTGCCCGCTGGTCCTGCTCATTGACTTCACTGGCATCATGCAGGATCTAGACATATATGACTGTATCTCCTTTCCCATAAGCCCATTTAATCCGAAAGGCGCATGTCCCAAATTTTGTGGGGACGTGTCCCCTAACGAACTCTGTATCAGTTGCAAGCGATGAATCGACCATGATAATTCAGGGGTAGTGCCAGATTAACTTGGCGCCTAGCGGCGCCAAGCTAATCTGGCACTACCCTTGAATTATCTTAGTTGATCCATTTCCTGTTGTAGTGCGTCAGGGCAAAATGGGCTGTTCAGTAAACAGCAAAATGGCTCACATGGTACTCACAAACCAGATAGGTGAGCAGGGGATCTAACTGTTTGTCTGTCCAGCGCTGAGTAATTCCCCTTGGTTTGTGTACATATCACTTCTGGTAACCACTGTGTTGAAATCGTGGGAGATAGATCGATCATATCACAATGAAATACGAGAGAGAGAGAGAGAGAGAGAGAGAGAGAGAGAGAGAGAGAGAGAGAGAGAGAGAGAGAGAGAGAGAGAGAGAGAGAGAGAGAGAGAGAGAGAATGAATCAATGAATCAATGAATCAATGAATCAATGAAACTTTATTTTACAACGGTTTAGGCATTGACATCGTCATCGACACAGCCATTTTACAAACCTGCCGTTGCTAGCAACTACAAGACTAACTACAAATATACATACATATAAGTAAACATAATACTTACAAAGAGATGACAACACTATTCACATAGACAGACATACTCATAGACTCACAGACACCTCCCACCCCACCCACCCCCCTTCACACATAGACAGAGCTAAGTAGTCCAAATGATAAATGAAAAGGATAACAGACTTAATTGGGAATAAATTGGACCCAGCATAAAAAGAAACATATAATACAAGTGGTTAAGTCATCCCTACGAGTGATCCACAAAATATTTGCAGAGACCCTTTTTAAAACAGGCTAGCGAGGAGGCGGATTTTACATGGTCGGGAAGGGCATTCCAGATAAGTGCCCCTGAGAAGGATAAGCTAGTTTTATATAGATCGATCCTTGGTTTTGGGACTATGAAAAGCTTTCTGATGTTTCCAAGCTTGGACTCAGACTTACGGAACAAAGTGGAGATGTACTCAGGTGTTTTGCGTTTCCACACTTTGAACATAAAGATTGCTTTGTTATATTTAAAATGATCTTGAAGTGGCAGGAGACCTGCTTTTGAGAGCTTTTCTTCAGTGCTTAGGTGTTGATCAGGGCAGATTATTTTAGCCGCTCGTCTGTGAAGGGAATTGAGTCTCTTTAAATGGACCTCACTACACCCATCCCATACCGATGACGCGTAATCGATATAAGAACGTATGTGAGCGTTATAAAATAGTTTACGGGTATCTGAATCAGTATAATATTTTAGTTTTGATAACATAAAGAGATTTTTGGCTACTATTTTGCATAAGGCGTCTGTATGAGCTTGCCATTTTAGCTGACTGTCGATTTTAATCCCCAGTACTCGATGTTCATTTACCTGTTCTACCTGACTACCTTTAAGAGAAAGGTTAAGTAATAGAGGCATTATCTGCTGTTTTTGGCGTGTGGCGACTACCATCGAGAGAGAGAGAGAGAGAGAGAGAGAGAGAGAGAGAGAGAGAGAGAGAGAGAGAGAGAGAGAGAGACTGACTGACTGACTGACTGACTGACTGAAACTTTATTTATCAAGGATTGAGATATTAGGCGCACAGGCCTTTCTTCCAATCTGTCCTTGCTACATCTACTGACATATAATAACAGGCAAAGCTACATTACACTCACAAACAACATCGAAAGTAATGCGAATTACAACAACACTACAAACAGCAACAATTATTTAACAAAACACACAGGTACCCATACGAAGATTTTAGCACGTGTCATAATATCCGTTTGCGGGAGCTCTCCCCAGAAACTCCCACCCGGGGGGCACGCAAGTATACTTTCACTCGAATGACATGCTAAGCACATCGTTTGAATAAACTGTGCACCGGCACTGCATCCCCTGACCAGGTCTATACGGGAAGCACCCCCACAAACGGGACGTGAGCGTAAATGGTATGATAACAAATAATAGTTGCATAAAAAGAAATTAAAATATATTATGTTTTGACAACATGAGATAATTAAATTTACGATGCCTTGGATAAGTGCTTGTACAGTTTTGCTTTAAACGCAGCTAGGGAATTAACTTGTTGTAAATGCAGAGGAAGAGAATTCCACTGGAAACCACCTGAGTATGACAAACTGGATTTATACAAATCAATGCGGGGCCGTTTTATGCTCAGGTTGCTCCGAGAGGTGCTGTATCTCTTCTCAGTAAGAGTAAAGAGTTCCGATAAGTAGCCGGGGGCCTTACCGTTAAGAGCTTTGTGCACTAGTACGCACTTGTTAAATACTAAGTGTTTGTCAAGAGGAAGGAGTCCAGCTGCCTCAAGCCTCACCTCAGTGGGTAGAGATGAGCTAGGAATAATAGAGAGAGAGAGAGAGAGAGAGAGAGAGAGAGAGAGAGAGAGAGAGAGAGAGAGAGAGAGAGAGAGAGAGAGAGAGAGAGAGAGAGAGAGAGAGAGAGAGAGAGAGAGAGAGAGAGAGAGAGAGAGAGAGAGAGAGAGGAAATGAAATGAAATGAAATGAAACTTTATTTTTCAAGGATAAATGATTAGGTACCTTCAATGACCTTTTTTCAATCATGTCCTTGCTAAGCTATAGCATGCACGTAAACACGCATACACATAATTTTATATATAAAAGTATACATAATAGTGAAAAGTACAGGCAACAATAATTCCATTTCAAATAATCAATGCTCACATTACACCACACACAGACACACAGACACACAGACACACACACACACACACACACACACACACACACACACACACACACACACATTCACACTGTCCGCACAAACACACACACACTCTCTCTCTCTCTCTCTCTCTCTCACACACACACACACACACACACACACACACACACACACACACACACACACACACACACACACACACACACACTCACACACACACTGACACCAAGCAAAACATCGAACATTAAACATTAAAAAAATATGATGTTATGCTGCAAAAGAAATGGCAAAGAACACCTCAGCAAGTCTAAAGTATTATGATACATGAATATGAATAAGGAAATGTTTCTGCAGTCAATGATGGTATGTGAAAAAAAAATATGAACAATATATTTCAGTCACATGTTCTTAATAAATTTATGCAGTTGGTTCTTGAACGTTCGTAAAGAAGGTGCTGCTTTAATGTCTGCAGGAACTGTGTTCCATAATTTTGCACCAGAGTAGGAGAAGGACGTCTTGTGAATATCTAAGCGGGGCCTTGGTACTACCAGACTGTTCCCTGATGTTCGACTAGCTCTGTGGGCAAGTGCGAACAAATTAGAGAGAGAGGCTGGTGAGTCTGAGAGGGTGATTTTGCGCATGAGTACCAACTTATTATAAATGAACTGCTTGTCAAGTGGTAGGATATCCAGCAGCTTGAACTTGTAATCAGTACTCATGACTTGCATAGGTCTGTCAACGATTAATTTGATTGCCCGCCTGTGAAGCGAATTCATCCTTTTGAGATTAGCATCACTGCTCCCATCCGAGGAGGCATATTCAAAATGTGGCTGAATATGAGCACAGTAAAAAAGTTTCCTTGTTGGTTCGTTAGTAAAAAATCATAATTTTGACAGTAAGAACAAAAGAGAGAGAGAGAGAGAGAGAGAGAGAGAGAGAGAGAGAGAGAGAGAGAGAGAGAGAGAGAGAGAGAGAGAGAGAGAGAGAGAGAGAGAGAGAGAGAGAGAGAGAGAGAGAGAGAGAGAGAGGGAGAGAGAGAGAGAGAGAGAGAGAGAGAGAGGGGAGAGAGAGAGAGATAGAGAGAGAGAGAGAGAGAGAGAGATGGGAGAGAGAGAGAGAGAGAGAGAGAGAGAGAGAGAGAGAGAGAGAGATGAGAATGAATGAATGAAACTTATTTCCAGGATAAAGATAGTGAGAGAGAGAGAGAGAGAGAGAGAGAGAGAGAGAGAGAGAGAGAGAGAGAGAGAGAGAGAGAGAGAGAGAGAGAGAGAGAGAGAGAGAGAGAGAGAGAGAGAGAGAGAACATATAAATAAATAAATCCGACAAATAATTTTCTTTTTAGACTTCAGAAGCCAATGTTGCCATGTGACTGCTGTACAAACAAACAACAAACAAACAAACAAACAAACAAACAAACAAACAAACAAACAAACAAACAAACAAACACATAAATAACGACATAAATGCATTATAAATAAACACAATAAATTTAATAAAGAAATAAATAATAAAGAAAAAAGGATAGAAAAAAGTGAACAAAAAAAAATTACAGCTCGAGCCTCAGTAAAATCACTTGTGGTCAGTGAAATAGTCCTACCGACGCAAAAGGCGACCCTTCCAGACAGCCTGTCTGTCAGTCGCGCGTCACATTAACCCAGCAGTAACAATTAACTTTTAATTTTTCTTTTAAAAAAAGGGAAAAGAGAAATCGATACTATCTGCGCATTACGATCACAGTTGTCTCCTCATAGGAAAATCAGTGTCGCCTAGCTGACAGCA
The DNA here is from genome assembly GCA_036245525.1 of Semisulcospira habei. Lineage (NCBI taxonomy): Eukaryota > Metazoa > Mollusca > Gastropoda > Semisulcospiridae > Semisulcospira > Semisulcospira habei. The sequence continues at coordinate 172,114,581 of BTPG01000006.1, read as the reverse complement.
GACGCGTACCCAGTGTGCATAAGGCCATCGGGCCGATGTCGGCCCGATGGCCTTTGCGCACTTGCAACGAGTCCTCAAGAGGGGTGACAAAAATACTGAAACACTTTTCGAGAAAGAAAAACACCCAGGCCAGAGCAAAAGATGTATCCCCCACACACACACACAAAAATGAAAAGTAAACCATTTAGTAAACTGTTTTGCCATTGTTTCTCCGAAGCGTGTTTATATATATATATATATATATATATATATATTATATATATATATAATATATATATATATATATATATATTGTATATATATATATATATACATATATATATATATATATATCTATATATATATATATATATATATATATATATATATATATATATATATATATATATATAGGCCTATACACAATACATAAACACGCTTTGGAGAAAGAATGGCAAAACAGTTTACTAAATGGTTTACTTTTCATAATGGTATCATCGCTACCTGTAATTTAAAAAAAAAGAAGATTAACGTCATCTATTACGTCACCCGTTGTGTACGTTGTGATGCTATGTTTACATCTAATCACGTGGCAACGTCAGCTAAATAAAGCTACTGAATCCGACAGTCTACCCATTGCAATATGGTGTTGGATGTGGTCTTTGCTTATTTTGTTTTGTTTATTTTTGGGGGTAATCATAGTTACTACATGTTAAAGACAGACTTTTCACTCATGCTTTATGCCGCATATCCGGATGCGGCACGTCTCCAAAGTGTTTTAGTTAAATCCATTAATCAATAAATCGATGAAACTTTATTTGAGAACGGTTGAGTCATTGACACAGTCGTTGACAGCAAGAATGACACAGAGCTAGTTATACTCGCTATTTTAGCCAAATTGTTGTAATCGGAGGTAATTCTAGGCTAGAAGGCGACCAAAAAAACCAAACAACAACAAAAAATGACTCAACAACATTCCTTTTGAGAAGGTAGACCTCAAACCCCGTCGTTACCTCCTGAAGAAAATGCAAATGTGGCTGATGACAGAGTCAGAGTTTCATGTGCCCCTGCGGTCGCAGGGATACATGAGAATCTATGACTCTTGCAGATGGTCGGTGTTGCAAAGTAGTCGTCTGCGTGGAAGGAGAGAGTGGTATGTGTGAATGGCCTGTAGGTAAACCCGGTGCTAATCTCTCTGTAACGTACATTAAACGTCCAATTCGTATAACCCGACATTCTCAAATGGCATGAGACGTCAGCGAGTATATTTCAGTGGCGTAGGAACCGGGGTCAAGGGGCGGGATGGGGGGAGGAGTGAGGGTGGAGGAGGTGACCGAAGGGGGCCCTGGACCCACCCAAAAAAATGTAAGAGGAGGCGGGGGTTGGGTGTGGGGGCAGAGTTTCCTCTGATCCCCTGTTTCCCTAGCTTGTAGACCAAGAGCATCCTATGGTATTGCGTCTGCATCAGTTCGAGACCCCCACAATACAACTGCTCAGGCCTAGTCCGGGGATTTATGTCAGTCCTTCCCTCCCACCTCGACCCCCCCCCCCCCCCCCCGCCAACTCCCATCCTCAATTTTTTTTGGGGGGAGAATTATTTTCCTGCAGGAAATTTTAGGACAAATATTTGTATAAATTTTGATTTGTATGCTTGATATTTTCGAGGTTGGACGATTACCACCCCTTCTCCCCCCCCCCCTTCCAACATCTCCCCTCCCCCACCCTACCCGTACGCATGGACGCGCAAGCTATTCCTTCACCACCCTTGTACTGTTATGGTTGATCGGTTTGGGGATTGCGATCTTAGAGTTCAACGTTTTAAGGTCGTTAAGGAGTCTAATCAACACCCCGCGTCTGAGTCAAACAGGAAAACTGTGAATCTCTGAATTAAACTAAACAACATGTAAACCAACTATCAAATGATTCCTTAAATTCATAAAATATGCTTACTTACCTCAGTGGTGGTCGGATCCTCCTTTTCACCACTTGAAAGCAATGCGGCGCCTAAGCAATAAAACGTTGCCCGTGTTTGGAGAGAAGTGGGGGCTTGGGACAGGGACACAATTTTCCCACACTGAGCGAGCTTAAGTGATTGTAATTCAAGACGTTCGTTTGTTACTCCATTTTTATGTCCAAAGACACCTGTGTACGCCGTAATATTGTGATGATTCCTTGAAGCCGAAGTGGTCAGTTTCGCTGCTTGTGGTCAAGTCTGTCCTAAGTTTGACGGGTGTACCAGTTGCAGGCCGCTATGGATCGACCATGATAATTCAAGGGCAGAGCCAGATTAGCTTGGCGCCGTCAGGCGCTGGCGCTACCCTTGAATTATCATGGTCGATCCATCTCCTTCCCTAAAGGAAAACAAAAATTCAGTCAAGTATTTTGAAAGCGAGATTTTCATTGTAAGGGAATACAAAGTAAGTCCATATTTGTGATAAGCGAGATTTTCCTTGTATTACAAGGAAAATCTCGCTTTTTACAATAATGGACTTACTGCCTTTTGCCTTCACAGGGCACTAGTACTCCCGCCTTGCGCCACCGCATGCAGAAATCTAACAATGGTGTAGACTTACACCTTTTTGTTCTCCCTAATATATCAAAACTTAAAATCCAATGTTCCGTTGACCCATTTAACACCAAGGCTGCGTTTCCCAGACTTCGGAAGTGTCAAGAGTATGTACTAGTTGCAAGAGATGGTTCGACCATGATAATTCAAGGGAAGTGCCAGAATAGCTTGGCGCCATCAGGCGCCAAACTAATCTGGCACTAACCTTGGATTATCATGGTAGATCCGTCTTCTGCTGTAGTGCGTCGGGGCTGTATGGGTTAATGTGATGCATTAAGACTTAAGACTAACAGGACATCAAGCCATAAGTTTCAATTTTCCAGTTCCATCTCTTCACTTTAAATATAGGCTGAATGTTGTACGCCCAAATAATAGCAATACCGCGCGTTAACTAACAGTTGACAACGTGTGCTATAGTGATGTAACTCATTCAGCCCGACGCATGTATTTCCCATATTTTGGAGGCGTCATCTAACGACTATGCACCTGTTGCAGGAGGTATATGTACCATGATAGTTCAAGGGTAGAGCCAGATTAGCTTGGCGCCGACACTGAGGTGCCAAGCTAATCTGGCACTACCCTTGAATTATAATGGTCGACCCATCTCCTGCTATAGTGCGTCAGGGCTGAATGGGTTAAGCATGAAAACTTTCATGCAATAAAACTATAAATAATATCAAAAATTTAGCGAAGTTGACTGCTTCTGAGTCATTGGCGCCACTTTTGTATGTGACAATAATACAGTGGAGGCCAGGTCATCAGATGCCTGCGAACAATTAAACGTTTTGTCTTTGAACTAGCGTGTGTCAGACGAAAAGACTCCCACGGTGGAAATGACCTACAAGAGTCATAGAGCCGCATGAGCCCCTGCAGGTTGCAGGCTCATGGGGACCTATGACTCTTGCGGGCAATGTTGAGTCCACTTTACACCTGTGTTTTAGATTTTTTTTTTTTTTTTTTTTTTTTGCTGATTTACACAGATATCGATATAAATACTGTACTTCTCGTGTGTCATAGAATAAGACTCCCACAGAGAAAATGACTTTTTTTTCCCCAACAGAAGCATAGATCCTCATGAGCACAAGGGGTTTATGACGATGGCTCAGTGACTCTTGGTGACGCATTATGTCGCGTTGACACCCGTGAGTTCCTCGAGCTATGCTGACGCTTTCATTGCGGTTTCGGATTACCGCTAAGAAAAATAACATTTCAAGTGGTAGATTTGTGTAAGTCCACATCACGCCCTCATTTCAGGATGTCGCCGCTGAAATCACTGACGTGAAGACAGCTTGTGCTAGCGAAGGGCATAGATATAGATTGACACGAACCTCTTGCAGCCGCAGGGGCGCATGTGAATCTATGTTCCATACAGATGGAAGGTGTTCGCATAACCCTTCACTGCCAGTGAACGCAGATTACACTTTTCAAACCAATGTAAAATTCAACGCCAGTCGTCCAATGAGCATGGATGCCAAGTGGTCTCAGCAAGAGGCATAGATCCTCATGGGCCCCCGCAGTTGCGGGGGCTCACGAGGATCTATGCCTCTTGCAGTTGGATGGTGTTCACTTTTTCCACACAGCATCGAATTCGATGGGGTTAACTACACTGTTATTGTAAGCTGCACTTTAATGAGGGATCTGATTAACTAACGACCGAGTTGAAGTAAGCATAAATCAAGATTAGGAATGTGCCTGATTTATAGTTCTCTCTTTCGCCGTACGCTACACCCAAAATAACACCCTTAAATTTGAAGAACACATAGGTACTGATCAGGGTTAGCAAGAGTAGTAGATACTCATGAGCCCCCTACGATTACAGGGCGTGTGTGAATCTATGTCTCTTGCAGAACGAGGAGGTGTACACAGTACTGAACAGTTTAAAGATCTTGAAATAAATCTAAGTAATACGGTTGGCCAAAGCACCGCGAAGTAAGTCATTAGTACATGTATTAAGTACTTAATACATGTATTAAGGCAGCCAATGAATAGTCCATATATCGACACACGTGACAGACTTTTAACATGTATTAAGTCAGCAGTAGATGCAATAAATACTTAATACATGTACTATTGAATCAGCCAATCAAAGCAGCGCTTACAGTTTGCAAAATGTGTTGTGTGCGATAAACATGGCGGAAGGACAGACATTTCTTCGCCGTGCGCTACAAAGATTGACACATTGTGGCAACTCGCTGATATCTGGTGTGGATCCGCCTGCTGTAATATTAAGGTATGTAAAATATTTATGCATTTATCCCTCCAAATATACAGTTAATACCGTACAAAGTGTCAACGGACTCCAAATTTCTAATAGGATCGACTCTGTGAAACTGGGACCTACTAAAACCCGGAATAATCTGTCCTAAGCTAAAATAACCATATCTGTAACTATTATTGCGTACCTAAACACAAAATAATCATGTTTTAAAAGTTTGGTTTACATTAATAATACCATGATTTAGTTGTACTAGTAAGCCGTTTTCCACTGCCGTTGACGCGTCGATTACTTCCCTTGCTACATGATAGCGCTGTATGGATTCGCGCTGTCTGAAAACAGTCGGAATAACCTCTCCTAATAAAATAAACACATACTATTAAGTACTTAAAGTCGAAATATTCTTATATTTGAGGTTGTAGGTGCCGTAAAAGTTGTTTATTTAGCGTTCTAATGCTTCGAAGGGTTCGTTCTTTGAGTCTCTTGATCTATGCCTGTCTTCACCCTACGCGCATTCGCCCAGACCGTTCGGCCCAAACACATTTCGTCCCATGACGTTTCATCCCTGTTGCTATTTAATGAAACACATTACGCTATTAACGGACCAAGATAATCATTTGACATTCAAAGAGAACATAACAGGACCGTTTCTGATCTTAAAATATATAAACGTTTTTGAGACTCTTATTTTTTTCTATTAAAAAAAAAAGGAATCCTTAGCTCATGTTAATACATAAAGACAGTCTTATTGCATGCACATTTGCAGTGTCCTAAAGTCACAATGAATTTAATTAATATTGATAGTATGGCCTCTAAACATGATATATGATTGCTTCAGCAGAGAATCGAATGTTGATTCTTGAATTTGGGACTTGAACTAGTGCCAGCGATAAGTCGACAAAGGAAAAATACTCTCAACGATCTGCCAATTTTCACTCAATTGGCCGTGTAGGCAATGTGGCTTTGAAATGCAGCATGCCAAAAGTAAGCTCCAGAAAATTATTGGCTCCGGTGACATCTTTCACAGTGAAGACAAAGACCAGGCAAAGGGCAGTTGCATGAGTGAGCTTAGTCCTGCACCTTTAGCATGCTTTTTGAGAATTATTAATAATTTAAATTAGTTTCAGGCTAGCAGACTGAGCTGACCAATTGTTTAGAGTATATATTCACTGGTTGTATTGAATTCCCATTATACCGGTACTGTTTTCATCTCTTTGGTTTTGTTATGTGTCTATTAGTCAGGCTTGGTCAGCATTCTAATAAGAGTATTGAGTAATTTGGCATTTGTTGATAGGGATGCTGAGGAATTTACATCATATACATGCAGAGATGTCTTTCTGTAATTGCAGCCTGGAATCACTAGAGCGGAGCATTGCGCAAGTGTCTGGCCGTACTCTTCCAGTGGAAACGGCAGCGTCACTGAAAGATCAGGTGACGCAGATGTTGGAGGAGTCCCGAAAATGCCAGAATCCCATGCGCCAAGTAAGTTGTAGTTTTACTGACTTAGTGACATTGTTTGCCCCATTGTACCTCTTTTTGAATCCTGCAAAAAGTGAGAACACATAGTCAGACTGGAGCCCATGTCTTGTACAAGACTGAGAAAAGATATAACACAGCTCTTAGTCTTACACGGGTTGTTTCTGTTTCACTAGTGAAACTTTCAGTACACTTTGCAAATAATTTTCTTAGAAAAAAAGTACACTTTCCATAACTGAAAAGTGTAGAGGACAGGTGGGAACATTTTCCTTGTACATTTACACATGTACTAATAATACACTACATACATCATTGTACACAACATATGTGATAGGCAGTGCCTCAGGGAATGTGCTGTCTTCACTGAAGTCATTGCTGGGCCACTTTGTAGAATCGCAATGGATTAATAATTCATTTTTTGTTGGCAGCCCACAGTACTTAAAGAGCTCAGCGTGTTTCCAGGGGTGAGGCCCACGCTCCTCGATACCACATACCTGTGGAACAGCTGCAGTTGATGCAGGACGTGCATTTCAGGACAACAGAAATGGTTGAAATACTTGGAGTTTCAGTCACAACTCTGAATTCAAGGCTAAGGTATGTTGCAAAGTGAGTAGCTGATAAGACATTAAGTATCGCATTATTGACTCATTTCCAGAAAACATTTTCACTGACACAAAGCCATCCCTTTACTTTACCCATTTAGCCCTGACGCACTAGAGTTTGACAATGACAGTTCAGGGGTAGTGCCAAATTAGCTTGGTGTAAGATATCATGGTCAATTCAGCTCCTGCAACTGGTACATAGTCCGATATGACACATTCAAAATGTGGAAATGCAGCCATGCGGTAAAATGGCTTAAAGGCACTTAAACTGTGGCTCATTTCAGTGGCCAAAAGGTCACAAAATATTATTGTTGTCGGGGCTCCTGTTTTTACAACTGCTTTAAGTGTCTGTAGGCCCCCAGGTGTGCACACAGACCCCCATCTGAGTATAATAACGGGTCAGAAAATTTATTTAAGAAAAATTTCATCATTTCCATGTTGTTTAGTTTAAAATTAAATAACTGGTGGATTAATCATTCAAAGCCTAACTCCCTCTCCCTGAGTGATTGGTAATCTCTTTTACACACAACAGTGAGCACATGCGTGCGCGCAGGGCACACACACACACATACACACACATGCATGCATGTCGACCACGTGCCTTCTTCTTGCTAAAGCTACCAAAACCTCTGAAAGTGTCGAAGTGCTGCACACAGTGCAGTATCTTCTTGGGCACTACTCGGCGGTGTAAAAAAGTCAGAGGGTGATAGTATATATGACAGCGGCTTGTCAAAACCATAGCATTTGAGCTTTTTTTTTGCTTTTTCTTCATCATTCCATCATTGAAAATCGCATATGATTCGTGATTCGAAAGTGATAGTGATTCGGCAACGCCAGCAGTTTATGCAGTTTAGTCATATGTGAACTGTGCAAGTTGTTAATTTTCTCTTCTTTTTTTTATTTTTGTGTCCTTTTACAAAATCTGTTGTTTCTTTCTTAATGAAGCTGTGAGAGACATTTGAAGGACGTCGGCTTGAGGCTACCATTGCTGCAGATGATGAAAGGCAGCAGCCAGCACCCACAGGTCAGGCAAGAGAAGTTGAATGAATCTCGTGCCCTTTGATGAATGGCAGACTTCAGCTTCTCAAGGCTACTGTCAACCCGTTGTCCTCCAGAACTACGGCTGGACAGCATGAGGAATTTGTGTCAGGAGTGCGGCTTTATGAGGATGTCCTGAGATTCATTGCCGACAGTTAAATATCTGCATTGGTAATAATGTGTTTGGGCACACTTTGTTTCCAGTTGCACAATGCTTTCAGTGGCATTTACATTAATACGATTACATGCCCATGGGCCAGTCACATTTCCACTTGATAAAATTAATCATGTATGCCTGCTACTAAAGTTTTAGTAAGGACTTCATAAATACGCAGTAAAGAATTCTTGACAACTGGGTATGTACTTCCCAAAGCAAGGCATCATTCAGTGTAACTGTAAGCTACTTTGTGGGTTAAATACAAACTTTTCAAAGATGTGGACCATGTATTTTATCTATGCTCTGACTTGATGCACAGATTTTCCCACACAAACTGTCTGTTCAGGGGTGATGCTTACCAATGTGTGCATGCAGTTTAAAGTAGTCTCTATGAAGAGCTAATCAGCATCTGCACGTGGTTAGTGCTAGTAAGTTACTATCAGTATGATAGTGCTCCTGTGGCATGTAATTGATGCAGCAAGAGTACACAGTGACTGAAAACATGATACATGAGGAAAACGGTGAAAACATTTGGGTGGTTGTTACATTGCTTAACTTCCAAACAGCACCAAGACTTTCTCAGGATGTGAAAAAGGAAACGGCATGCCAGTAAAAGAAAAGTAGACAGCTAGTACCCAGACAGACTATACCTGTGCACCATAGTCATACTAGTGCAAGATGAAAAATATTTACTTTCCTATTTCTCACGCTTATTTGGGTTCAATTGAGTGTTTTCTGGTACTGTGCCCCAAACCTGATTTCATACTGGTACCGTAAGACTTCGGGATGAAATCATCCTAGTGTTTGACTCCAGGTTATTCATTGCAGTAGATTGTGTATTTTGTTGTTTTATTTTTAAGCTTACCTGTTACACCTTTAGTAACAGCAATAGGAAATATAGCTTTGAGACATTAACTGCGTATTTTTGTGAAATAAACATGTACTTTCTTTACAGTTTTCTGAATTTTGTGTAATTTGATAACGTTACAGATTTTGTTTGGACATGGTGAATGGAACGCACAAATACAAGGTTTAGTCTGTGAACTGTTTTGAGTCGACCAAGAGATGGGTATCAACCATTCCCAGTTGCAAATGCAAATATTAGTGATTGATAATATGGTTTGCAACACTTCCCCTGCATGTCAGAAGGAGATAAAATGAACAAGAACTCCAATCCTGTGACACTATTGTGACGCAATTAGTGATGATAGTGTTGCATGTGATATGTTCGCTGATGATGTTGCTTACATATTATTGTTTATTTTTACTAGTATAGTCTGCCTGAGCAATTAAGCTTGCCTCGTGGGTTTTTTGTTGATGCAGATAACATTTTAATAAGACATGCACATGTTAATGTAACCATCTGTTGCACAAGTGTTTATGTTTGAAAAGTGATGGCAGATAGTTTGGGGCTTTCAAGCACTGTAGAGCAAACCTGTTGTTAGTTGCAAGTTATAGAAATGCTAATTGGCAGCATGCATGATTATAAAGATAATTGTCATTGTACCAACCCCCCCCCCCCCCCCCCCCCCTCCCCCACATACTCCACCCATCCATTGGGGGCGGTCCGTGGCGCAGTGGTTAAGACGCCTGCCACCAATGCTAAAGGTGCGAGGTTCCATTATGGGTTCCGTCGTCGGACTTTTCTCCTGTAGTAAGTGTCACCGTTAATTCGGGCGGATCGTCGGGGGTTCTTTCTCCGGGTACTCCGGCTTCTTCCTCCCCCTCCCCTATGGTATCGGTTTCAGGTCACTTTATAAAATTTCAAATACAAGCGATCAAAATTTCCAAAACCTCAGTAGTTGAGCTGACCACCCTCGCACCACATGAATATCCTGTGTTTGTCTTGTACTGTGTTTGTCTTCAGTGTGTGTCACGTGAGCGTGCGTGTTGGGTTCAGTTTGCTGCGCATAGAGCTGATTCCCAGAATAGGGAAAAGCGCCTATATAATAACCAGTATTATTGGCATTTCTATTTTGTTTTAACTATTGTGCCAATTTCTGTTGTTTTTTTTGTTTGTTTTGTTTTTTGGTTATTTTTTTTGTAAGCGCCCTTCCAGCACTCTAGTCAGTATTATATGTCACTGACTGGAAGCAATTTTTAAATACTTTTTTAAAATTCTGTGTTGCTAGAATCAATATGCCAGGTCATGGTTGCCTGCATATTTACATTTATTATTAATATTATGGTTTCATGGTTACATTTTTTTTTATTGTACCGATGCCAATTGAGCAGTATTATGTACATGAATTTGACACTCTTTTTAACCCATTACATCCTGATGCTGATTTTGTCAGATTTGCTTATTGTCCTATGAAGGCTATATTAATATTACGCGACAGATCAACCATTTTAGTTCATGGGTAGTGCCAGAATAGCTTGGTGCCTCAGGTGCCAAGCTATTCTGGCACCACCCTTGAACTATCATAGTCAATTAATTTCAAGCAGGAGTGTATCAGGATGAAAAGGGTTAATAAGGACATGTCATATGAAATTCTTTTCTTTTCATAATCAATGTTGTTTGTGCCCAATCCTGTATGTTTAGGAGGAAATTTTGTCTCCAATCGAATTGTCAGTATATTCTGTTAATCTGTAAGAAAGTTAGTCATGGGCGCAGTTTAAGAATGCGCTGTATACAAAATCTGTTATGTGTACAGATCCCATTGCCAGTACCTCAACATCTGTGTGTATATTCAGAGATGGTTTTTGTATGTCATATATCAGATCAATTGTTTTTGCTAATTGGCATGGTTTTTTGTACATTTTGTGTATTGTTACAGGACAGGTTTGTGTGGGTGGGTGGGTGGGTGGGTGGGGGTTAATTAATCAGTTGAATCCTGCCTGAGGATGATTTGTTTTAACTTCAGATTGCCCTGTGAAAGCTATGTTATGGGTAAGGAGATATACATCAACCATTTTAGTTCAAGGGTGGTGCCAGAACTGTGCACAAAGCTGTTCTGGCACTTTTCTTGAGCTATCATAGTCAAATTATTTCAGGCAGAAATTATCATATGAAAATGGTTAGCTGAGATAATCATTGTCCTTAATTATTCATATATTGCATGCTTATAATTACTATCGGTATAGTTAGAGTGTTTTCTATTTTTAAAACTGAGAATACGGATTAAACTTGTGCATCAGTGTGAATCTACGAGTTCAGGTCTTTCTTTTTAAGTTGTGTTTTTGAGGTAGGTGTTACATATTTTGATATGAACGTTTGATTTGATCTTGCCATGCAAAGAGAAAATGGCAATTGTCCAGGCCTAGTGTTGGCTCATAATGAAGCTAACTATCAGATTTATATATATGTTTGGATGATGGTCATTTTCCCTCTCAGATGACTGAAAGCTGGATTAAATTACCAATATCCAAATCTGGGACAATACTATTACAGTTTGGTAAAAGGTTGGCAGAATATTTGCTACATGTTGGCACCAGAATGGATTAAGCTTGGCACTATGTTGGCAGCCAATATTCACCATACTGGTCCTAGGATGGATCCAGCTTGGCACTATATTGGCAGCCAATTATTCACCATACTGGTCCTAGGATGGATCCAGCTTGCCACCATACTGGTTCTAGGATGGTTCCAGCTTGGCACTATATTGGCAGCCAACATTTACTATATTGGCCCTAGGATGGATCCAGCTTGGCAGCCAAACATTTACCCGATATTGGGCCAACATCGGGCAAATTTAGCACTTACAATATTGGTACTCAATATTGGACACCCATATATCGGCCCAATATCTAAGCCAATATTGGACCTATATTGGTGTGCTGGCTGGGGCGATGCACACTCCTGATAAGGATTTGTAAGTAATTGACACACGCCTACAAAACACACTACAGGACATTAACAGCTGGTGCAGTAACAATTCCATGATCTTAAACCTTGCAAAGACTAAATGTATGGTTGTAAGTACCCGCTAAAAGTATCGGCTCGGCTCTCACTCAGCTTGTCCCTTAAAGGCAAATCTATCAGCCAGGTAACGGAACATAGTCTTCTCGGTGTTACTGTAGATAACCAGTTTCAATGGCAATGCCATCTTAGTAATATTATTATGTAAGACAATATCAAAGAAACTGTTTTATTTTATCCAAGTTAAAACATATAACTAATGCAGAAACACGAAAACTGTTCTTCAAATGCCCACATCAGGTCACATATAGATTATGCTTCTAGAGTGTGGGATGGCGCAAGCGAGGTCCAGTTAATGAGGCTGAACTCTCTTCATCGTAGAGCTGCAAAGATTATCCTTTCAGACCCTAACTCAACAACGGATAATAAACTGAAAACCTTAGAAATTCTCCCCTTGAAAAACCATTTGTTATACAATAAGGGAATAACAATGTTCAAAGTATTGAATAACAGACTCCCCGAGTATATTAAAAAAAAAAATGTTTTCCCTCCCGGTATCAACATACTCCAGATCAAGGCAGTCCATTACTGTGCCACGACCTAGTATCGATCTCAATAAGAAAAGTTTAGCATTCTCGGGTGCTAGCATGTGGAACACATTGCCCAAAAATGTTACAACATCAACAACAATCGTCTTTTAAAACCGTTCTCTTTAACTACCTCACCTCATCCTCGTAAGATTTTCACAGCAGCCTGCACTTGCAGTGTACAATTTCCCCCTTTATAACTCTTCAATTCAGTTATATCTTCAGTTAATACAAGATGCTAATACTGTACGTATTGAGTGTGTGTGTGTGTATGTGTGTGCGCACACGTGTGTTTGTGCTTGTGTCTATGAAAGTATGTATGGATATGTACAACTTCACAAGTGTGTGTATGTGTGAGATTTTCTATGTTTATTTCCACTTCAATGATTTATTTCTTAAAAGTTTATATTTCAATTTTTGGTTCTTTTTATATTTTATTTTTCCCAATTTAAAGATAATATTTTGTGATTTGTGCATTATATGTAAAGTAGATTAGCAACAGCAAGTTTGGAAAATGGTTTCACCAAAACTTTCACCGTTGTAAAATAAAGAATCATTGTCACTCTCTCTCTCTCTCTCTCTACTCTCTCTCTCTCTCATCTCTCTCTCTCTCCTCTCTCCTCTCTCTCTCTCTCTCTCTTTCTTTCTCAAACTAGCTATGTCCTACATTTCAAGTAAATATGACAAAAATTAAGGACTCTAATCTGGGTGAACCGACTTTCTATAAACGGTTTTTATGTCTTCAATGAGACATCCAGTTCAAAATGCTCGGAGGCTCTCTTAACCATCCCTTAAATAAAGTATTTCACCAAGTTTCAAGTGAGCTTGTACGGCCAGGACAGCAGTATCTGAGATTCTCATGTCTACATACATACACACACACGCACCACACACACACATACCGCCTTTTGTGACATACTAGACATGACGTAATTTTTATCTTATTATTCATTTGTCAGAGGTTTGGGCCTCAGTGCCCACCTTTGACATGGATATGCTATTAAATTCGCCCCACCCGCGACCAATCCTAAAAGTCCCTTCCATAAATAGAGGGGACTTAAAAAAACAACAAAGCAAAGAAATTTAAAATAAAAAGAGTATAATACATTTAATTCACACAGAGTATAATAATTTAATCCATTGCCACAAAATATTTAAACATAAATTAAGGGTTGCTTCAAAAATACGAACTCAGAAACGTTTCCTTTAAATATTTGAGCTCAGAAACGGCCCATTTATCTTCTCTTTGAATGTCAACTGATTATCCTGGTCCGTTCATAGCTTAATGTGTTCCAATAAATAGCATAGGGGATGAAACATCATGGGACGAAATGTGATTGGGACGAACGGTCTGGGCGAATGCACGTAGGTTAAAGATAGGCATAGATCAAGAGGCTCAAAGAACAAGCCCTTCGAAGCTTTCTAACGCTAAATAAACAATTTTTGCGGCACCTTCAACTTCAAATATAGGAATATTACGACTAAGTACTTAATAATATGTGGTTATTTGGGCTTAGGAGAAGTTATTTCGACTGTTTTGGAACAGCGCGATCGTGTAACAAGGGAAGTAATCGACGTGTCAACGGCAGTTGAAACGGCTTACTAGTACAACTAAATCAACTTTAATGTAAACCAAACTTCTAACACATTATTATTTTGTGTTTAGGTACGCAATAATAGTATGGATATGTTTTTTTTTTTTAAGCTTAGGACAGGTTATTCCGGGTTTTAGCAGTACCCCGCGGAATATGCTTGATGAGGGTGTAACCCCTGCGGTTATCTGTAAGCGTTTATCTGATTGGCTGTTCGTAATAGAACATGTAAAAAGTGACTTATTACACGTTGTAATACTACGCGGTTTGGATTGGCTGGTACATTGACTTATTACATGTACTATGTCGGTCACGGGGTCGATTTGTGAACTCTGATTGGTTGGGATAATACATGTATTAAGTAGTTACTACATGTACTAATGACTTAGTTATTGTTGCTTTGGCCGTCCGTAATAAGTAATGCCTTCTGGATACTAGACAAGGGCACTTGATATCAACCCGAAGATCCTATATGTGCACTAGCGTCTTTGTTGATGCTCGTCTCTCAGTCTGTAAAGGACCCTCGGGCCGACGTAGGCCCAAGGACGTTTGGTTACTGGGACAACGCCAGCAGGTGGTCGTTGTTTCTTGCACGGCGGTGAACCTCAGTAATAAAGTGCGTTACCTGAGTGTTTCATTTGACGTAGAAAATATCCTAAATCACACTTTGGAATACTGAGTTACGCTATGCTCCGTTAACCCTATTGTGCAAGCAGCCACCGGTGCTGTAAACAGTACCGGTTGCTGCATATACAAGGGGTTAACATTTTTACTAGTTTACAGACAAGTTGTCTTTAACGCATTAAGACCTGACGCACCAAAGCAGGAGATGGGGGTCGACCATGATAATTCAAGGGTAGTGCAAGATTAGCTTCGCGCCTCTCCGGTGACTGCGTGCACAATAGGGTTAACGGAGCATAGAGTAACTCAGTATTCCAAAGTGTGACTTAGGGTATTTTCTGTTGTTCTCTCACTGTTTTCCAACTTGTTTTTGATAGTACACAAAACATCCTACCTACTTAAATGTTAGATATGTGTGCGCGTACGTGTGTATGTGCATATAGTGTATAAAAGTGAGCATGTGCACGAATACATGTATGTGTGTGTCTGTGTGCATGTGCGTGCGCGCGCGCGCGTGCGCGTGCGTGTGCGTGTGTGCGCGTGTGTGTGTGTGTGTGTGTGTGTGTGTGTGTGTGATTGTGATGTTTATATCTAGTTAGTTTTTGTTGTTTGGTTCATGTTTCTTTTATTTTTAAGTATATAGCATAGCAAGGACAGATTCAGGTAAGAAAGGTCTGCGCGCCTAATATCTCAATCCTTGGAAAATAAAGTTTCGTTCGTTCGTTCGTTCCTGCAACTGGTGCATAGTCATTAGATGACGCCTCCCAAATTTGGGAAATACGACCGTCGGGCTGAGTGAGTTAACCCATTCTACCCCAACACCGAAATCCCCAAATTTTGCCGTTGTCCTCTGAAGACTGCACTCTAGTGCAGTACACAGATCGACCATGATAGTTCAAGGGTGATGCAAAATAGCTTGGCGCCCATAGGCGCCAAGCTATTCTGGCATCACCCTTGAACTATCACGGTCGATCCATATCTTGCTGTGGTGTGTCTAGGGTAGAATGAGTTAAGTGCGGCACATTGAGTGTTACAATTGTGGTTGTGTTATCCTGTGAGATCGTGCGTGTGTTGATCGTAGGTAACGATCCGTTGTTTATTTGAACTATCACGGTTACGTTTCACGTGTTTTTTTTAGTAAGATTTTCTTTTGTTCGTGAGTAGAGCCGATTTCGTTTTGTTAAGTTTATTCCGGTACGTTCTAGAAAGGTCGCACTGTCTAGTGACATCGTAAGTGTCACGTCGGTTAGTTGGCATCGCAACATTTTCGCTACTTTTTGTTTTCCTGTGCGGGTGTATTGAGCAGCCTTTATTTTGTTTTGGGAATGTTCTCGTACTTTCTAGAGCTACCAGGTGATAGGGATACCATACTTTTATGTGTCTTAATTATACGCTAGAATTTAGAGCTGAAGTGAGCAGCCGATTTTTGTAGCCTGTTATATTTTTTTTTGGAAAGTTTATGTTAATGAGCTTCGGCTGCGTGTTTCGTTCTGATTGGTTGAGTTGTATGTTTTCCGCAGACGATTCGGGAATTTCGTAGTATATATAAGGAGGGCGCTGGGAAAGCCCGGTGGTACATTTTTCTTGCTTTGTCAGTTGTAGAGACACGTAGTTTATTGGGAGAGACGCTGTGTATGAGAAACTTTGCGTCGCAGTGTGGACATTGCAGAAGAGACTTTGTATCAGTAGTTTGTGCATTTGAAAGTGCATTACTGTGTGGATATCGCATCGCTGAATTAAATATTGTTGGAACTGTTACTCCAGTATTGTCTACATCCTTAAGCCACGTGTGACGGATTGCAGCTGAACGAGGTTTATTTTAAAGAACTCTACGTGTGTGTGTGTCTGGTGTGTTTATCATACTTCGACTACAACTCCACCACGTAACATTGAGACCTTTGAAATAGGTCATTATCACAACCCCATAGAGACCGACAGCAGCCGCCACGTGCAAGGATGCTCTTTCTCTCTCTCTCTCTCTCTCTCTCTCTCTCTCTCTCTCTCTCTCTCTCTCTCTCTCTCTCTCTCTCTCTTTCTCCCTCTCTCTCTCTCTCTCTCTCTCTCTCTCTCTCTCTCTCTCTCTCTCTCTCTCTCTCTCTCTCTCTCTCTCTCTCTCTCTCTCTCTCTCTTCTTTTGCAGTTGTGTTCATTAGTTTAATGTAACGGCAAGTTGAAAAGTGACAGGAATGTCAATTATTTCATTCGTTCGCAAATACTAATATTAATTTAATTTTATTAAAATAAAATACAGAGAGATAGAGTGAATGAACAATGACAACAACGTCATTGTTCATTGTTCTCTCACTCTGTCTCTCTCTATTTTATTTAATTATAATAAAATTAAATTAATACATTGAAATCAATTACACGAATTTGATTTATGTCTTGTACAGAACCCTGCTGAAGATGGCAGTAAAGTCTTGGGGTGTTCGTCAGAGAGTTCACTGTATTTCGTGTCGCCGACATGCCAGCCACAGCAGTACGAGGGTTCAAACCCAGCCGGCTACATGGCGCCGTATGATAACTACTCCATACAGAGTCCCTATCAGCTGATCAGGTGAACGTGGACAGTCCGTGACTGATGGTGATGCGATCAGCTATATTCACACGTAGCATCGGGGTTCAGATCCAGACCAAACGAGTGACCACCAAGCGTGTGAAAAAACAAGAGAAAATCTGAAACAACAACAAAAACAAAGAAAGAAAGACACACTAAGGGTGAGCGCAGACGAATCCACGCCTCCAGCAGATTTAAGAAAGACACACTAAGGGTGAACACAGACGAATCCACGCCTCGAGCAGATTTAGCTGCATCCCAATACGCAAAAGGCCATCTGACCGACGTCGGCCGCCGTTGGCCCGCGCACGGCCGTGCGCGGGCCAACGGCGGCCGACGTCGGCCCGATGACCTTTTGCGCATTGGGATATTTGCCTTCAGTCTGGCTGTCAACGTGCGCTTTGCACACACTTCCAACCACTCCACAATCAGCTAAACTAGCGGCGTTCTTGGCATAGCCAAACCATGTGAGCTGCAGGTGATTTATTGTCGCCTTTCAACTTGAAAGAGCATTGAAAGAAAATAAGACCGAGTTCTATATGGATTGAAAGTGGACATGGAGTTGAATTCAACTCTTGGAGTGGCGATCAACTTCGTTAGTCAATCTCCGATGAGCGCTGTTTCAAGCGTTTCAGCCCCAAAAGTCGATTCACCTGCGAGCACAGTAAAAGGGAAGTCATAACAAGGACAAACTCAACGTGCAAAGGCCAGTTGTAACTGTTTTATCTAAGTGTGTTCTTTCTTCGCTGGGTTCTTCGAAAGATTATCATTGTATTGCAATGAAAGTCTCGCTTTTCACAAAAAAATTGGCTTATATTACTCAGGGTCGCCGTGTATTTTTTTTGCACGGCCCTGAACCAAGACGGTCGACCTTTGTAACAGGGCAAATAACCCTTGCACCATATTGACCCGTGGTATTTTTGCGCGAGACAAAAAAGAAGAAAAAGAAGGGGAAAAAAAAAAAAAAAAAAAAAAAAGAGAGGCAAAAATCGCTTTCATGCCAGATGACAAGACTGACCCCTGGTCGAATCTCACCAGGTCGTCAAAATGCCCCCGAGTCAGATCTCGACAGATCGCCAGTGTGACCCCAATGTCGAATTTCGCAAGATCGCCAAAGTGACACTCAGGTCGGATCTCGCTAGTCTCCACGGTGACCTAGGCGATCTGGCGAGAGAGTCACATTGTGTGTAACATGGTCACAAAAACATTAGTCTGCACAGGACTGACTTTCAGCTCTGTGCAGTGTGACACTTTTCTAATATATACGTACATGGGAGGTAACGTTACGGTTCCCAGTGGTTAACGCTCCCCGTTCTCATCCTCCCTGGAGAAAAACGAGAGTGAAAGACAAAACCACCTTACACAAGTACTCAAATACAAAAGTGAAAATGCTTCGTCGTTTTAAATTGTCGTTTAATGGAAAGGTAAGATGAGTGCCCCCCCCCCCCCCCCCGCCCCTCCCCCCCCGCCCCTCCCCCCCCCGCCCCTCCCCCCTCCCCGCGAAAATAAATAAATAAATAAATAAATAAATAAAAATTCCGTCGTTTGATACTGTGACAGCCCGTCCGGTACATGTCCCAAACAAGGAATTGGAGCCTCGGCCCTTGGCCCCCCCCCCCCCCACACACACACACACCACTCCCCCACCCGACACCCTCCCCTTCCGCCTCCCGCACGTGGAAAGCTAGACGAATCGCATCTGAAGAAGACTGAATGAGGATAAGTTATCCACGATTTACATTGGTGTAAATGAACGATTTTGTTGTTGTTGGTTGTTAAGCTGTTTCAACAGTTGCGTGTATTTGTGTTTGTGAATTAAATTATTGAATTGTCGCTAAAGCTGTCATTGTAAAACCGTTTGCATGACATTTTCACAGGCAAAGATCGAAAGCCCATTCACTGCTACTGACGATAGCTCTAGGCGGAAAAGATGTGCAATTAACCCATTCAGCCCCGACGCCCTACAGCAGGAGATGGGTCGCCCATGATAATTCAAGGGTAGTGCCAGATTAGCTTGGCTAATCTGACACTACCCTTGAATTATCATGGTCGATCCATCTCCTGCAGCTGGTGCATAGTCGTTAGATGACAACTCCAAAATTGGGGAAATACGGCCGTGGGGATGAATGAGTTAAGGAAAATGGGGACAAATTTTGCGCTTCAGCGCAACCTCCAAAACATTTTTGGGTTTGTTGGCAAAATGTATGTATAAGTTAGAGTCTTTATCCGTGAAGAATTCGCACTTTAATTAGTTATAAGCGATCATGCTTTTACAGAAGTACATGAGCTGAGTGATGCACATTTTCCCAAGCGTTCCTTAACTTTTTGAGATCAGTATACTTTAGATTGAAATACAGAAAAAAAAGATACACTCATACACTAACACGAAACTACACTCTGCCAAATATACTAACGAGCAAAAGAAATGCGACAATTTTTTAATCATCGGAAACAGTAGTTTCCAATGATTACAAAACAGTAGTTTCCAATGATTACAAAATGTCGCGGCATTTCTTTCGCTCGTCAGTATTCCAGAAATGTCGCATTTCTTATGCTCGTCAGTATTCCAGAAATGTCGCATTTCTTATGCTCGTCAGTATTCCAGAAATGTCGCATTTCTTATGGTCGTCAGTATACAATTAAGCTAGTGGAACAGAAGACGAGGATAATTATATTTATAATGGTGCAAACTAACACACGTCGCGAGGCCCGAACGTGTTTCTTGACGTCATCCTGTGGACAATTTCCACCAAGAAAGTGAAAAACGCCCTCAAGGCAGTCAATTAACCCATTCACTGCCGGAGAAAAATGGAACACCACTCAGCTGCAAGAGGCATAGATCCTCATGAGTTCGCGCTGTTGTGGGGGCTCATGAGGATCTATGCCTTTTGCCGAAACTACTTTGTATACGTGTTTTTCGACGGCTATTGATCTTTGACGCTGAATTTAGAATTACCCCCCCCCCCCCCCACCCTTCTTTCACAACCTGAGTCCACTATCAGTGAAGGGGTATCCGCAAAACATTTCTCTGTGACGTTTGTTGGTGTATCATCTTGTATGTTATTTGTGAATCTCGCTGAATTTGTGGCAGCTTGTAAATAAAGTGGCTTTTGTGAGTAAATTTGGTTATGGTTTGATTTTTATTTTTTTGGGTGTGGAGGGATGTGTGTGTGTGTGTGCGTGTGTGTGTGTGTGTGTGTGTGTGTGTGTGTGTGTGTGTGTGTGTGTGTGTGTGTGTGTGTGTGTGCGTGCGTGCGTGCCTACGTACGTGAGTGCGTGTGTGTCTTTATATGTAATTGAATTTTTATATTTAAGTTTCCGGCAGGCTGCCAAAAATACTATATCAAGTTATCCCGTTCAATGATCTTCATGTGATAACGGACGTCATGCATTATGCTATTTTAAAATCAGTCACGGCAAATTCAATGCCAGATAATCTCTCGAGGAAAAAGGAACTTAGATATAAATAGACCTCACGCGGGTGCTCGTGAAGTTCTTTGTCTGCTGCAGTTGAATGGCATTAGGTACAGTTGTGCAGTTGAGTGGCATTAGGTACAGTTGTGCAGTTGAGTGGCATTAGGTACAGTTGTGCAGTTGAGTGGCATTAGGTACAATTGTGCAGTTGAGTGGCATTAGGTACAGTTGTGCAGTTGAGTGGCATTAGGTACAGTTGTGCAGTTGAGTGGCATTAGGTGTAGTTGTGCAGTTGAGTGGCATTAGGTACAGTTGTGCAGTTGAGTGGCATTAGATACAGTTGTGCAGTTGAGTGGCATTAGGTACAGTGGTGCAGTTGAGAGGAATTAGGTACAGTGGTGCAGTTGAGTGGCATTAGGTACAGTTGTGCAGTTGAGTGGCATTAGGCACAGTTGTGCAGTTGAGTGGCATTAGGTACAGTTGTGCAGTTGAGTGGCATTAGGTACAGTTTGCAGTTGAGTGGCATTAGGTACAGTTGTGCAGTTGAGTGGCATTAGGTACAGTTGTGCAGTTGAGTGGCATTAGGTACAGTTGTGCGCGGTTTTCATTCTAATGAAAGGTAAACCAGAGCTCCATGTCGATGAAAATACTTGCATGGTGTAACTACCAAGAGTGATACTGCGAAACGACTTATACTGTGACAACACTTCACTGTTCCAAACTGGGAAATATGTTTGCCGTGCAAACGATGAAGTGCTATTGTATCGTATCGCTTCATCATTCTTAGAGGTTAGAGCATACGAGTACAATAAAGTGCTATCGCATCGTGCCGCATCGCATCGCATCGCATAGTATATCATTGTATCGTATCGTATTGCCGCATCATCATTCTTAACCCATTCAGCCATGACACACTACAGCAGGAGATGGGTCGACCATGATAATTCAAGGGTAGTGCCTGATTAGTTTGGCGCCTGTCGGGACCAAGCTAATCTGACACTGACCTTGAATTATCATGGTCGATCCATCTCCTGCAAGTGGTGCATAGTCATTAGATGACGCCTCCAAAATTTGGGAAATACGTGCGTCGGGCTGAATGAGTTAAGGCGGCTACCCATAAACACGAAACCGATCCGAATCCGAAGCGGGTCCGATACAGAAAAAATCGTGCCAGTCCTTTTCATCATAGTGTTTCCAGTCCTTTTCATCATAGTGTTTCCAGTCCTTTTCATCATAGTGTTTGTGTGTTTCCATATATCCGATGCGATAAACGAATTCGCATCCGGCTTCTAACGAAAATGACGCAATTTTTTAAAGGGAAATTGCATCATCGCATCGGGTTCGGATCATATCGGATTCGTGCTTATGAAAACGTGAAAGCGAGACTGGGGGCCTTTCATGGTACAGGAATGAGCATCGCAATGTTCTCAAAGATGGACATAATGGCAGCACTACGCAGTGTGTATGTGCGCGCGTGCTTGTGTGTGTGCCGTGTGTGTGTGTGTGTGTGTGTGTGTGTGTGTGTGTGTGTGTGTGTGTGTGTGTGTGTGTGTGTGTGTGTGTGTGTGTGTGTGTGTGTGTGTGTGTGTGTGTGTGTGTGTGTGTGTGTGTGTGAACATCTCGTATCACCGTCGTGAGCTACAGTTCTGATACGAATGGCATTCACAAGATTTTGCCCCAACCGCAGAGTATATAACCGGCGCGTACAGCGTTTTCAGCATCAGTTGCGCACATTCGACGGCATCCTACATTGCATCAAACGGGGTACTGACGCCGCCTTTGACTGAAACTGACTCGTGCTCACTTTTTGAAACTCGCGTTCAGTTGCTGAAAAATCGATCGTCAGTACATCATCATTTTGAAAGCATATCTTAGCGCACTTGTAGAAACTGAAATATGTACATACAGGTCTTCGGCTTTTGGGTACAGGGACAGATTCTTTCACTATTTGTCAATGTTACAGAACTGGCAATCGAAATTTGTACCACTGTACTACTGGCTCAAAATGCAGGTCCTCCTCAATAACTATGCATAGACGTCCCTGTATATGGCAAAATCTGACTTAAAGCAGACAGGCCTGTGGCACCCACGTAGATACACGCCGAGCAAATGGTCCATGGGTCGACGTCAGCCATAACTGGCCCGCGCGCACGGTCCGCGGTCCAATAGACAGACGGGCCAGTCCTGCCGGTCGTGAAATGTCAGTCAAACTCTCGGCCAATCAAAGCGCTGAATAAACTATGTGTTTATGAGAGCCAACTGCGGAAGTACGGCAAAACAACCGATTTTTATGTTAGTTGTGCTGGGGGGTGGAAAAGCGTCCATGTTTCCATTGTTTTACATATTTTTCCCCCGTAGTGCATCGAAACTAAATGGGTTAAGGCTGACGTGAGCCCGTTCAACAAACTTTTGCTCACTGAGTGTTTTTTTTTTTTTTTTTCAAGTTTCTCGACAGCAGAGTAAGCACCACATCAGCGCCGAGGCCATTCGTTACGCACTGTGGATAAAGTGTGCGTTCTGCTGGGTCGTATGACTTAAGTTTCTACAGTTGTTTCTTAGCAAATGGGTGATAATCCCAGTTGAGTGGGTTGCCCCCCTTTCATATTGTAATGAATACACGTTCCTAGACTGATAAGAAAGCAGACGCCATAAATGAAACGGCAAATAAACCCTAAAATGTGACCAAGCCATTCTTACAGGTAATACTCGAACACTTTGAAGCAATTTGCTAATGGACAGGCATTAAATATTAAATTTCGTAATGTCTTAACTTACTGTAATGGTAGTTTCGTCAAGCTGTTGGCCGGGGTCGGCAATTCCTGAGAATTGTTGTGCTTTCCGAGAGATTTTAATTACAGATTAACATACAATTGGAACTAACGCAAAGGTCACATGGTCATTAAACAGGTATTGTCAGACATACTGATCTTTTTGAAGGCTTCAGTTCGCAAATAGCTTTTACTGGGCTTCAGTGATACATACCCACTTATATAGTGACCACCCTATTGTCCCGCCAAATGCTTTCTTTCGTCCAAAGCGAAAAGAGGTCCACTGGAATCTTGTGACGGGTACCGTGAAAAGATTGCTTCTGATAGGCGATGGTAGCTGATGTCATAACTATTCGATACGACCCTTAGGTCATCTGCATAATTATAACCAATCAGAGAAAAGATGGCGGATGTACCAGCGAAGAATGAAGAAAATATCATCAACTCGCGCCGACAATGACAGACTCGGAATTGAAGAGAAGAAAGAGGCATTACCTCTAAGTAGAATTGACATCGGACAAGGGAATATCGACATGTGGCAACACACGTAAAAGCAAGAGCTTGGCCGGCTTGACTGCCCATCCGGAATTTGTCGCTTTCCTGCTCTGTGAATCAGTAAGTAATCCACGGTCTTTGTCGATATTTCTATCATACTTCCGCGAGCGCTAGTGATTTTCAGAATTCATGATCTTCATTAGAATTTATCTCTTACTGATTTCGCAAGATTATAAACCTGTTTTATCATATAGTTACGAGCTAGTTATCAGATTTTATGCTGCAAGGATCTGAAAACTACGGTGTGTGTCAAAGTTGCACATCGCTGGTCGTGACACGTTTTTGTCTGTGCGGGCTCTCATTTACTCGATTAACAGAGGTAGTGTTTCTGCTGGGATGGTGCATTTGTCGTTTCCAATGATGCTGTCAGTTACTCACGTAGCACTTCGACGTGTGAGAGGACAAATCGTGTTTCCGAGGGAAAAAGAATCAAAGGTCAAACTAGGCACCATGGACGCTCGCTCAGTCTTTGCGCGGAGAGTCGAACAAGCCACGCCCTCCGCGGTGCACGAAGCAGCACAGCGATCGTTACTAGTAAATACTAGCAGCTCAAGCGGAACCCGCATTGTGATTTTGACAGCATCGCGAGAATGTTTATTCTACATTCTCGTGGAAAATTACGTCGAAGGGATGCCGGAGAACATCAGTACACGTGTACACTGACACGTGTCTGTACACCACACCGATGACCTCGTGGAGTGACCTGCAGTATTGCGATACGCTGATAGTCGGCCGGGTTATGCGGCCTTGTGACGTAGGCTCATAAATATGCATATTAATTCAAAACCAGGCCGATGCAGACGATAAATCCGCGACTCGGGTACAAAAACAATACACCCTGCAAACGATGAATTTCGACATTTGGCATTGTACTTACATGATAAAGCTCTAAGATAGTACACAAAAGACCTATACACATATTGTCAGCAGTACCTGTTGCAGACAGTTTTCTGACTGTGTTCAGATGCTTGATCCTGGGCAATATAACTTTAAAGAACTCACCGCAAACCGTTTAGAGCTGACTCTGTGATGCAAGAGTAAAATCACTCAGATAACTACCCTTTTATTTTGTCAGTAATAATAAATAAATAAATAAATAAATCACACTTTAATTAGACCAAAGTAATGACCTGACGGTCATTACTTTGGTCTAATTATATTGTGATTCCATCAATTTATTTATTTAATTATTATTTAAATATGATTCCACATAAACGAATAAAGAAATAAACAACGAAACAAACAAAATCATCCTGCTTAATGTACAAGGGCGAAACAGCTCACTAAGATTCTTTTTCAAATAAAATTCCTCTTTTCAAGTTAAAATAAAAGTTAATGGTGCATTATTATTTTTGAAATTAGAGGGCTGTTAGAAGTGACACGTTTACGAGATGACTCGCTAACGTGCGCTGGTCTGTGATTTTGGACTTACGGCCTGGGCCGTAAGGTCTATATTCACCTACCCGCATACAAATACCTCCAAATAACCCTTTTCATCCACCCCCACCCCACCCACAAACCACCCCCTCCCACACACCCAACCACACACACACACACACACACACACACACACACACACACACACACACACACACACACACACACACACACACACACACACACACACACACACACACAGCGCGCGAACACTGGTCGTATTCTCTGTAATTCTGGCTGGGTGGTGAATACCTGACCGGTGATGGCAAATTACAGCGCGGTCCAAATTGCGAATGTTCCACCTGTTCATACCATTGTTAATCCCCATATACCGAGGTTAAAAGTTTCAAATTTGTACACTGTCATATGCAAGCTATATTATAGTACTTACAAATAAAGATTTGATCAATGACTTTACTAAGGGTAGTTCCAGAATAGCTTGGCGCCGCGAGGCGCCAAGCTATTCTGGCACTACCCTTGAACTATTTTAGTCAAACGTATTTCACACACTGGTGTATTCCGAATGATAAGGGTTAACTAATGCTAATTCCTGCAGGCTGAGCTCGTTAATTCTTTTGTTTTTGTCGATCGGTGATCTAAAGACTGGAGGCTTTTTGAGCTTCTTTATTCTGCTTGAGGGGGTTACAGTTTATAGCGTTTCACTGTACAAGTCACACGCTGGTCTTTAGTCTTTGAGCCGTTACCGCGTCATTTCTATGGTTCACAGTTTTGCACATATTATAATGAAATCCAGATACTTTTATCATGTGAATGCGCTAAAATAAACCTCCGTTTCCCGAGATTTGTAAGCAGACTTGTATTGTAAACCATTTGGACCCCAAGCGGAAAGAAAGAAAAAATCAGTTTTGTTGGTGGAACCCACTTTTGTCTTGTTTGCGCCGAGACCCAGTACGCCATGTTGTGTGTCTTTCGTGATGCCATGTTGTGGGGGCTCATGAAGATATATGGCTCTTGCACTTGGATCATGTTGACTTTTGTTCTCTGCAGTCAAGGGATTAAATCAGGAATCGAATGTGAAATGGGCAAACTGGCTGTCTCCCTCGATTCGCTATCACTGATCATCAGTGTAGTGAAGGGGACGCCAGCACTCGCTGTCATTGTTTTTCGGTCAGGGTTGTTTCCCTGTTGTACGACTTGCACTGTATCTGGCCACAGCACTATTCAGTAGTGCACACCTCCGCCTGTGTGTCCAAACCTATTGGTTGCACGAAAAAGAAAGAACAAATCATAAGAAGCTTTAGAAGGTAGAGGATATTAGGGAGATTTTGCGCAACATTGAGACATAAACGTGCTAGACCTGTTAGAAGCGATTTTAGTTTCGGAGAGAAAATGATGCCACTGGTCTGAACGGGACGTGGGTGGAAGGTTGGTACACTCTTGTTCTGTTGTTCTGTTTGTGCGCTTTTTTATTTTGTGGTTTGTTTTGTTTATTTGGGGTGTGTGTGTGTGTGTGTGTGTGTGTGTGTGTGTGTGTGTGTGTGTGTGTGTGTGTGTGTGTGTGTGCGCGCGCGCGCGTACGTGTCAGTGTGTGTGTGTGTGTGTGTGTTTAGGGGGGGGGGGGCGAGGATGGTGTGGGGGATCATTTCATTTTACATTGTTGCATTTGACAGTTCCTAGGTCATTAGTTATCCAAAGTTTGAGCTGTCCATGACATAAGCTGCGCTGAAAAAAAGTCTTCACTGTATTAAATCCTGACAAAACAGGTGATCGCCGCGCGTGTAAAATGCAAAGAAATACCCAACAAAGAAAGAAACACGCTTAGAAAAAACAAGTCATATACAGTTTATTATTTTTTCCTAATTAAAATAGACACACAAGTGTGGTCTTTTTGAGGCAAGAAATACAACTGGAATCGAATCTCTTGCCTCAAAACGATGTAGCCCGGCATAGCCGTTTCTGTCTTTTGAAAAAGTTTAAATAAAATGTAATAAACTGTGTCAGTTGTGCGTGTCCCTCCTTTTTAATTGTGTTCCTTTCTTTGAGTTGTATTTTGAGTCGGCCCAGTCCGATCCACGCGCAGCAGGCACACATTTTCAAGAGCCAATGCACACAGATCGACTCCGTTGATCTACATTTTTGCTGCAGCAGATCACTTAGCTGATTTGCATGAGAGCACCTAACTTAATGGCTTGCGCAGGACTAAGCACACTCATGCAACTCAGCCCTGGTCGGCATTCTCGGTCTATGAGTTATCATCTGTGTACGACTGCCCGGCGTGTGTGTTGCAGAGCATACGGAACCGAGGACACGACAAGAGCGACAAGACTGCATCATGGCGGCAGTGGCGGCGCCGGTCGTCAAGCACGCGAGAATTGATGTTAGTATAGTAATCACAGTTTTGGCTGAGTCGGGGCCAATTTTAATATTTTAACCCTTAATTGCCGGAGCAAGGCGAACGCTGCCCATCTGCAAGAGACATAAATCCCTCATGAGCTCAGCTCCCGCCTCTTGTTAGTCCTGTGTTCTTTGCGTCCATTGTTAGTCCCATTTCATGTGTGTTCTTCTCGCGAATGTCGGTCAGCGTATCAGTAGTGGTTTCAGACGCGAAATCCGCGTCCATGGCAGACATGCAGTTAATTTGCTGCCTTTTTAACGAGACTAACTTTGCTCCCAAAGGAGTGTCTCCATTCAGCCGTGCGTCTTCTCTTGTGGGGTGTGTTGGGTGGCGCACGTCATAGCCAGTACCTGCCAGGCATAATCCTGGCGGTTTTGTTTTTCAGCAATGTTTAGCCCCACGCAAAAATCTCACTGCAATGCAGAGGTGCAGTTGGTTGACAGTTGCTGGCTTTAAATAAAGTTTCTTGGAATACGCGACAGGTGTTTACAACTAAGCTACTGGCGTCGGTTGCATGAGTGGGCTTAAATCTTGTGCCCGCCACAACGCAAAGTGTCCAGAACATCAGTTTCAGCTGAAAGTTGTAAAATTAAATGAATGAATGAATGAATCAAACTTAGAGTTTGACTGTATTTTCTGTCCACCAGAGTGGAGTGTGCAGCCCCACACCTCAAGGCAAGTACGTGCAAACAGCCGGCGAAGGCAGCGTCCGCAAAAAAATCCCCGGGACGTAACAAAGCAAGAGGTATAGATCCTCATCAGCCCCCGCAATTGCGGGGGCTGATGAGGATCTATACCTCTTGCAAAAACTCCCCGGGACGTAACAACTCCACCCTTGCAAGCCCCAGTCGTAAAACCTTAGTCATGCCCACGGGGCGTAAAAGCTCCATCATGCCAGAGAGAAAGAACTCTGCTAACTTGGACGCGGAGGGTCCGTCAGCAGCCAGTCTGCAGAGGCGCCGCTCTACCTTTCACCTTTAAGGGCTTTGCCATGTCCATGATGAGCATGAGACGCATGACCAAAGGGTCCTTGGACAAGGCGGCCGCAGCAGTCGCAGCGGCAGCAGCAGCGGCCAAGCCGGGCCCAAAGTGCGGTACGAAAACACTTTCCGGATGTCGCCCGACGAGAAGAAGCACTTCCACGCGCCCAAGTCGGAGAACACGATCCGGAACGTGCTACAGACAGAACTGGGCACGCAGAGTTACAACGCGGACAAGGCCCCGGCACTGGTGGCCCGCATCAGGATCAAGGCCGCGATAAAAGTCCTGAACTTTGAGCGCTACAAGATAGTGGTGAATGTGGCTCTAGGGCCGGTATAGGAGCAAGGGATGGTGGCTGTGAGCCGCTGCCTTTGGGACACATCCAGCGACTCATCTGCCTCCGTCAGTTACAACAACGGCGAGATGTTCGTCATCGCCACCGTCTTCGGCGTGTAATCATTCAAGTAGAGAATGGTCATACTCAACAGGGGCGAGTTATGTCCCTTGCCGAGACACGCAGTACAAGAAGGAACACATGGGCTATGCAGTCAAACGAGTTAGGACCTAACACGTATGACTTTCTCGCCCCTGTGTTCACTACTTGTATTGTTTTGACTTAAATACTTCTGTAGTGATACTTAGGTTAAAGCTAACTCAATCAGCCAAACCCCTACGGGACTGCCCTGGAAAACTTAGTCCGGGGGAAGGGGGTGGCCGAGGTGGGGTGGGGGGTGGGGGGTGGGGGATACTATTTTTCTTTTAGTTTCCAAAGTCACCCTGATCAGCCACACAGCTTTAAAAAAAAATTATTATTTTATGGGGTTTATGTTTCTGTCTGCTCGGTCCATTTGCCATTATTTTCCTTTTAAACATTATCTCTTCTCTGCGTAAATGTGTAATGCTAAGAGGTGATAAATTACCGTTTTATACCGTATCCCTGTAAATATTTTGTAATTGTAGTGAATTTTTAATATTTTTTTAAATTTTTAGGTCGTTGTAAAGTTTGCCGTTTGATGAATTAGCCTGAAGGTACAACGTTCCAAGCATTCCTTACCCTATTCAGCCCGGCCTGACGCACTACAGCAGAAGATGGGTCGACCATGATAATTCAAGGGTAGTGCCGGATTAACTTGGCGCTTGACGGCGCCAAGATAATCTGGCACTGCCCTTGAATTATCATGGTCGATCCATCTCCTGCAACTGGTGCATAGTCATTAGATGACGCCTCCAAAATTTGGGAAATACGGCCGTCGGGCTGAATGAGTTAACGGGCCTCGGATTAACGTCGGCCCGAGGACAATTTGCTCAGTGGGTAAGAGTACGGACGGTAAGAGCCTGTATGACATTAATGCGCTTTCCAGTTATATCGACCCGAGACTACAGGGACTAAAAACCAAAAGAGGACAACTCAACGCAGGTTCTCTCCCTTCAATAAAAGTTGTTCGGATATTAGAAATGGGTCAATATTGCACGTATCTGGACAAATACGGTGGATTAAAAGCCCGGAAAAACATGCGATATCGCATGTTTATCCGGGTTTTTAATCCACGGTTTTCGTCGGAATACTGCGTGCAAATTTGACCTAATTCTGATTTCTACCAGTACTTGAAATTGTCTGTTTGCATTTATTTAATCCTTTTAGCGCCATGGGCGCATTTCCCGAATTTTGGAAGTGTTACTCAGTTAATAACTCATTCTACCCCAACACCGAAATCCCCAAATGTTGTCGTTGTCCTCTTAAGACTGTATTGCAGTGCAGGACACAGATCGACCATGATAGTTCAAGGGTGATGCCAGAATAGCTTGGCGCCCATAGGCGCCAAGCGCTATTCTGGCATCACCCTTGAACTATCATGGTCGATCCTTATCTTGCTGTGGTGTCTCTGGGGTAGAATGAGTTTTAACGACTATGTACCACTTGCAGGAGGTGGATTGACCATGATAATTCAAGGGTAGTGCCAGATTTGACTTGGCGCCTGAAGACGCCATGGTCAATCACTGAATCTCCTGCTGTGGCGCTGATAGGGTTAACAGTCGCTCGATCATCGTCCACATCCATTTCATTAATAACCAAGGTGTATAGACTGATTAGCATGAGCCTCTCACGAGAATCCGTCTTCAAGTTTCTTGCCGGCTCAGCTCTGGTTATATCCGCATGCCGTTAGACTGTTCATTACTCTCTGCGGATTTTTGTCAAGTCTTCTCGTTGTTGTGCTTCCGTCAATATGGACTCATAAGCCACGAGTCAATAGCAAGCGACATCTAGCTCGTTTAATTAATGTAACGCCAAGGCCGCATTTCCGGCGAAAATTGTATAGGTATAACTTAACGTTTTACCGCCAGTTCAAAGAGATGGATCGACGATGATAGTTCAAGGCCTGACGCCAAGCTAATATGGCACTACCCTTGAATTATTATGGTTCAGCCATCATCTGCTGTAGGCTGTCGGGACCTTTGGATGAACCCCCATGTGCATGAAGCCACCGGCACTGCACGGTCAAACAGTAACGGTGGTTGTATGTACAAGTGGGTTAGATGTATAGTATCTGGAGCGATACACGCATAACTGAACTGAGAAGTGTAATCACACGAAATGCCTGAATAAACCTGACACTGTTGTCGGTAAATGTGCCGCAAAGTTATTCGCTGGCATCGTGTATATATTAGAACAATCAAAAGCGCGGGCGTGTGTGTGCGTGTGTGACCTCATGTGTGTGTCGTGCGTGTGTGCTTGTCACAGTGCCCACCTGTGTATGTGTCAGTGCCAACGTGTATGCGTGTTTGTGCGTGCGTGCTTGCCGCATGTGTGCCCAGTGTGTGTGTGTGTGTGCGCGCGCGCGGCTTGCGTGCGTAGGCCACAGTTCAGCTTATTCACATGTTACTGTCAAGTCGCAAACTGTTCTATAATTATCTTCACTAAAATAAAACGATAATTAATAAAAAATAATAACTGGACCGTCTGGCGACATACATTCAATTTTCTGTTTAGTTTATTTTCACAAGCAGTGCAGGCACGTCCTGAGAAAGTCTTGTTGCTGTCGGGACGTTAAGCAATGTACAATCAATCAATCAATCTCACCGCCGCCCGTAATCGAAATATCATCAAAATGCGAGGGGTTGGGGTGGGTGGCCGGAGGGGAGGGGGTGGCGCGCATGTCCTTGTAGTGTCGCCTCACGTTCTACCCGTCAGATTTATA
Source organism: Semisulcospira habei (assembly GCA_036245525.1). Lineage (NCBI taxonomy): Eukaryota > Metazoa > Mollusca > Gastropoda > Semisulcospiridae > Semisulcospira > Semisulcospira habei. The sequence continues at coordinate 172,082,622 of BTPG01000006.1, read as the reverse complement.
AGGTTTAACTACGAGGTGTACGCGCTGACGCGACTTTCACTTTATTGTGGAGGGGGATGTGGGTTCCCGCGGCGGAACCCGGCCCTCGACACCCCTCCCCTCCATCTAGATCCGCCCCTGAAAGAGCAGCAAACTACTACTATAAAACAATATGCATGCCAGATGACCATCCGGCCAAACACACGCTCACCACGGACCACAAAAGTAGAGGTAAACGCAACCAAACACCACAAATAAAAGCTGTAGTCCAAGAAAGCGAAGCGGCTATAAACCTAAAACTACCGTATAGAACACCGAAAATACAAATGAAAACCCCCATATGGAAACTACCTCAAATAGAAGTAGACCTGGACTTAACCAAATATCGGAAATCAGAAGATGGGCCCAAAATGAAAATAGAATTTAATATAAAAAAGGACACCATTTATAAAGACTACGTATTCATATATACAGATGGGTCCCACGACCCAATAACACACGCAACCGGACTAGGTATCCACCCCACCGGCAAATCGGATAGGGCCCTTAAACTACCAGACCACTCGGCGGTGTTCACAGCAGAGCTCACGGCCATCCTAGGAGCATATAAGGTAATAAAGAGCGATTTTCCAAAAAGCAAACATACACTCATAGTAACGGACTCGCTCTCGGCCGTGCAAGCAATCCAGAACTTAGACTCGTTCAGAGACGACCTTACATATCTGATCAGAGCTCAAGCTGCAGAACTGGCAGAACAGGGGAAGATAACCAAAATTATGTGGGTACCCTCACACGTGGGGATCCCAGGGAATGAACGCGCCGACAGAGTGGCGAAGAAAGGCCTCGAACAAGAATCGACCTTCTTTAACCTACCTCTGTCGGCAAACGAAAGATACAAGGCACTTCGACCTGCCTTTCAAAAACTATGGACAGATGAATTTCAACAAAATAAAAGAGGTAGAAGGAAAAACCTAGCGAGGGAGTTAAAAAACAAACCTATCATCTTCCAGGGAAAAAGGAAAGACCAATCCCGGCTATCAAGAATCCGATTGGGGGGCGAAAGATACCTAGTCCTTCCAAACCAAATAATATGCATGTGCGGCCACATACTAACAACGGAACACATCTTATTAGAATGCCAACACACAGAAGAAACCAGAACCACAATCCAAGAAAAACTAGATAACCACCTTACATTAGAAGGCCTCATAAACCCCGATTCCACAACATGGTACACCACCACCCAACTCACAATACAGCTAATCAACAAACACCCCTTAGTTAAGTACATATAAACAAACATAGAATCCCACTTGCCCCCTCCCATAGCATGAAAGGCTCATGGCCCTAGACCATGGCGATGAGTTCGGGGGTCAGCTCTCGTCGTCGTCCGAGCACCCCCGGGCCCGAAGTGCTCAAAATTAGATAGTCTCCCGACCGGGCAGGAAGGGGGCCAGAATGAAGTGAAAGAGGAAGAAAGACTGAATGTACGCAAGGCCAATAAAAGAAGGAAGAATGAAAGTAAGCAAGACCGAGCGAATGAAGGGGTTCCCCCTCCACCAATCAGCCCCCACCATCAACCATGGTACAGCACCCGCCCCCATTCCCCCCAAAAAAACCCAAGAATAAAGATTTTATCCTACCCCCACAGCATCCCCATACTCTCCACTCCCATCAAAACCACCCCGCCCGGACTGCCCGCCCGGGAGCACTCAAAAGATAGCACCCTAGACAGTGGGGGGCTCTCACGAAACCAGGTCGCCCAGAACTGCCCGGTGCCTGCTCTCTCGACCCGATTCCACGATCCCGAAACCTCTGGTATCTATCCACTCCGCCTCGCCCCGCCGCTCTCCCAATAAAGGCCGGGGGGGGGGGGGGGGGGGGGAGAGGGCGATCCTATCATCTCCAACCCTCTCATTTCATGGTCCGAGCACCCGCCCCCACCCCCCACAGATAATAAAGAGTCACCTCATTCATAACCCCCTCCCCCCCCCCTTCTCTTTTTTTTTTTTTTCTCGCCGAGAACACCTCCCCCATTTCTCTCAACCCTACCCGGTCGGGGCGGGACCGCCGGGAGCCGCGGTAGCTGCGCACGGTCAACCACTAACCAGGTGGGCCGGGCCCGGAGACCGCGGGGCACCCTGACGGAGCCCAAGCCCACCACTGGGCCTCCTGGGGCCGACCGTAGGCCCCGGGAAGGAAAACAGGGAAGAGCCAATGGATCAGGTCTCTTATATAACCCATGTCTTTCTCCGGAACTTAGGAAGTAGGCAGGAGAAACATACATACACAAACATGAAGGTGCGCTACTATATGTGGTCGGGTAAATACCCTGATTTCCCACAGTAGATGCACAGAACATTACACAACAATGTAACGATACAAATTTTGCCTCGAGTTATACATGATAGTCACAAACCAGATAGGTGAGGCTAGCGCTGGCAGAATTGTCTGTACTCAAACCAAGGGGAATCACAGCGCTGGACAGACAACAGTTAGATCCCCTGCCCCCGCCTATCAGGCACCCAATCACCAGCCCACAGAGAAATACGCATCTATCTATCTGGTTTGTGAGTATCATGTATAACTCGAGGCAAAATTTGTATCGTTACATTGTTGTGTAATGTTCTGTGCATCTACTGTGGGACCCCCACCCGGGTCTGCCCTGGGGGACTTGGGTGGGGTTAGGTATTTTTTAGTTCCCAGGGTCATCCTGGTCAGCCCCACAGGGTGGGTTTTTCTCTCTATTCTGGGGCATGTGTTTCTGTCTACCCTTTGTCCATTCACCTGTATTTGCCTTTTTAAAACTCTCCCTACTGTCTGCACTGCCTGTAGCTCTTGATATTGGATGTGTGTTGCTAAATGGTCTTAGCTTTATTTATGCCCCATGTTGTAGGTTTACTTTAATGTATTTGACCGGCTGGCGACATACATTCAATTTTCTGTTTAGTTTTTTTTCACAAGCAGTGCAGGCACGTCCTGAGAAAGCCTTGTTGCTGTCGGGACGTTAAGCAATGTACAATCAATCAATCAATCATCTACTGTGGGAAATCAGGGTATTTACCCGACCACATATAGTAGCGCACCTTCATGTTTGTGTATGTATGTTTCTCCTGCCTACTTCCTAAGTTCCGGAGAAAGACATGGGTTATATAAGAGACCTGATCCATTCTTATTTAGGAATGGAAATGATTGTCTTATTCTATACCTGCGTATTTCTCTGTGGGCTGGCGATTGGGTGCCTGATAGGCGGGGGCAGGGGATCTAACTGTTGTCTGTCCAGCGCTGTGATTCCCCTTGGTTTGAGTACAGACAATTCTGCCAGCGCTAGCCTCACCTATCTGGTTTGTGAGTATCATGTATAACTTGAGGCAAAATTTGTATCGTTACATTGTTGTGTAATGTTCTGTGCATCTACTGTGGGAAATCAGGGTATTTACCCGACCACATATAGTAGCGCACCTTCATGTTTGTGTATGTATGTTTCTCCTGCCTACTTCCTAAGTTCCGGAGAAAGACATGGGTTATATAAGAGACCTGATCCATTCTTATTTAGGAATGGAAATGATTGTCTTATTCTATACCTGCGTATTTCTCTGTGGGCTGGCGATTGGGTGCCTGATAGGCGGGGGCAGGGGATCTAACTGTTGTCTGTCCAGCGCTGTGATTCCCCTTGGTTTGAGTACAGACAATTCTGCCAGCGCTAGCCTCACCTATCTGGTTTGTGAGTATCATGTATAACTCGAGGCAAAATTTGTATCGTTACATTGTTGTGTAATGTTCTGTGCATCTACTGTGGGAAATCAGGGTATTTACCCGACCACATATAGTAGCGCACCTTCATGTTTGTGTATGTATGTTTCTCCTGCCTACTTCCTAAGTTCCGGAGAAAGACATGGGTTATATAAGAGACCTGATCCATTCTTATTTAGGAATGGAAATGATTGTCTTATTCTATACCTGCGTATTTCTCTGTGGGCTGGCGATTGGGTGCCTGATAGGCGGGGGCAGGGGATCTAACTGTTGTCTGTCCAGCGCTGTGATTCCCCTTGGTTTGAGTACAGACAATTCTGCCAGCGCTAGCCTCACCTATCTGGTTTGTGAGTATCATGTATAACTCGAGGCAAAATTTGTATCGTTACATTGTTGTGTAATGTTCTGTGCATCTACTGTGGGAAATCAGGGTATTTACCCCGACCACATATAGTAGCGCACCTTCATGTTTGTGTATGTATGTTTCTCCTGCCTACTTCCTAAGTTCCGGAGAAAGACATGGGTTATATAAGAGACTTGATCCATTCTTATTTAGGAATGGAAATGATTGTCTTATTCTATACCTGCGTATTTCTCTGTGGGCTGGCGATTGGGTGCCTGATAGGCGGGGGCAGGGGATCTAACTGTTGTCTGTCCAGCGCTGTGATTCCCCTTGGTTTGAGTACAGACAATTCTGCCAGCGCTAGCCTCACCTATCTGGTTTGTGAGTATCATGTATAACTCGAGGCAAAATTTGTATCGTTACATTGTTGTGTAATGTTCTGTGCATCTACTGTGGGAAATCAGGGTATTTACCCGACCACATATAGTAGCGCACCTTCATGTTTGTGTATGTATGTTTCTCCTGCGGAGTACTTCCTAAGTTCCGGAGAAAGACATGGGTTATATAAGAGACCTGATCCATTCTTATTTAGGAATGGAAATGATTGTCTTATTCTATACCTGCGTATTTCTCTGTGGGCTGGCGATTGGGTGCCTGATAGGCGGGGGCAGGGGATCTAACTGTTGTCTGTCCAGCGCTGTGATTCCCCTTGGTTTGAGTACAGACAATTCTGCCAGCGCTAGCCTCACCTATCTGGTTTGTGAGTATCATGTATAACTCGAGGCAAAATTTGTATCGTTACATTGTTGTGTAATGTTCTGTGCATCTACTGTGGGAAATCAGGGTATTTACCCGACCACATATAGTAGCGCACCTTCATGTTTGTGTATGTATGTTTCTCCTGCCTACTTCCTAAGTTCCGGAGAAAGACATGGGTTATATAAGAGACCTGATCCATTCTTATTTAGGAATGGAAATGATTGTCTTATTCTATACCTGCGTATTTCTCTGTGGGCTGGCGATTGGGTGCCTGATAGGCGGGGGCAGGGGATCTAACTGTTGTCTGTCCAGCGCTGTGATTCCCCTTGGTTTGAGTACAGACAATTCTGCCAGCGCTAGCCTCACCTATCTTGTTTGTGAGTGATACACCCACAGCTTTAATGCATTCGATTGATAGTTTAATGGTAGTGCCAGCATAGATTGGTGCCTGAGACGCCAAGCTATGCTGGCACCACCCTTGAACTAAAATAGTTGATCTAGATCTCCTAATCAGTAATGCAGCCTTTGTAGGACAATAAGCAAATTTTACAATGATTGTACATTGCTCAACGTCCTGACAGCAACAAGACTTTCTCAGGACGTGCCTGCACTGCTTGTGAATAAAAACAACTAAACAGAACATTGAATGTATGTGGCCAGCCGGTCAAACACGTTAAATAAACCTACAACATGGGGCCTAAATAAAGCCAAGATTGATTGTACATTGCTTAGCGTCCCGACAGCAACAAGGCTTTCTCAGGACGTGCCTGCACTGCTTGTGAAAAATAAAAAATAAACAGAACATTGAATGTATGTCGCCAGCCGGTCAAATACATTAAATAAACCTAACACATGGGGCCTAAATAAAGCTAAGACCATTTAGCAACACACATCCAATATCAAGAGCTACAGGCAGTGCAGACAGTAGGGAGAGTTTTAAAAAGGTAAATACAGGTGAATGGACCTCGGGTAGACAGAAACACATGCCCCAGAATAGAGAGAAAAACTCACCCTGTGGGGCTGACCAGGGTGACCCTGGGAACTAAAAAGTACCTAACCCCACCCAAGTCCCCCAGGGCAGACCCGGGTGGGGTTAAATAAAGCCAAGACCATTTAGCAACACACATCCAATATCAAAAGCTACAGGCAGCGCAGACAGTAGGGAGAGTTTTAAAAAGGCAAATACAGGTGAATGGACCAAGGGTAGACAGAAACACATGCCCCAGAATATGATTGATTGTACATTGCTTAACGTCCCGACAGCAACAAGGCTTTCTCAGGACGTGCTTGCACTGCTTGTGAAAAAAAACAAAACAGAATATTGAATGTATGTCGCCAGCCGGTCCAATACGTTAAATAAACCTAAGACATGGGGCCTAAATAAAGCTAAGACCATTTGGCAACACACATCCAATATCAAGAGCTACAGGCAGTGCAGACAGTAGGGAGAGTTTTAAAAAGGCAAATACAGGTGAATGGACTAAGGGTAGACAGAAACACATGCCCCAGAATAGAGGGGAAAACCCACCCTGTGGGGCTGACCAGGGTCACCCTGGGAACTAAAAAGTACCTAACCCCACCCAAGTCCCCCAGGGCAGACCCGGGTGGGGATGCCCCAGAATAGAGGGAAAAACCCACCCCGTGGGGCTAAAAAGTAGTTAACCCCAGCCAAGTCCCCCAGGGCAGACATCAGCCTCAGGATATAATGGGTTAATTCTTTCATTCGTTTGAGTCATCCATGTGCAAGAAGCAAAGATCCTCACGAGTTGATGAAGCCAGTCCATTTTTCGATACCCAGACACACCAACACCAAAGACAATACATTATATTATAGTAATATACTGTCTTTGCTCATATCACGTACAATATAAAATTACATTAAAAAAAAACGAAAACATCATGACAATTGACAAACCAGAGATGCGTATGCACTGCGCCCCTTATAGAACTCACCGACGCATTGGCCAATTTGCAAGGCTTTTTTAATAGGAGACATTTCAACATCACAATCAGGTCAGAGACAAAGGTAGAGACCCCGGACAGCTTTCATATATAGAAGAAACTTTGTGGGTTATGGTTCATCCCATCTTGTTTTTGTAGCAACTTCGATAGTCATCTTACACAGGTGTAACTGTACCAATGTTCAGAGGCATAGATGCTCAAGAACCCCAGCAGTTTGTGGGGGCTAACAACTATTTATACCTCTTGCCGAGACAGTTTAGCACGCTCATTACCAGACAGGTTAATGATGTCACCGGTGTGTCTTCAGGGTAGAACCTTTGGAAATGGTGTGAAATGTCCATTTATCCTCTGGCTGGCGATAGCGCTTTTTGTGCGATAATTCTTGCAGGAATCGTGACGAAACGTGCTACTGAGAGCCAAAGGGTTTATTAATATTAATACTTTGTCTCATCAAGCCCTTTTCGCTTGACATTTTTTTGTGAATTAAAATATGTACTATTACAATTCACCTACTTGTCTGTGGTGTCGTTTAATAGACTATGAAGTAAAGTGGTGTGTGACAGTTTGCGTGCAAATGCACATTTAGCAGAATAACATTGATCTGTAATGGACACACCAGGGTCTGGGCTGATTTAACCCTTTGCATGTCTCTAGCAGTTATTGTCATGATTCCTATAGGAATCATCAAGACAAACACCACTACCAACACACAAAGGGTTAACTCATTAATTCGAGACATGATGCAACCAGATACGCAGCATAAAGCCATGTGTTAAACTTGTTAAAGATTCCGGGAGTGAATTTCAAATTTGATAATGTACATAACGTAACGACTTGTGTAGTACCTGCAAACATTCATTCGCAAACTGAACAAGTGACAGGAAACAAAACTTATAAAAATACATTTAATGATCAAATATGATCTTACAAAATACCTTACATATATCTTCATATATTGTTCAGCAGTAGCACAAAGTAAAAGAAAACAAATTGATTCACAAACAACAAGGTAGAATCTCAGCATACAAAAGAATGGTAGCCAAAGTGAAAAAATAAAATGACTGAAAATGGTCCACAGACCAACTATGCCCCATGATCTACGACAAGCGGGAGACATAAATTTACATGACCCTCTGCAGACGCAGGGGCTCATGAGAATTTAGGCCTCTTGCAGATGGAACAGGCAATAGGCTAGCTGAAGAACTGTCCCTTCTAGTTCTTTGCTGAAAAAAGCTGCAATTAAGATTTTGAAAAAAAAGTTGATTGGTTGGTTGTACATTGCCTGACAGTAACAAGATTTTCTCAAGACTTGCCTGCACCGATTGTGAAAAAAACCCAACTAAACAGAATACTGAATGTCACCAGCTGGACTAGTATGCTAAATAAACCAGAGACTTGGTAGGGACGCTGCACCTTCATGCTAATTTATTATACCCTAGTTTACAAAAAAAAAAAAAGTAGGGAAGTTGAACCAGTCTCTTAGACTGAAGACTGTCACCCATGCCAAAGTCTGAAGGATAGCAGAAATGCTACTTGCATGTCCAAAAGCACTATGCTCAACCAAAGACTACTCTGCTAAAACAATAATAGAACAAAGAAACAAAACACACAGTCCTGATTCACAGACTTCAGTGAGCTCGAGATGCTAGGTCATACACAAATGCTACAGAGAAGAAAAAAACTTGCATAATTTGCAAAATCACAAAAAAATGTTTTTGAGCACTGTAAGATGCAAAATAATGCATACACAGTAAAAAACAAAACAAAGCGAAGTCAATCTAAGAAATATTACAAACTGAAAATGAAGTTTGAGAAGCTCAAATAAAAAATGAAGCACCTACTGTGTAATTGGAACACAAATACTACCTCAACAACTAATTCAGTTTTACTACCTACCTAGTCATGGCACGCGTCTGAAATTCCATCATCAACAAATATCCTCTACCATTCCTACCTAATTTGTAATACACATCTGATCTCACTACAATCAAACACGGTTAAAAGCCATATCTGCTAATGTTGAAGCAGTACTACAATGTCTGGCAGTTCTTAACGCACTGAGCCAAGGGCAATTTTCCAATGAAGACTTTATTATTGCACAATAGATTGTCAACCATGCAAATGCAAGAATAGTGCCAAAAAATTGATAAACTTGGCACCAAGCTATTCCTTGAATTTTCATTTCCCGGATCAAGTCCGAGAGTCTTCTTCCAGTTTAGTGACCAACATTAATATATTGGAGGAACTGTCACTTGTTTGGGGGGTGGGGACGGCGGGTCCAAGTAAAGGGGTTAGCTCATGCAATAGTTGTGGAAGTGTTAGGCAACCCGTTAAGACACTTTTGCAGCTATTGTTGCAGGGCACTTTGAACGAGTTAATCTATTCTGCCTTCAATTTTCTCATTTTCAGCTGAAGCACATCTCCCTACACTTTTGTCTACCTGTTCAGCTGTATACTCTTAAAATAACATCAACCAACTCATTGTCCAAAATATTCTCGAGTGCTGCCTTTGTTGACAATGGTGCTCACTGCCATAAGTCTTCTTCTGTACAACACTTTTAATCATCTTCCACACTGCTGGGCACCTTTGTTACAGGTTCATTTCCATGACTCACAACAGTTTCCACTTCTGTCACCACTTTTTTTTCTCACGGACTATTGCTCATCTACCTTTTCCACAGCAAAATTTCCCCCAGGGCTGGACTCAGTCATCTGTTTCTTTGGCTTATCTTCATTGTCTAACTGGCCCACAGACGTTTCCTCCGAGCTAGAGTAAACCTTCTCTCTGAACTGCTCATCTTTGTTATCTATCTGGTCTTTCTTTGCTTCTAACTGGTCAGCAGCATCAATGAACTCATCTTTATCAGCCACGTCACTTGGATCTGCCACACTTTTTCTATCGACAAGAGATGCAGCGTCACTGACATCTTCAATATCCCCCCCAGCACTGCTCTTCTTGTCACTGGTAGATTCATCATCAGGGGTGTTGCTTTCAGAAAAGCCCGAGTCAGATGTCTTGGATGGGGATACTGCATCCTGTGGGAAAATGAAGAAATTAACAGACAAGTTTCTGTCATGTGGTGAAGGATCCTGTCATCCTATGCACAGTTTACAGATAGTCAGACCTGTTTAACCCTTTGCCTGCCGGTAGCGCTGTCATGATTCCTGTCTGAATCATCGTGACAAAAAGTGCTACTGACACAGCGACAGCCAAAGAGTTAAGGTGACCACCCTCATCAACTATACAGAAGTGGTCACCTTAGATAGGGTCACAAAAGTAGCAGTAAAAAGACCACAGAACCCAAATGGGTGATCTCATTGGACGGATGGTCACCTAGACAGGTTTGATTACAGCGAAAAAACAAATCAGCAAGCTGGGGCCTGAAAGCCACACAGATGCTGATGAAGTCTCACAAATGATTGTATGTGCATTGCCAAGAATGTGCGTGGCTTCTCCTCACTTGGCCATGTTTTGTTTTGTTTTGTAAGGATACGCTTTTAAGGATATCCATAATCCTTTCTGTCACTTTCACATATGTCTATGCCACATTAAAACTAATAGTAATAAGACAGTCTCAAACTAAGCCCCCTCGCCTCTGAACTCAAACATTTAGCATTCACAGGTACCTGAAGCGAATCACAGTATGGGTATAACCAAGGGAGGGCATCAGCACTCAAAACTGTTAAAGCAAGGTACACCTACATTCCCTTGTATCGATTGATGTTCCTAATCCTCCCTTCATCCCCAAGACATTTCCCAAATTTAGGCGTCATCTAGCGCCTATGTACCACCTGCAGGAGATGGATCGACCTTGATAAGCGCTTAAATCTCCTTTATTATTATTATAATTCAAGTGTAGTGCCAGGTTAGCTTGGCACCTGGTGGCGCCAGCTAATATGGCACCACCTTTAGATTATCATGGTCAATTTATCTCCTGATGTAGTGTGCCAGGGATAAATTGGTCAAAGCAATTAATATAGAGGCCACTACTTTCTGTCAACCATGAAATACACAACTGAAACAGTAAACTTGATCTTAACGCAAATTAACACGAGACACTTGTAGACGAAATCCCTTCATTCCACCTGCAAGAGATGCAACTCCTTGTGAGCTCGTGAAGCTGTAGGGATTCATGAGAATATATATGACCAAGTGCCAAAAGGTGCTCTCACAAAGAGCGAGTGAGTGAGTATAGATTGCTTTACGTCCCGCAAGCGACAAGAGGACAACTGGGTTGAAAATCAAAGTTTGACATAAAGTACCAGAAAATGTATTTGGGTGATGTACACTGTATTGGTAATGTTTTTGTAAAAGAAAAAGGTAATATCTGAAATGGTTTTTGAGAAAATGCCCCTTAAAAATGTCTGGATATGTCATACATCAGGTATTGCGACATAGTGCCTCTAAATTGGTGGGATAAAAAACACAAATCTGTTTCCAAACAGTTAAAATAATAAGTAGTGGTCACAATTGACCTATCCAATTACTGCTCTTAGGCTTAGAATGTTCTAATCCCTGAACATGATTTGTGTTGCAATACCTTACATCCGACCATATTCAATTTTTAAAATATCCTACAACCAAGAAAAACACACCTTGTCATGTTACATACCACCGACAGGAATACACGCACACAGAAGAGCACAATGAGAGTCATCTTTGCTGCCCAAATATATTTATTGGCAGTCAGGGCCAGAATTTTTAACTTATGGTCGAACATCAGGATTGCAGCAGATATCCCCGGGATAGTTATCAGAAGCCACAGACACAAAGCCTCCCCCCCCCCCCCCCCCTGTTTCAAGCACAATATTTAACAAACAAAACAAATATGAAGAACAAACTGCATACAGCTTTCTGATATAATATACATAATGAAACATGACGTGCTAAACAGTCTGCGCCTGTAAAAATAAAACAAATATTCCAATAAATTTCATCTGCGTACAGGCTGAGTGCATTATTTTAACTCTGACCCTCAGATTCAGAAGGTCCTAACGGCCATGCAACTGGTTGTCCAAAATGGCTCATTTTAACAGTGCCTTCTCCCCCTAAAGTTCTACAATCCATGTGTTGAACGTCAGGATAGCAGCAACAAATGTTGGCACAAGCCTGACATCCGATAAATTTTTTATCATTGCATTATTATGTTATGAAATTCACCTGTTCCTTCATCTCATTATCTTACGTTTGCGTCACAACTGCACGTGTCCGTCAAACGACAAAAATACATCTGTGACCGTGTTCATCCAAATAACTCATTTACCAACTTTCATCGATCGGAGGTCAGATTTGCGACACGTGTTCGCAATCGAACATCAGAGTTGCTACAGCAGCGGTTGTCGCAATAACATTTTTTATCACAAGAAATCATCTTCATTCTCTAACCTACTGCCTAAAATCGGTGCTGGAGTCTCAGGCGATTCAAACTCTTGAAAATGGTCCTTTACAATATTTATAAAATAAACATTTGGCTTATTATATTGTCTATAATTACAATCGAACGTCAGATTTATGAAAACAGTTGCGACAAAACGTCACGAATTGTAGCTCTCCATTGACAGACTGGACATTCAAAACAACCACGCTGGAATGTGGCCCATAATGCATCTATCATAACCGGATGGTCGTAGATTAAAAAAAAACCCTAAAAAACAACTTCATTAAACTTGGCAAATAGTTGAACGTCAGATCTTGCGACAAAAACTGGGTGCTCACAATTTTTTTGCCAGCTTAGAAAACTGTGACGGAAAAGTAAATTTGAAGCACATCAAATATTCAACGAAAGCGAAACAACGCAATGACGCCATTTCCGGTTTGGGTCAGCGTGCCTTTCACTAGCACAAGTTCGCGGAAATTAAGATGCTGCTGTTGCGACAAACCGGACGTCCGACAGAGGCTCCTTTTAAGAACAATAAACAAAAGCATGGCTTATCTTTAAATCTTGGAAATACACGTATTATAAGATCAATCTTCCCTGAACATATGGGCTTGGTTAGCACCAGGTTTGTTATTGTTACTTTTACACGCGACGGCAAATCGTTGTCCGCTTCCCTGGGTCGATTTTCATTGGTGAATTCTGGCGTTTTACAGTATACTCACCAAACGGATTTACGTTAGGTGCAGAAATTATTACCAGTATATCTTCAATCATTCACACACACATTCCACTTGTTAAAGTCAACACATGTCTTTTTAAACAGATTTTAGTTTCCCGCAAAAGAGGTCACTCACTGCTTGCTCACCTCTTGGCACTTAGTCATATATGCCTCTTGCTGAAAAAATCTTGTTCATGTACAAACTTAGTTGTTAAGGGGGTATGGGGGGTTTGAGGCTCAAGTCAACCACCGAAAAGATTTCTTGAGATGTCCCCCACCTGAGCCAGCTCCCATGGTGGAGCTGCCTGGTCCTTGCAACGTCGCAGAGCAAACTTCCAGACGCCAAATCCCGACAGCCCTTTGGTGAACCATGCCTTCTCCACTGTGTAAAGGCCTGAAACATGCGAATTGTGTACCATGAAACAATCTGCTAGAGTAAACACATATTTGGATGCATACTGAAACAAATATGATACTGCTACCCCCCCCCCCCCCCCCCCCCACCCACCCCCCCCCCCCCCCAAAAAAAAAAAGAAACAAAAAAAAAGAAGAAAAAAGCAGCCTTAAGAATTAAAACCTATGCGTACCATCAAAACGATATCCCTCATCAGGAGCAAAAGGACTCTTGAGCTTGTATCCGCGGATAACACGCACTGGGTTACCCGTGGTCACACTTCTGCTGAGAGCCAGGTTACCTCGAGTCAGTGTCTGGTCCTTAGATTGAGGAGCTGTCCGCAGGTTCTGTCAGATGCAAATGGAGCATTATTCACCTTGTGCAGACACTGGTACTACTTACAGTACTGGTGGCAGTGTGTTAAACGGGGTTAATACTTTGGCTGTTGGTAGCAGTTTTTGTCATGATGAATCATCCTACAGGAATCATCTTGTTAAACCTTTGGCTTTTAGTAGCAGTTTTTGTCACAACGATTACTGCAGGAATCATCATGACAAAAACTGCTACTAAAAGCCAAAGGTTTAACAACTAAGCCCTAAGCCCCAAATCTGAGACTACATACAACTACTAGTCCATTAGGTACACTGATCATGATTATTCAAAGCTGGTGCCAAAACAGGTTGGCGCCTACAGGCTATCACTAAACTGTCATGGTCAGTCAAAAGCTTTTTATTTTGATGATTTTGTATTGAAGATTAAGATCTGCTGTGCCTTTTTATTTCAGAAAAAGAATGAGCCTTTGTAGCCAACAGTACAACATTTAATAAGAAAGTCAAAGCCATTATGTCTCACGTGTATGACTCATTTACATGTGTGACCTTTGTGACAAGGGTTGTTCTGCAGCAGCAAAATCCATGTATTCTGAAAAAGTAACCAATTTTCATACATCCGTCAACCCCCCCCTATCTTTGTACCAAATTTGGTTGAAAAATTTGCAAAAATTTGGGAATACCTACAATTTTATAAAAGAAATCAGCATTTTACACACATTTGCCAGCCTCTTGTGACCCATGACATTTTCAAGGGGTCATCCAAATTAGTATGCACAGGTATACCATCAGGTATCTCTGTACCAAATTTGGGTTTTAAGTTGTGAATAGTATTTGAGAAAAAACATCTTTTGTCAAAAAACAGCCATGTTAGACCTATTTCCTGAGCTCTTGTAACCCTTGACCTTTCTGAGGGATCAACAAAATTAGTGTGCATAGAAAGGTCTTACCATCAGGTATCTCTGTAGCAAGTTTGGGTTTTAAGTTGTGAATAGTATTTGAGAAAAAACATCTTTTGTCAAAATATGGCTAAATAGGACTATTTCCTGAGACCTTGTGACCCTTGACCTTTCCAAGGGGTCATCCAAATTAGTATGCATAGATAGGTCTTACCATCAGGTATCTCTGTAGCAAGTTTGGGTTTGAAGTTGTGAATAGTATTTGAGAAAAAACATCTTTTGTCAAAATATGGCTATGTTTTACCTATTTCCTGAGCTCTTGTGACCCTTGACCTTTCCGAGGGAGCAACCAAATTAGTACGTATAGTCTTACCATCAGGTATCTTTGTACCAAGTTTTGGTTTGAAGTTGTGAATAGTATTTGAGAAAAAATAAATTATGTCAAAATATAGCTTTTTTAAAAAAAACCAATTTCCTGATCCCTTGTGACCATACCTTTGGTATGTTTAGAAAGGTCTTACCACAAAGTATCTTTGGGCCATGTTTGAAGAATGTGGCTTGAATAGCCTCTGAGAAAATGCCAACGTTAAGTTTACCATGGACGATGGCGGACGGACGACCACTGGCCCAAAACATACCAAAAGTCTATCCTCAGATTTGCCTTTCTGCATCAAGATCAGTAAAATTAACACAAGAAACATTTTATTACTTACCATGGGCACATTAGTAATTTACAAAGCAAAACTTACCTTTGGATTATTCTTGGTTCCCTTGAGGTCTCTGCCACCTTAAAATATAACAAAATCAAGTCAAGAAGTACCAAATCAACGTGCAACTTGCAGGTGCAAAAATCCTCAATTATTACATGGAAGCCCCAGTTCAAGACAATTTCCGAATCTCCTGTATTTAACCAGTATTAACACACCCATCTTCAAAACGTCTCAGCTGGAGTTAGACTGATCACTGTAGTTCACGGGAAGAGCCCAAATAGAGAAAAAAACTAACGGAAAAAGTATCACATAAGTACCATAATATTTTCTCCACAAATTAATGAAAACCTCCCAGACTCCTTAAAAGTCAGAATTCCGAAAGGTCAGAAAATTCTTATATGTCTGCTACCTATGTTGCAAGTCATTATCAGTTGCGACTCCCAGAAATAAATTACTTTAATTCTATAGAATGGAAGTCAGACAGCTCTAGGAGTTTCACAGTTAATCCCCTCGGGGGCTTGAACAGCACCGATGGTCATAAGCAAAGGGTGTTCTGGTAGACACCACGACTTGCCTTCCCCAGTGTAAGTAAAGCAGTCACCCAGGTCAATATCATCCTCATAGCCGCCAGACAGTGCAATGGAATATGCCCCTTCCTCTCCTCCATGAATACCTGCCACTGTAGGCCTGAAACAGTAGACATGCAAAAACATTTTGGCATTTTTGTTGTTGATAGTATGTAGCAAGAAATAATGACTATCCACATCGAAAGATCCACAACAGGAAAATACTCTTTTTTTTTAATGATACATTTTTGCTATAGTGCAGAATCAACTAAAACAATACCGCCCCCCCCCCCCCCCCCCCCCCCCAAAAGAAATACTCTATGTATAATTGGAGACAACATGCACATACACGTCTCTTGCACACAAGTGGCAGTTCTCACAGGGTAAAATGCAAATTGTAAACAGTAAGTTACCGGTGGACTCCATCGCGGCAACATTCCATTCGGGTCAACCATATTGTGCCAACATCCACACCTGAAAGAGGCAAGGGTTACATTTACAGTTATAACTGTGCCTGAAAAATGTAGTACTCACAAAGATAAGAACAGCAGCAAAGACTCCAGACAGCACAAAAATGTCTTTCATGCTCCAAAACGCACTATTACCCCATGAATTAATGCCGACTACTTGAACTCCACTCTAACCATCAACACCGCGTTCAGCAGAAAACGCTATATTCTCTGTTACAATACATTATCAAACCATCATACAAATAAATAAATAGATATGTTTTTTGTGTGTGTGAGAGAGAGAGAGCGATTGAGACAGGATTTTGCGCGA
This sequence comes from Semisulcospira habei, assembly GCA_036245525.1. Taxonomy (NCBI): domain Eukaryota; kingdom Metazoa; phylum Mollusca; class Gastropoda; family Semisulcospiridae; genus Semisulcospira; species Semisulcospira habei. The sequence goes on along the minus strand of BTPG01000006.1, from coordinate 172,066,052 downwards.
TAGCTCACCAGTTAAAATATCATGGAAAGGACACACACACTGTCACAACACATTTAGAGGAGAGAGTGAAATGAGTTAATTTATTTTAAGGAACATACAGATGATGCAGTTTTTCTTAAATAAATCTGCGGACCCTCTATAATGCTAGGATGGGGGTCTGTGTACCCTCTAAAATTTATACCTGGGGGTCTATAGACCCTTTAACCTGTTGTAAAAACAGAAGCCCAGCCGCTCTACTTACAAAAAAATAAATAAATAAAAATCCCACCACAGTTCACATGGGGACTTTGTCAGTTATTTCTCCACTTGATACTATCAAAAGCCTGAAGTCAGGACATAAACATTAACTTGGTTATGATTGTCTGTTCAAATATTTGTTCTCAATGCCTCTGGGCAGAAAACACTCTAACACTGGGCGTCGAACACTTGTGGTACATTATATTGTTGAGTTGGGCTATTTTCAGTAGTAAAATTTTCAGTTTTGGCTAGTAACATTTTCAGTTTGGCTAGTAAAACTTGGAAGTCACTAGCCAAAGGCTGGTGGGCAAAATTTTAGACTTTCAGGGCCGTTCTACCGGACTTCAGCACGATGTCCAGCTCCTGGCCCCCAGAGCTGGCCTGCCGGCATATCAACTGGTTGGAGCTGCAAGCAGTTTGGCAAGCCCTCATCGCTTGGGAGACCCGACTCGGTCATCAGGAACTCCTGGTCCTCTCCGACAACGCGACAGTGGTGGTGTACATCCAGAAGCAAGGCGGTACTCGCTCCCCCAACCTGTGCATGCTCCTCTACCGTCTGATGCTCTGGTGCCAGGACCGCGGCATTTCACTCCGGGCCTGACACATTCCTGGTCACCTAAACGTCCTGGCCGACTCTCTCTCACGTCGTGGCCAACTGCTACACACGGAGTGGACCCTTCGATGAGACATCTTTCAGATGATCTGTACACACTGGGAGACCCCTATGATTGACTTGTTCGCAACGAGGTGGAACCACCAGCTTCCCCTCTTCGTCTCCCCGATCCCGGACCCACTGGCCTGGGCAGTCGACGCACTCTCCATCCCGTGGGATGGACTCGTAGCTTATGCTTACCCCCCCCCCCCCCCCCCAACAGTCCTTGTCCCCAGCATCCTCCTCAAGCTTCGGGGATGAGTTCATCTACAGTACTGAGCATCAAAAGGGGTCAGCGCGGTGCTTTTCAGATTTCGATCAAAATAAGGCATGTAGTGACATTTGTTGTTGCAATGCATTAAGATAATGTTAATGTATAAATTTGTATATTTTGGGCTATCTGTATGATGAATTTAATTGTGAACTGATAATAAAATGTTGAAATATTGGCCCAAAATGGCTTCCCAAAAGAGGAACGGTATCAGTGGGTGAACTCAGATGAAGATTGTGACTACATCAGTGCATCACTACAATAAATTATTTTTTTAATTTAGGCTTCATACATTGAAAAATCAGTGCTAAACCTTTTTTTTTCGCTTTAGATTTGGATATTGACACGTTTATGGACGAAAATTGGTGTTTCGGATGCATAACGAAGTGTCCCACTGCAACATATTTTTTCACTTTTCCAAAGTCGGCAACAAGACAAGATCCGCTTGTCTACCATGTGCATCAACAAACTATACCCAAAATACTTCATTTTGCACCATAATAGGTTACAAATATTTGAAGGATTTGGATGCTGAGAATTTTTTTATATCGCGGTGTCCCAAATGTCACGTCTGAAACGCAACCCAAAACGATCGCAGAAACTCGTTCAAAACTCGCTTTCCGACAGGTTTGCTTGTGTTGTGGGAATTCCCCAGGAAATTTCACACAAACTGATGTTTACACAGAAAATCCATAGACATTTTAGCCCTGGTACGCAAAAAACAGTGACGCGTCCCGACTTCTGACCACCATGCGCCTGAAACACGTGCGCCTCATACGGTTTGAATCTCCAACTGTTACCAAGTATCTTGGACCATCTGCATTACTGGTTGGCATTTTTATATTCTTTTATGTTCCATGCATCAATCTAAATCATTATTATTTGCATGTTTGTATTTTTATAGGAGATAACAGTTGTTAAATAGAATGTGCTTACGTTTACTCTGTGTCTCGTGGAACATCGGTAATGAATTTGGGGACATTTTCAAACAAATCTGAGACAGCACCAAAATTAATTTTGTGTGCAATGACTATTATTATGCATAGTGTTCATCAATCATGTAGTGATTTTTTTCTAAATGCCTTCAAACCTAAAAAGAATTCTTGTTTGTTTAGGACGTGTCATGTGACGTCACGATTGCATTTTTGTGTAAAGTCCCATGCAGCATCGGACACATGAACGTTCAGACTTTTAGGTTTGTGAAAAGACTAAATCATAAAAAATGTATCGTCTTCGAGAGCTTAATTTATTAGTGTAGTGAACCATCTGTGTTTCCTTTCTTTTTACAAATTGCCGAGCATTCAGATGGCAAGTCTAGGTTTAGTAATCTCCGTTACTGACACATTCTGGGACGTCATTCCTGCTTGGAACGGACTCCTGATCAAACTGCCTACCATTGCCATTAGTGTTTGCAATATTTTTCTGTATATATATCTATATTTTATGAGATATCTTATGCTATCAATGATTGCATGTCCATCAGACCAGAACAACTGGAAATGACACCTAATAAGTCAAAACAAGTGTTCTTTCATTCATGGTGTCCCGTGACATCTGAAACGTCATAACCAACAAGTGTAATATTAGGAGATGCAACTATTATAATTTTATTGTTTTTGGTTCCCATATTGTTTCACTTGTTTTATACCTTGCTTGTGCTTTACTGGAAAACAGCTGTTCTTGCTTTTGTGGTGAAATGATTTGGTACGACGTTTCAGATGCTACAGTGTCCCAAGTTTTGACGCAGCTGTAACCGTTCGTTATGGCGATTTATTTTCTAAAATCACCTCAAAACGTATATTTACACTTTGACTAAACATTACATGTTCACAAAATGGTGCATATTTCATTTAATTAGAGTGGGTGCATTGCATGTGTCCCTATGGTGCATCTGAAACGGGTATCATACCCCCTCAGTCAAACCTCAATTGTGTCAACACAGAACAAATTATTTTCTTTTTTCGATTTGTATTTATACTTTGTCAGACATGTCTAAAACAGACATTGTTTCATCTGTAACATTTTTTTCATCCTATTTTCCCACTTTTGGTGCTCAGTACTGTAGATGAACTCGGATGCAATGCGGTCATCTTGCTGGTCGCTCAGTTCTTGTGGAACCGGTCTTGGACCACCAACCTCCTCAGCCTCTCCACCAAACCCCCCCCCCCCCCCCCCCCCCCCCCCCACCTACCTACGCCGGGGACCATGCCTCGCCAATCGCTCTTTCACCCATGCCCGGAGCGTCTCCTCCTTCACGCCTGGAGATTGTGCGGCACGCCCTCACCGCTAGAGGCTTCTGGAGTGCAGCAGTGGAAGCGATCTCTGCCGCCCACAGACCCTCGACGTGGCGCGTCTATGAGGGAAAGTGGCGAGTACTGTGCTCCTGGTGCGAGGGCCAACGCCTCCCCCCCACCGAACTGAAGAATCCACAGCTCGCGGACTTCTTCCTCTGGCTCTTCGCAGACCAAGGTTTGGCCCCCATCACCATCCGGGGGGTACCTGTCCATGATTGCGGACACCTACCGGCACCTCGGCCGCCCTGACCCTGGCGCCTGTAAAGACATCGCCGACCTTATGACTCACTTTGGCCTGCAGTGTCCAGTGCTCCACTCACTCATTCCGCGCTGGGACCTCCCCTGGGTACTGACGTGGCTAAACTCCGCTGCCGTTGGCCCATTTCGTGGATGTCACTCGTAAGACATGTTTCCTGTTGGCGCTTGCCACCGCGGCCCGAGTCAGTGAGCTACACGCGCTCTCGGCGCGCCCTGCCTGCCTACAGTTTCGTGTGGATGGCTCCGTGCAGCTTCTCACGGACCCTGCTTTCCTTGCCAAGGCCGGTCTCATAATTATCGGACAGAAGAATCTTTACTGTCCATATCTCTTCAACACATCGTTCCTCTTTGTCTTCGATCTTTTCAGAAAACAAATCAAGCAGCATTTAACGTGCACGTTTGTCGCCATTTTGCTTACTGATTACACCACCTTGCCCGAGACAATGATCTAGTGTCGGAAATTTTTACGCAACCTTCTTATCATGCTGGCCTGATTTTTGTTTTTTGAAGTCTGCATACTTGTTCTTTTACATCACTGCCGAACCTTCAAGCTAGAGCGATTGAACATTACACATCGACTTAAGTTACAATATGTTACTACATGTGTGGTCGATGTGTTGTATACTTATAGTAATAGACTTATGGTCATATAGAATGAAGGTTTCCGGTGTAGTATATATATTTGGCAGAGCGCAGTTTGTACGTATGGTCGCGCACGCATTGCACTCTTTGCACGTGCGTACTAGTGTTGTTTTCCCGAATGCATTTTTTCTTTACAGAAGTGAATTAACAAATCCAAAGTAATGCCACAGACTACGAGCCGGTCATGTTTCCAATCAGCAACACCTGCATAAAATACGGGGCTGATTTTTTTTCAAGCCACGTACATACCGATGAGCCTTTGTGGTTGCAGGGGACTCTGTGCCTCCTGAAAAAGGATGGGACTAGTGGGGGAATTGTTTAGTGTTTTTGGCAGATCAATTCAAACTTGGCAATTCAGTCGACACACAACACCAGCGATCAGTCGTGGCCAATGGTGATAACAGGTGTTAACTGCTTTTTCGCGTTGGGCAACAGGTACGTGCATATGTGCGAGTGTCAACGGTCATCATCACCCTCCACCACAATGCTTTCTTTCAGTGCGCATTGCCCTCTTAGTCACATACCTAAACCCAAGCATCTTCCTCGGTCTGATGATGTACATGCAGCTGACCACTGAAAGCTTGATTCCTATGGGACCCTGCGGCTGAATAAGCACTTGGAGATATGTGCTGCTTCTGTTTCCAGGTGTGGGATTCTAGTAACAAAGGAAACGAGGAAAATCAAACGACGGGGCGGGGAGGTGGGAGGGGGGGAGGGATAGCGTGTCCATCATTTCAGCGGCCAAAAAATCAAACGACAGGGGGCGGGGGGTGGGGGGGGGGGGGGGATTACGTGCGTTTCCACCGTTCGGCAAAGTATCGAAGAACCGACAGGGGGAGCGGGGCCAGACACCCCCAGAAAGGGACATTGTTATGGCACCCCTGATCCACCCTGTAAAAATGGAATGTGCTTACCAGATCATCGTCAGATATACACTAAACATACACTCTGTCTTGAACACTATCCTTTCTCATCGCCATTTTCCACCGCGACCTAAAGCTACCGGAAGTATCGGGCGATAGTGAACCAAACTACATACAAATCCAACCCATTTGAGAATTTTTTGCCATTTAAGAAGAAAATTTATTTTTTCGTTTTTGTTGTTTTTAGACGCGGAAAATAAGTATGTTTCAGCGGAATCGTGAAAGAGTGTCCGCGGAAACATCCCACCCCTGTTTCCAGTTGATCATGCAGATGGAAGGGACAGCTGAGGTCCATTAACGACATAAGCTGACATATAACAGGAAAAAGCATCCATTCTCATGATCCCCTGCGGTTCTCTTTCGCCCCTCTGGCTGCAGATGTCATGAGAATCTATGCATTTTTACAGGGGATTCTTGCAGACAGGTGTGGTTTGCGACTGAGACAGTCTAATCCTCCATTTAATGACTTGATTGCTTGTGTACTCTCCTTCACTTCAAACAAGGGTGACGTGGCAGTGAGTTGCAGATACACCTGTGACACGTGCCTTAAGGGGTCCTAAGAATTTACACACCTTTCAGAAGAACATAACTTATTGCCCTGGTTAGGAACCGAAACCAGCTTCATGTAAAGCGAAATTTCGTGTTAAGCATTTCGTGTTATCAGTGAAATTTTAATACAGAATAAGAAGGCTGTCGGCTGGGAATTCAAAAACGGTTCGTGTTAACCGGAAATTCATGTAAAGCGAGTTAGTGTTAACTGGACTCCACTGTATCTGTCCCTCCTGCAGTACGGAGCGGTATCCATTTTTCTATCAACACTGAGGCTTACATGTGGCACAGATCTTCATAGGCTACATAATTAATGTCTTCCTGATGCTCCATGCAGGGCTCCATGATAATCTGTACCCCCTATAGACAGGACAGATTTTGTGGTGAAAACGTCAGTCATAATCAGGGCAGAGGTGTGGGCGGCAGAAGGAGAGGCAATTGGTAAGGGCACAAGAGGCAGATGACATTTCCGCCCTTATGAAACGTGCTAGCTAGGGATCTGCTGCAAAGACCATAAAATACAAACAGCTAAAATTTGATTCAGATTTAATTCACAGACTACCTGGTATTCTTCAGTCAGTCTTATGATGGACACAGCTTAAATAAGGCTGTCCTTGGACAACACAACAGAAAATTCTGCATTGTATGCACCATTCGACTGAGGTGTGCGAGATGCAACAGGTCGGGGGGATGGTGAACAAAACAGCCAGGGCTTCCGTTTTAGTGCGTCTGCACGTCTATGAAGTATTAAAACTCAAAATCACGTACTGAAAATGTAACTAAGGGGTCGTCAGACGCACTAAAATTAAGTGCATCTGCGTCCAAGACGTATTATCCTTGCACCACCGTGCGTACGCTAACAGGTCAGCGACAGGCGTTCTATTTTTAGTGATGAGTTGGTTCGTTCAACCGCTCGCTTAGTCGCAGCTGTGTTCAGAATCGACCCAACTCCCGGGTCGTACGAGTGTAACTGGACGGGCAACCTGTTAGTTTACGTGTGGTGCCAGGATGTTATTACAATGTGCGCGCTACATGCTGAACGCGTTACTTTGCTGTGACGTCACCATTCATAGTATTATGGGATACGGCATCGTACGTTTTACTTTCAAACTGGAAAGAAGTTGTACTGAAATGGTGGAGAAAAAGCAAAAGAATCTGGAATGCTTCGGATTCGTCAATCCGGCACCTTCTGATAAACGCTTAGAAGAAAGTTCCACTTCAACACCGCCATCTCCATCGACAAGTGGCGGTACCAGAAATAACACTACTGAGCCGCGTGTGGCACCGCCGCTGCGACACTGTTTTCAGAGTTCATGGCTGCGTGCATTTTCACGGCTAAAGCACAACGGCATATGGATGACAAGCGCAATGTGCATGGAGGCAAACAGCTGGGGGTCTACAGACCCTTTAACCTGTTGTGCAAACAAGCCCAGCTCTACTTACAAAATATAAATAAATAAAAAATCCCACCACAGTTCACATGGGGATTTTGTCAGTTATTTCTCCACTTGATACTATCAAAAGCCTGAAGTCAGGACATAAACATTAACTTGGTTATGATTGTCTGTTCAAATATTTGTTTTCAATGCCTCTGGGCAGAAAACACTCTCTAACATTGGGCGTCGAACACTTGTGGTACATTATATTGTTGAGTTGGGGGGCTATTTTCAGTAGTAAAATTTTCAGTTTTGGCTAGTAACATTTTCAGTTTGGCTAGTAAAACTTGCAAGTCACTAGCCAAAGGCTGGTGGGCAAAATTTTAGACTTTCAGGGCTGAAACTCAAAAAGCAAGTCCAGACATTTGGACAGAAATACCTTTGTCACCGGATCTCAGAATTACCAGCATTCGGCGCTCCGGCATTCCCCATGAAGAATCTGCGGACCACAAACATGGGCTTGCGGCAGGAAATGTCAGGCTTGATGCAGATCGTGCACGTCGGCAGTATGGGCAGTTTAAGAACTACTCGAGTAGGCACAGGGGAAAAAGAAACCTCAAAATGATGTCAAAACTTCTTATCAACAACCACACAGACACCTTCCCTGATTTCTATGTTCTGGCAAATATATCTGTCACAATTCCCGTCTCCTCAGTGAGTTGTGAACGCGGATTTTCTGGCCAAAACAGAATCCACACCCAAGGAAGAAGCTCACTCTGTACGAAGTCAGTCAACACGAAGCTGATCATTGCCTATGAGGCTCGAGAGAAAAACTTCAAAGAGGAGGATGTTCTGCAAAGGGCCTCTCAAGTGTTTCAGAAAGCTAAAAAGAGGAAAGTAAGAAAACAAGACTGTGCACAGACCAAGAGGAAGAAAACCAGTTAGATTCGCTGAGTGAACCAGACTGTACAGCTAATTGTGTTCTGGTCAGTGTATCCCACACCCCAGAAACTAGAGTGTCACAAGTAAGGTTTTGTTTGCAACGAACGACTCCCAGCAACGAACGAGAGTCACGATGCATAACAACCATGTACCATAAGGATAGACAACATTCCACACATCTCCAAGAGGCATAGATCATAATTTATGAGCCTTCCGGGATCATGGGGACCTATGCCTCGACATGGTGAGGTTTATAGTGTTTTTTATGCTTATTGTACAAAGTCCAACCTGATTATCTGCCATGAATCACTCCCCAATCCCCTGCATTGTTGGGAGTCGTTTGTTGCAAATGAAACCTCCCTATCAGTGTCAAACTTGCTAAAATGCAAGTTATTCAGACTTTAACCCATTTAGCCCTAAGTCTGTACAGCAGGAGATGGATTGGCCATAGTAATTTGAGCATAGTGCCAGATTAGCAGGGCGCCATCAAGTGCCAAGTTTATCTGGCATTATCATTGAATTATCGTGGTCGATCCATCTTCTGGTACATAGCTTTTATGTACATCAGTTCACACACACACACACACATATAGAGAGTTTAGACAAATCAGACTTTTGTTGTCAACATGCATTCAGCAGAAAAGGCTATATTCTCTGTTACAAAACATTATCAAATCATCATACAAATTAATACATGTGTGGATTTTTTTCCTCTGTGTGTGAGACAATGACAATGATTCTTTATTTTACAACAGTGAAAGTTTTGGTGAAACCATTTTTCGAACTTGCCGTTGCTAATCTACTTTACATATAATGCACAAATCACAAAATACTATCATTAAATTGCAAAAAACTAAATATATAACTAACAAAAAATTGAAATATAAAGTTTTAAAAAAGAAGAAGAAATAATTGAAGAAGTAGAAATAAACATAGAAAATCTCACACATACAATTGTAAAGGTATAAATCTCCATACATACATTCATAAACACAAGCACGAGCACAAAACATACAAACACACACACACACACGCGCGCGCGCACGCACACACACAATACGTGCAGCATTAGCATCTTGTATTAACTGAAAATATAACTGAATTGAAGAGTTAGAAAGGGGAAAATCGTACACTGCAAGTGCAGGTTGCTGTGAAAATCTTACGATGCTGAGGTGAGGTACTTGAAGAGAGCGGTTTTAAAAGACGAAAGCGTTGATGTTGTAACATGTTTGGGCAATGTGTTCCACATGCTAGCACCTGAAAACGCTAAACTTGTCTTATAGAGATCGATTCTAGGTCGTGGCACAGTAATGGACTGCCTTGATCTGGAGTACGTTGATGCCGTGAGGGAAAACATTTTTTAAAATATACTCGGGGAGTCTGTTATTCAATACTTTGAATATCGTTATTCCCTTATTGTATAATAAATGTTTTTTCAAGGAGAGAAATTCTAAGGTTTTCAGTTTATTATCCGTTGTTGAGTTAGGGTCTGAAAGGATAAGCTTCGCGGCTCTGCGATGAAGAGAGTTCAGTCTCTTTAACTGGACCTCGCTTGCGCCATCCCACACCGTAGAAGCATAATCTATATGTGACCTGATGTGGGCGTTGAAGAACAGTTTTCGTGTTTCTACATTAGCTATATGTTTTAACTTGGATAAAATAAACAGTTTCTTTGATATTGTCTTACATATATTACCAAGATGGCGTTGCCATTTAAACTGGTTATCTACAGTAACGCCGAGAAGACAATGTTCAGTTACCTGGCTGATAGATTTGCCTTGAAGGGACAAGCTGAGTGAGAGAGTGCCGAGCTGGTGCTTTTGGCGGGTACTTACAACCATACATTCAGTCTTTGCAGGGTTTAAGATCATGGAATTGTTACTGCACCAGCTGTTAATGTCCTGTAATGTGTTTTGTAGGCGCGTGTCAATTACTTACAAATCCTTATCGGGAGTGTGTATCGCAGCATCATCAGCGAACATATCGCATGCAACACTATCATCACTAATTGTGAGTGGAAGGTCGTTAATGAACAAACAGAATAAAAGAGGGCCTAAAATAGAGCCCTGGGGCACGCCATGCTTTACTTTGCAGCGACTAGAATATGTACCATTAAGGAGAACTTTTTGTCTTCTGTTTTCTAGGTAGGATTTGCAAAACACGGCTGCGCTTTTAGTATATAAGGATATTTTCTTTATAAGTATGTCATGGTCCACCATGTCAAAGGCTTTCCGGAAGTCTAAGAACACTACACCTGTTAGTTTGGAATCATTAATAGATGATAACCAGGTATCTGCCATCCTTATTAAGGCAGTGTGACAGGAATGGTTTGGTCTGAAGCCTGACTGCAGTGAATGGATGAGATTTTGGTTTTCTAAGTATTCAGATAGATGCTTATGGATGTGCCGCTCTAAAGGCTTCGACAAAACAGGTAATAGTGATATGGGGCGAAAGTTGTTGATATCACTCAGATCTTTTGATTTTGGTAGGGGGATCACTTTTGCATCTTTAAATATGTCCGGAAAAGACTTTTGGTTTATACAGAGATTGTAAATATATGTAATACTTTCGACGATATATGGAAGAGATATCTTGAGTATTTTTGAGCTGATCTCATCAGGCCCGGATGACTTTTTATTTTCCATCGAGGAAATTAATTTACCCACTTCGTGGACTGCTATAGGCGGCATCGTGAATGGTTCTTTGTCTGTATTTTCCCGGTTACAGTGGTGTACTAGCGCGTTTGGACAAACATACTCACACGAGTTATTTCCTGTTGGGATTAACGATTCGGCTATAGAGGTAAAGTGGTCATTAAACCTATTTGCAGTGAGGTGGGGTGATACAGGCGCACTATTTTTATTTGTACCTCTAGTTACTAAATTAATGGCACGCCATACAGTAGATGAGTCTTTGCTTTGCTCAACTACTTTATCGAAAAGAGATCTCTTTGCATTTAAAACCATATATTTAACACGATTACGCTGTGTTTTGTATTCAGTAAACCGCTTCTCAGTTGGTCTCTATGTTCCATTGCCTCAATCAGATCCGCAGTCAGCCATGGTGGAACGGTAGCGTATTTCACTCTTTTGTGTCTCAGAGGTGCGTGTTTGTTCAGCACACCAAGAAAAATCCGGTACCAGGTATCTAATGCTTTATTTGGGTCACTATCGTTATACACGTCGATCAATCGTGCTGTGGCTAAATCAGCCAAAAAACCACTTTCATTAAAGTTTTTAAACGATCTGTAAGTTATGAAGTGTGGACTTGCTTTTTTTAGCTTTGGAAGTTTTCACATGTGCAGCTAACTGGATAGTGGTCACTTACACTAAGACTATTTACTTGAGTGTTGCTAACTGCTGGAGGTTTTTTGGTATAAATATGGTCTATAATAGTGGCTGATGATGGCATAATTCTGGTGGGCGATGTTACCAATTGGTGAAGACCGACAAGGGTAATAGTACATTCCCATGATGGATGGGGTTTAAGAAAGTCAATATTAAAATCTCCAAGAAGGAGAACATCTTTGTTGTGAAAGTCTGTTTTATCGATCATGTGTAAAAAGCTATCGTACCACTCAAAGGTGGCTGCAGGGTTTCGATACAGAAACCCAACAAGTAAGGGCGGGGATTTAGAGTTTTTGATTTCTACCCAAATACATTCTACATCACCAGTTTCTAGGTCTTGTCGCCTGTGGGTTATGTGTAGAATGGATTGATGGATATATACTGCTACACCTGTCTCACCCTGTACTGACTGGTCTCTCCTGATAATAGAATAATTCGGGATGGCGATGGCTTCATCACTGATGTGGGCGGCCAAACTAGTCTCGGTTAAACCGAAGAGATGGAAATAGTTGGGGGTATTAACATACACACAGACATCCTGAACTTTGTTTGCCAGGTGGTAGATATTTAGGTGACCGATACGAAATTGCTGGCCTTTTTTCTCGGGTCTGTTCATAGTTGTATAAATCATGTTCAGATAATAAGGTAAAAAACCAGGGAACAAAACTAAGGTACAGGATACAAATAGTAGAAGGTTACGCAGTTAAACCAGGAAAGAAATTACATGTACAAGTAAAATATCAGATGAAACAAATAAAGACTAATTCGACTTTAGTCTCAGTACGTCAGCTGAACGGCGGTTCACGCCAGAAACCGTGTATTACAGCACACGCAAAGAGCACAAAAACAAAAACTTGCAGTAAAGAGTAAGAAACGACAAGTGTACGATCTGAGAAAAACCCGCTATAAAGAAAGGGTTTATGTCAGAATTCGTATATAACGAAGTCCATATGTTATAACAACACACTCGCTTTTCATTGAAAATGTAAGACAGGCGATAATCTCAGTCACCTGAGAACTTAATGATTGTACATTGCTTAACGTCCCGACAGCAACAAGGCTTTCTCAGGACGTGCCTGCACTGCTTGTGAAAAAAAAAAACAACTAAACAGAACATTGAATGTATGTCGCCAGCCGGTCAAATACGTTAAATAAACCTAACACATGGGGCCTAAATAAAGCTAAGACCATTTAGCAACACACATCCAATATCAAGAGCTACAGGCAGTGCAGACAGTAGGGAGATTTTTAAAAAGGCAAATACAGGTGAATGGACCTCGGGTAGACAGAAACACATGCCCCAGAATAGAGAGAAAAACTCACCCTGTGGTGCTGACCAGGGTGACCCTGGGAACTAAAAAAGTACCTAACCCCACCCAAGTCCCCCAGGGCAGACCCGGGTACCTGAGAACTTAAGGTTACTAGTCAAAAGAGTTCATGCAATGATCGTGCACTGCGAGTCGGGTGTTCCGACTGTCCGACAAAGCGGATTCCGGTCATTAATAACACATTACACGAATAGTTTACGGTTTGTTCACTGTACTAGAAACACTGTTTCACAGAGCAGTAGTGCACTAATGATCAGATGTGGTCGTCGTTCATGTGTCTCTGTCATCAGATGTGGTCATCGTTCATGTGTCTGTCACCCAAAAATCGGTTAATCCATAGTAACTATGACAACCATCAGCAGCTAGCCTGAGTAAGTCGTCTCCGAGTTTATGCCAATTTAACAAGCGAGGTTGATGACACCTTCACGCAAACTCATACCATCACACACACGACCCACGGGTTTGTACACACATACCCTTTTTACTTCCAGCGCCAAGTCGGTAGGAGCGACTGATTGACCCTGAAAGCAGAAAGGCAATTCCCGACCAGTTGTGCGCCCTGCAGGGCAAAAACTGATCAGACAAAACCTTAGAGCAGTAAACGTCCATCCATCGCTCCCCGTGTGTACACAGTGCAGAGATGTGATTCTAAAGCCTGTGCAGCTTGGCCCTAGAAATAAAAAAGGTAGCGGGATGTCCTTCAGACAAACGGCCTAAGAAACTGCGCCAGCAACTGGAGCAGGTGTTGGGGATCCAGGGCCATCTTGGTCTCCGCTCCCTGACTCTGGAACCAGGCGTTGTTGGGAGGTGCGGCCACTGGAGTTCTTGCACTGGAGTAGTAGCAGGAAATCTGAAGAGAGGAGCTGGAAGATTTTGTCACCCCAACACGTTGCTCGATGGCGGTTGGCTAAGCTGGCTGGTCGACGTTTGGCGTGTGGTTGGCGAGGACTGCAGGCGGCCCGGGGCGGCAGACATTAAGTGCTGCGATCCGCCACGGGTTGATGACGAGTCCCCTTGCTGCCCGCTCTCGCCACGTGACCCGTTACGGCTGATAAGTGGGTTGGACCCGCCCCGTTGACTGTGCCCCCCGGCGTCTCTCTGTTGGGTGGTAGTGGCCGCGGGGAGGGTTGCCGTAACGGATCTTGAGAGCGATCAGCTTAGTGCCTTCGTCACTAGGGTGGGTCATGGTGGTATCACGCCTGTACATGACCTGCTTGGGGGCGCCATTTTTGGTCAGGAAGGTAGAGGTATGGTCAACAAACTGAGTGTTTGTTAGTTGACAGGCCTGTTTTAGGTTGAAGTTGGACAGGCGCGCAGGTCGTGACAGGGCGTGGTGACTGCTGAAGGGAGGGATGATGGAAGAGGCCTGGATCGTGGCACGTGGGAAGGCGGCGGACACCAGACGGATTAACTGTAGCCACGTGTCACTTGCAACTGGACCCTGGTTGACACTGCAACTGTTGATTCCTACGTGGAAAACCACGTGCCGGATACGTGGCGTAGGGGTGAGGTGGGTCAGCCATTTGCTCAAAGCCTCGACTGAAAGGCCGGATACAGCCAGGTTCTACACGCTGCAGTCTGTACTCGACATTTTTCGCTCGCTGACTCGCTTCATGGAGTCACCGAGCAGCAGAACGTTCGAGTCAGGCCTAATGCTCATGTTGCAGAGGTGGTCGTACGGCGTCTTAGCAGGCTGCGCGGGGGTGGCTTTGGGGGATTCTTCTTCTTCTTCTCGAATGCCGTCACACTTGGAGTTTGGCTCTCAAAATGAAATCTGTGGTCTTCTGTAGCGCCTCCACAGGCCCGTACAGTTTCTCTTGTAGAGTGGCGGGCTTCGGCCATATCTCCTCCCTCAGCGGCTGGTGGTTCCCACAGTCCTGGAGGATGTGCTCTGCGGTCTGCTCTGCTTCTCCACAAGGGCACAGGGGAGATGGCACGAGGTGGAAGCGTCTGTGCAGGTGGAAATTGAGTCGGTTGTGCCCGGTCCTCAGACGAAAGATGGTCACCTGCTCTTGTCTGGACAGCTGATGGTAACTGTCTAGGGGCCGTTGTGGTGGTCTGTACACAGACTTAATGATGGTCTTCATCTCTGTGAAGCTGACTCCATTTTCATCTTGTTCTTTCTCTGCGCCCACTTTTGCCATTCTGTCAGCTTCTTCATTGCCGTAGATGCCACAGTGTGAAGGGATCCACTGCAGCACCAGTCTGGTGCACGTGATGTTTTGCAGTGCCTCTTGTAGACGTGGCAGTTTGCTTGCTGTTGCTGCCTCAAGGACAGACATGGCATCAGTAAGGAAGACAATCTGGGCATCAGGGTCTGCAGTGCCACTAAGGGTGTTAGCTGCGCGGACTAGGGCTTCCACCTCAGCTCTGTAATTTGTGCAGTGAAGGCCTGTTGGTACTGCCTCTGCCTGCCATTTTCCGTTTGGGTACTGAATGTACACCCCAGCCCCTCCATCCTGAACTGCATCTGTGGCTGATCCATCGGTGTATGCCCGTATCCATGCTTCCTGGGGATACTTTTCTTCGAGCATGGCCAGTGTCAGGGCTTTCTTGCTCACAGTGCTGTGCTCATCTCTGGTGGTGATGTAGGGTACCGTGGAAGAGATGGTGATGTTTTCTGGCTTACTTTCCCAAGGTGGAAGGTCGCTAGCAGGATTCAGAGCCTCTACCTGCGCAGACAGCTTTGCCTGGTGTTTTCTCTGCAGTGCTCTCGTCTCCTTCACAAAGCTTGATCTTTTCAGTCTCCCTGAGGTTGGTTGTTTCATCCTAGCGTTCATAGGATGGTCTTTGGAAGACTTGACCTTTGTGGACTGTATCAAGGCTTTGCAATCTCTTCTCATGCGCAGGGGTGGGATGCCCGTTGTCTCTTCCATCTTTTCAATTGGTGTGGATCTCATTGCGCCAGTGATGATACGCAGTGCCTGGTTCTGAACTCTGTCAATGGTCTGCTGGTGTGACTGGGCTGCCGTCAACCATGCATTAGATCCGTACTCAAGGTGTGGTCTCACTGTGCCTTGATATACATTTTTGAGGATCTTTTCATTGGCTCCCCATTGTGTTCCAGCCAGTTTTCTCATGATGTTCAGCTTTCTTCTAGCTTTCGCTTCTGCATTCCAAATGTGCGGCTTCCACGTCAGCCTCTTGTCAAGGGTGACTCCCAGGTATGTCTGTTGGTCTTCATACCGCAGCGGGGTGTTGCCCAGTGTTAGGTTGCCAGCCTTTGCCTTGTTGGAGAGAGAGAAGAGTGTGGCTGATGATTTTTCTGTGTTGATGGTCACACACCAGTTGTTGGTCCAGTCTGTCAGCCTGTCCAGGGCTAGCTGCATCCTGTATGTAGCAGTTGTTGCATACTCTTCTGTGCACCAGAGTACCAGGTCGTCTGCGTACAGGGCTGCGTGTACTCCTTTTGGTAGCTCTGGCACAAGGTCGTTGATGAAAAGTATGAACAGTGTCGGTGACAGGACTCCCCCCTGTGGCACCCCCTGACGCAACAGCACTTTTTGGCCACAGTACCCATCCACTGTCACACGGGCTCTGCGATTATGCAGGTATGACTTGGTCCACCGGTACATATTCCCTTGGATGCCACTGCGAAGGAGTTTCACAAGGAGACCATCCTTCCACACCTTGTCGAAAGCCTTCTGTAGGTCAATGAAGGCAGCTAATGTCACCTTCTGATCTTGAAAGGCATCTTCTATGACCTGTGCAAGGTGTGTTGTCTGGTCTTCTGTACTCTTGTAGCTTCTGAAGCCAGCTTGCTCTGGCACGATAATGCTCTCAGAGTCCAGGTACCACTGCAGGCGCTTGTTGATGATGCGCTCCATGGTCTTGCACACACAACTTGTCAGGCTGATGGGGCAATAACTCAGGGCTTTGGACTTATTCTTTCCTTTCTTCAAAATTGGGATCATCCTGGCTTCCTTCCAGCACTGGGGTACCTGACCTCCTCTCCAGCTGTGGTTAAAGATGTCCAGTAGCTTCATTAAGGCAGTGTTGCCAAGGTGTTGTAACATCTCGTTTGAGATGCTGTCTGGACCTGGAGATTTTTTCTTCTTCAGCTGTTTGATGGCCATCTTCAGTTCTGGAAGGGTGATGTCCTTGTTCATTGCATCATGGATGTTCACATCTCTTGTTCTCTCTCTTTCTTTCTGTCTGATTTCTTTCGCAAGCATTCGTGGGACAGTGATGTCACTTTCTTTCGCATAGATCTGTGCAAACATGTTTGCAGCTTTCCTACCAGTCAGTGCTTTCCCTTCTTCTTCCAAGGTGATCTTCTGTTCCCTGGTGCCCTCATCGTTCAACGCCTTGGTCAGTCTCCACAACTTCGTGGTGTCCCTGTCCATGTTTAGTCTTGCAGTCTTCTCTCTCCAACTTCTTCTTGTGCACTCCAACTTCATATTCAGATACTGGGCCTTACTGTGTTGTAGCTTGATGTCGTTTTCTTGGCTGGGGTTGGTTTCAGCGTCTTCTCTGGCCCTAGTGAGGTTGTCATGTGCTTTCTGAAGATCTGCGGTCCAGTATGGGGTGTAGTTTTTCCGGACCCCTCGAGGTATGGATTCCTTGGCTGCCTTACTGGCTTTGGGGGATGTCTGCATATCCTCTTGGGATGATCCGCATGAGGATTCGCCATTTTCTTTGTCAGTGGCGAGGACTGCGAAGCGATTACGGGTGGCCACAGTAGCCGCTGGATGACGGCGCGCGCTGTGCAGTCACTGGAGTGCTAGCGGCCGATGATTCGATCTGCACCCTGGGGTGATTGTTGAAGCTAGAGGGTGATGGAGGGCGTGGTGGGGACTTGTTTGTACCAGGCGCTTGGACAGGCAGTGAAGATGACAGCAGAGACTCCACTTGTTTTTTCAGCGTACGGAGCTGCGTGTCCTTGCTGAGAGCATGTTTCGTAACTTGTGTGGACAGGGCGCTCTGTTCTCGAGCCAGCTTCTCCACTGCCTTGTCAGTTGAAGTAGCGTAGTCTCGTAGGGACTGGTCCCCAGCTTGGAGGCCGTGCTTGAATTTGGCTTCGTTGTCCCTAATGTTACAGTCAAGGTTGTCCCGTCTGGCGCTGAGGAATGCATTCTGTTGCTTGACAGTAGCCAGCTCCTGTTTGACCGTCTGCAGCTCAGTTCTAAGTTCCTGGATGCAGACGGTGGCTTCCGATAGCTGTTGTTGCAGGATGGACAACAGTGGGGATGATGCAATCTGAGACGCACAGGGGTGGTGGGTTTGGCCAGAGGGTGACGCTGTACCGTTTATCTCATCAGGCGATGCAGGGTCAATTTGTTGACGGAAGCCAACGTCATCGCTTGTGGTCGTCGTGTTAATCACTCTAGCCGAAGAGGGATTAGTGTTGGGTGGGGCCAGGACAGAAACCGAGTTCTCGCCGCCGGGTGTTATGGGCGTGGCTTTCAGCGGGGGAGTGTCCTGGGTGACGTCAGGCGAAGGATCTGAGAGGAAGGAAGGGGAGGGGCTAGACGAGACTTGCCCCAAGCAAGGATTTTCGATGTCATATTCAAGACCGATGGTGTTTTGAGTGGACGAGGGCGGAGCATCATCATTGTTATCGTTGTTGGAAGAGCCGGTGGTTATAGCCTCGAGTAGAGAAGTATGATCGCAGGACTTTGTAGAGGGTGGACTACAGGCAATGCTGGCAGCGCGCTGTCGTATGATTGACGATGGTGAGGGGGTCTGGGGGGAGAAAGGGCACTGGGATAAAAGATCAGTGCGACTTGCTTCAAGTTCATCCACCATTTCTTGGACAGGCTGAAATTCATCATCTATCCACCACTTACAGTTTTTTCCCTGTATTCTGATAAGATATGACGTGTAGAACATGGTAATTGTGACAACACCCCCAGGGGTTCCATCTGAAATTTGTATAAGGGTATTATTCAAATCATCAGAGTAAGGGGGTTGGATGGGGGTGTCAACGGTTTTCTTGTTTTTGTTACTTTTTCTTACGGTCTTCCCATGACGCTGATACTGGGGGGGGGGGGGGGGGGGTTGGATGGGCGATGTAGCGTTCGGCAGAGCTAGTCTCGACGCGAAGACTCTGGAGGGGTTGGTCAGGAAGTGTTTTTGGATTGGATCATTGGTATCAGTGATCTCCTCCAGGGGTTCGAGTGGGGACTGGGCGGGAGTTTCGAGTGGGCACTGGAATTTGGCATAAAAGGAACGGGTTTTGGGGCCCGACATGGTTGAGGGATGGTGTCATCACTGAGCTGTCTTACTACTTTCGAGGTGACATGATGATTACTGATCAGGAACTGGTCTGGCTTCATAGCTCAGGGCTGCTCTTTGACGCACACAGTGGAATAAATTTGTCTCTTACAAGCGCACGCCAAAATCTGTGGAGTAGGCGTGAGCTAAAACACTCCAAAAATCCATTTTGCAATACTGCTTTCTGGACCCTTCCAGCTATAATGTACTTCTACCAAAGCTGAACTGGTTCCATTCACCCTCCTCTGAACATGCATGAAAGGCACAGAGCTACATAGGGACCATTTAGCATACTATATACTAGGAACATTTAGTTCTTCATTCCCCAAGTATCACTCATCACCATCCCAGCCGGTCCCTGCCTTGTCTGTGACCTCAGGTTATCTCGCCTGTCAAGGTTTATAAACATCTCCCAACTCTGACACTGGTTTCTGGAAAAGCGGCTGGAGCAAAGGCCAGACCCAGGGGGAGTAAGCCCAGGGCTAGAAATTAACTTTTTTCTTTGGGGGCCACCGGGCCCCTTGATTGAAAGATTTGAGGGCCCACAAGCAACTTTCGGGGCCCAACTTTGAAAAATAATGCAAACAAAAAAATTATTGACAATATAATAAGTAGAAAGTACAATTTGTCTGATAATCTAAAATAAAAACAATTGAATTTCCAATTTTGCTGAGTGATGTCATTTTTATTTGCCTTTTCTTTCACTTTCAAACATTACCAACAAAAAAGGGGAAAAAACACACACACACACATTCAGTGACACACATATTCCAGTGACTAGTGAGCCTGAAATGGCCATTGAACAAAATAGAAAAAAATCAAGTGAGTCTCTTGTATAGTACTTTTCAGTTTTGTGACTGAGTATTGCACAATACACATCATTAAATTTTTAATATGAGTAACCTAACAAAAAATCTGACCTCAATGCACAAAAGTTCAAAACAAAACCATGAAAGGGAACTAAACTTAACAGTACTCTTCCTGATAAACTAAAGAAGTACCCAACGGAGAAAGAAACACGCTTAGAAAAAAACGGTACAACACAATTTATTAATATTTCGGGTAAATACCCTTTGTCAAAATAGACAAACAAACAGAGACATTATTTGCTACTTATCTTCAGATGCAGAAGGAATGTGGCAACTGAAGGTGACGTAAAAAGAAAAAGAAAAGAAAAGGAAAGGAAGAACAAAAGTAAAAATGACGTCAAAGAAAAAAATCGTAAGAGAAAGACTCCGAGAGAAACTAAACACGAGAGACAAGAGTGTGTGTAAGCGCGCGCAGGAGCGAGCAAAAGTAAATGCGCGTGTGTGAGGCCGGGGAGAGAGAGAGAGAAGAGAGACAGCGAGAGAGAGAGAGAGAGAGAGAGAGAGAGAGAGAGGAGGGGGGGGGGGGAGAGAAAGAGAAAGAGAGAGAGAGAGAGAGAGAGAGAGAGAGAGAGAGAGAGAGAGAGAACGAACGGGGAGTACCCTTGGGCACGAAGTAGGCTGAGTGTCTAATACACAAAGCCAGCTAAACACCAACCCGAAGGCAAACCTTATATCACCATCGAGTTGAGGACTACCTCGGGGAAAAACGGGAGGACCCCGGGAAAAAAACCCCAGCATTTAGCATGGTACACAACAAGGAATATCGATGAAACAAAGCAAATAATCAAATTCAGTAAGAGAATAATGGTATAAGAGGAGAGTAGGTAGTTGTGAAACCATCTTCAAGGGTAACTAAAAAAAAAAAAAAAAAAAAAAAAAAAAAAAACCGGGTGTGGGGGGAGAGAAAGAAAGACAAAAGGGGCGGGGGAAGGGGAGGGGGAAAGGGAAGAGAGAGAGAAAGGGGGAAGAGAGAAAGAGAGAGAGAGAGAGAGAGAGAGAGAGAGAGAGAGAGAGAGAGAGAGAGAGTGAAAACAAAAAGGGAGGGAGGGGGGAAGGCAAACAAACAGAGCCACCAGCCCCACCCAACAGGCACCCTCCAGCCCACGGACGAACGCACAGGCATGCGAACAAGACGACCACATACATCCCCAAGGGAATGCACATGATCGCCCCCCCACACCCGCGCATAAATCCAAGGACCGGCGACCAGGCGCCCGACAGGGAAGGGCAAGGGATCCAACTTAACGTATGGCCAGCGCTGAAAAAGTCCCCATGGGAGGCACAAAGTACATATCAATCAGCGCCAGCCGCAACTATCTGGTTAGTGAGTAGTCAGACAGAAGCGACTCGGTAAGGTAAATGACAGTTAGCAGAAGACACATGTAAGGTCCAAAAAGTTAATCTTTCATATTCATCCCGAGTGGCGCCACAGTGCCCAGTTTATTAATCAAAAATTTTTCTCGGTCTTTCCTGGTTTGCCTTCGGGTTGGTGTTTAGCTGGCTTTGTGTATTAGACACTCAGCCTACTTCGTGCCCAAGGGTACTCCCCGTTCGCTCTCTCTCTCTCTCTCTCTCTCTTTCTCTTTCTCTCCCCCCCCCCTCTCTCTCTCTCGCTGTCTCTCTTCTCTCTCTCTCTCCCCGGCCTCACACACGCGCATTTACTTTTGCTCGCTCCTGCGCGCGCTTACACACACTCTTGTCTCTCGTGTTTAGTTTCTCTCGGAGTCTTTCTCTTACGATTTTTTTCTTTGACGTCATTTTTACTTTTGTTCTTCCTTTCCTTTTCTTTTCTTTTTCTTTTTACGTCACCTTCAGTTGCCACATTCCTTCTGCATCTGAAGATAAGTAGCAAATAATGTCTCTGTTTGTTTGTCTATTTTGACAAAGGGTATTTACCCGAAATATTAATAAATTGTGTTGTACCGTTTTTTTCTAAGCGTGTTTCTTTCTCCGTTGGGTACTTCTTTGCATTTCACACGCTTGGCAGTCACCTTTTTGGTCTGGATTGATTATTTGATAAACTAAAGTTAAACAAACAGATTTTGCCTTTTCTTTCTTTTTTTCAATCATCTATTCATATTACAATTATGTGCACTTGAGTTAACAGAAGTAAACTAAAAATACAATAACAAAAAAAAAAAAGAAAAAAAAAAAGAACACAATACTATTTTTTTTTTCTGTCCAAATTTAGGGCACCTGTGTGGGTTGCTTCCCTTGGCCCAAATACGAAACTGCCGAGTAGAGCTAGCTGTAGCAGACAAATTATTTTGCGGGCCAAGCGGGCCCTTCGTTTTTCAACTTTCCGAGCCCGAAATCAAATTTGCGGGTTTTTGGCCCCGGGCCCCCGCTAATTTCGAGCCCTGAAGCCGATACTAATGAGATAACGCAGCTGGTTACTTAGGGCCGGCACACCAGGCTGGCGCCAAGCGAAACAGAAGCAAAGAGTCCACTATCCCTCAGCTCGAAGTATCCAACAGAAACAATGATGAAGAAATGAAAGGTTAATAACTCTCGAAATATGAAAGTCACACAAATTAAAAATCACAGCCCAGTAGAAGTTACTATCGCAAGTCACTGGGGCAAAAATCTCACATCACAACCAAACATTGCGAACACAATTGGCACTGAAGACGGAGCGATGTTATGATGCGCCTTGCTCCGAAGAGCAGCTGGCAGAGAGAGAGAGAGAGAGAGGGAGACAAGCTTTTGCATGATACATTCACAACAAATTTAAAGAGGAGAGAGCAAATTGAGTTAATTTATTTCAAAGAACATAATAATGAATGATGCAGTTTTTCTTAAATAAAATTGCGGACCCTCTATTATGCTCAGATGGGGGTCTGTGTACCCTCTGAAATGTATTCCTGGGGGTCTACAGACCCTTTATACTGTTGTGAAAACAGAAGCCCTGACAGCACTTTGCTGCTCGATTGAGCATACACGACTTGCGTAAAGACAGATGGCCGGTCCTCAGGCGATAGGCAGTCAGCACTTTAACGGCCGACTAGGCTTACAGAAGTGACGCTCACAGAGATGCCAACCCCTTTCACTACCTGACCTTACCATTTTCAAAATTTGACAGGAAGAAATAAAATTTGACAGAAAAGATTTCACGTGAACATACAACTCGGTTATTCAAGGTTGAAGTTCAGTCTTTTAATGTGCACAGTCAGTTTTTTGTGCTTTTGTTTGTTTTACTTTTCTCTTTGTCAGTTTGTGGCGATTTGTTGCACAATGCCTAGTGACGTCGTCTAATCCACCACAACAGATTTCGAAATCTAATTCACATATAACACAGTGAACATGTCCTTGTGCACAGATAGTCTTTGGAATGATGTTGGAAAAACTTCTTTCGTTTTCGCCTCAGCATTGCTGCTGCAATCAGCACTTTTACGTTTTAACGATTCACTTTCGTAACCCATGCTTACAGTGTAAAACAGCGAAATCCCAAGAACTACTGAACTGAAATCACACTATTTCCGATCATGTACATTTCAGATTCCGATTGGTTGCGCTACTGAGAGGACACCTCTGATTGGCTCATTATTTATCTTGAGGGAAATGCGATGGCTCAGCGGTATAACAGCAGCAAAGTCAACGAGAAATTGGTAACTTTTAGCGGACAATTTCAGCGCTTTTTTCGCTGGAAGATAATTTATTTGGCCGTAAAATCTTAAAAAATTAATTTTGGCGTAAGAAAATACGCCGAAATCAGAAGAGTTGGCATCTCTGTGCTCGAACTCCAAGCAGCCACAATACGAAGGGTCAAGTAGAAGTAAGGGGTGACAGCAGCTAGTTACACCCTGCATACGCAGGTGGTCATTGTATAAAGTGTTTTATAGCAAAAATGAAATAGAGTAAACTGAACTGGTTGCTACGAGAAGGTGGCCACTATATAATGGTTTGACTGTTCACTACACTGAAACTTCAGGTGGGTGGGGTGAAACCACCTTTTGTACTGGAAATCAATAGGCAGCCCTGAGCAGGGTGCCTGAAATCAAAGTAACAGTAAAACATAAAAGTTTTGTAAGGAAAGTGATGCTAGTCAAGTTCCAAGGGAAGTAACTGCAATACTGCTACTCTCTGAAGACAGAATTCTAGCTTATAACTGACAAGTTTCCTTTTTTTGTTCACTGACACTGCAGATTCTGCACCTTTAAAAAAGTAGTCTTGCAGTAATATAGCATGTATCCCTAAGATATTCATCATAGACATACCTGCCTTTCCTAACAGATACACTCTCTCAAGCAACTGTCTCAGTCACAACAGCCCAAAAATCATGCATCTCGATTTTTGCCAAGGAAGGCACCTACCTAAAAACTATCAAGGCTAGTCCATTTCCCAAAATTGTCCACATTCTGTATGCAGCACCTCCAATGTTTACAAAAGTCATTATTGTGTCAGGCCATAAAATGCATAATTTGTACATTAGGTAATCAGGAAATTACCTGGAGATACGGGACTGTATTAGTATTACCCATGGTAACATGGAAAACACAGAGCCTGCATTTGTTTGAGAGAAATGTATACACACAAGCTGTTACACTATTAGAATAGCAACAGTATGATTCTCACCTGGGATCTCTCCATGCCAATTTGGCCTGTCTGGCATTACCCGCGCAACTCGCTTGATTTCATCATCTGAAGTCACGTCATCTTCATCAACAATGCATTCAGTGCCAGGGGTCTAAATACACAAACATAACTCATGAGGAAGCTGTTGGTTGTACATTGCTTAATGTCCTGACAGCAACAAGACTTTCTCAGGATGTGCCTGCACTGCTTGTGAAAAAAACAACTAAACAGAATATTGAATGTATGTCGCCACCCGGTCTAATAGTAATACGCTAAATAAACCCAAGTAGTAAGACCATTTATTTTAGTAACACACATCCAATATCAAGAGCTATAGGCAGCGCAGACAGTAGGAGAGTTTTTAAAAGGAAAATACAGGTGAATGGACCAAGAGTAGACAAAAACACATGCCCCAGAATAGAGGGGAAAACCCACCCTGTGGGGCTGACCAGGGTGACCCTGGGAACTAAAAAGTAGTTAACCCCACCCAAGTTCCCCAGGGCAGACAAAGGGTGGGGGTCATGAGGAAGCCCCTGCAATGTGATTTTGAGAACTTGATGTGTGTTCAGAATACACAAACACAATGTCACAACATTGGGATTTGGGCGAGAGAGAGAGAGGAACTTAAGCAGTGAGTTTATTTATTAAAAGAGCATGCACACAAATCTAGTTTTGTCTACAAGTACAACTTAAGTGTTCAGATGTGGTTCTGTGTACCCTGTAACATTTACACCTGGAGGTCTACAGACCTTTTAATTAAACCTCTGTGCTATCGGGAGCCCTCTGCTAGTACAGTCCCTAGCAGTGAGTCACGTTTTTCAATGGCGACAGTGTCTACGAAGACAAGATGCACTTTTGATTTGAAACCATGAAGCCAAAGTGTCACTTACTGCTACAGTCCCTACCAGTTGAGTTTTTCAATGGCGCCGATTGTGAATTTTTTTGCTAACCAATGTTTGAAATGCTCTCCTGGCTTTAATTTTGTGCGTGTCAGACTGGTAATCTGGCAGTTTGGCAATTTATTATCTGTACTTTCAGTTTCAGAAACTGTAATTATTATTCGTACTTTTAGAAATAGTCAGAAAATTTAGTAAAAAAAGAGTCCTAATCAGCACCGTAGGCACTTAATTACAAGTAGCGATAAGTATGACTAAGCAGACCTGCCTACATGTTCATGTGGTTGTCAGGAAGATATGGGAAAATCCTCAGTAAGATTTGCGAGACTGTCAGTAAGATTATAGTTCAACTGGACGATAAACCTTGCTTCCAGGAGCCAAAAATCAAACAATGGGAGGGGGGAGGGGGTGGGGGTGGGGGTGGTTAACTTAATCACCTATAAGAACATACATTGTCTATTCTGCTGTACCTAGAAGATAGTAAGAAAATTTCTGAGAAAATGAGCTACTTCACCAGAGCGTTTATAACTTTTTGGAATAGACAGTTTTTAAGTCTGTTTTTATTTTCTTAGCTCACATATGGATGGATAGTACTTCATGTTGTGGTGGAGTATAATTTGGTACCTGTAATTAATTACAGGTAAATTAACTGAAAAAATGCACCTTGATTATTTTATATCTGTAAAGGACAAACAAAAGACATTAAACTGAAAAATGTGTCAGTGTGTGAAAATATGAATGTGTGTGATCGTGGAGCGAGATAATTTTACATTAGTGATCACGATGATCAGACAATCAACTGATAATCCTTCAGGTAATCGAAGTTCACGTATCTCGTCGGCGGACGTTGCTACAAATTGATCGCCAAGTTCGTCTGTTGGGCGAAAGTTTCGAACATTTCTGCAGGGAAATACTGATACAAATAATCAAGTGGTGTCGCTTCCAACTCAAGTGGAGTTATTGGGCCCACATTTCGCGTGAAAGGCTGCAAAACAGGATCTGAAATTGGCCGCCGATGCCAGATTATAGCATCGCCGCCGCCATCTTGCAGTCGTCGCCTCGGTAAACACTGCAGAAATACTCTGGTATCTTCGTCATCCCAGTCCGACAGATCGCTAGTATGCACACTAGACACACTTATGTTACTTCCCTCTGACTCGGAAACTGGATTGTTGCCAATTTCCTCCGAAAAAGCTGTAAATTCTGGGTCACTGTCGCTCGATGGAACGTATGTCGCCATGTTTGTAAACACGTGCATTTAAAACGACAGCAGACCTTGCTTCCAAAGGACAGGGCTTAGCTGTTCCCGGTTGTATTTTTATTATTAAGTGTTTCATAAATATCATTAAAAAACGAAATTTTACAGACGTTCATCCGCTTGTCTTTCGTCATCTGTTTCATGTACTCGTTTTGGAGGCATGATTTCACGCCGACCGTGAACCGTTAAGACTGAAAGTAAAGCGATCCCATCCGCAAAAATGAACGCGAACAAAGACGCGCTTTCCAATTGGCTAGACAAAATTATAGGTCAGCACACAGTAGCCAATCAGGATCAGGCTTACTACTACCAGCAGAAATGGCGCAATCAAACTGTCTTTTTGCCAAAACAAACCCAAAAATACCGTAAAAAGCTACCGTAGAAAATTGATACATGACCGGAAGACCGTAAAAAAACACCCAAACTCGTAAGAAATACGGCGAAATCGTAAGAGTAGGCAGGTCTGACTAAGGTCTGTAAAACAGATGATGCACAGTAAGCTAATTTTCTTCTTGTTTTTCATCTCCAAGTCTAACCAAACATTACATTAATGCGGCTGAGATCCTTACACTATGACAGTCAGGAAACACTAGCAATTTTTCCTCCTTCCGCTGTTTCATCTGCCGAGACTTGCCAATAGCATCACTGTTGGTTTTCAGGTCAGTCCCTTAGTATTTGTGTCGCTAACACAATGAAGGTCATAGATGCTGATGCAAATTGTCATACTATCATATAGTATCAATGTACTTTATATTTCGTTTCACAAAGGCCAAATATTTCATTTCACAAAAGCCAAATGTCACACTAATATAGGAGAGATGGTAGACCAACAAGTTTGAAAGCGCTGTTTTCCAAGCACTAGAATTTCTGCCATTTTTAAGGCCCATCCCTTTGGAGAGGAATAACTACTAATCCAGTGTATATTGTTCACATTAGAAACACAGCTCTGACCTCTTTGCCATACATCTGCTATCTCTTCCATACAATGGCAACAATTAACATGCAACTCCCAACACCATGTTTTCTGAACCACAGTTGATGAATTTCAAGTATTCTAATGTGTCCACGGATCGGCACATAACAACATTTCAGACAGAACTCTTGACGTCTGCCTTGGATTTACTTCCCATGGCTAGTCATTTTCCTGTAAATACACTTTAGCTTTGGTGGTTTCAAACAGAAAGTGCATCTTGCTTTCGTAGGCACTGTTGCCATTGAAAAACTTGACTCACTTAGTGCTGGAGGCTGTAGTGCTATTAGTATTATTATTACTGAGAATTACAGAGGGGCACCAAAGAAGAGATACAAAGACTGTCTCAAGAAGTCACTTAGTGCCTGCCAAATCGACCACCACCAGTGGTCTTCGCTTGCTGCGGACCGTGACACCTGGCGCTCCACCATTTACAAGGCAGCTGTCTCCTTTGAGGACTCTCGCAGATCTAGCCTTAAGGACAAGCGGCTCAGGAGAAAAAACAGAGATGCCGCAGCTCAGAACCCTGGCCAGACCTTCCCCTGCAGCCACTGCGGTCGAACCTGCCTGTCTCGGATTGGCCTCCGCAGCCACGAACAAGCCTGCAGACGTCGTGGGCAACTCCTATAAAATCTTCGTTCGCGAAGTCAAGCCAAGAGGACTGAGAATTAAACTTGGTCAGGGGTGGATCTGGGGGGTGTGGGCGGGGAGAGGACCCCCCTCCCCCAACCCAATTTTAAAAAATGCTATACATAACAAAGTCCCTTTCTGTGGTGTTTGGACGCCTGCCCCCCCCCGATATTTTGGCGAATGGTGAGAGTCTTAACACACATGTTCCTTCTCTCTCTCTCTACCCCTACCCCTGGGAAGCAAGGTCTAGCGTCGGGGAGGCCTTTAGTCCGAAGTTGAAAGTCCGAAACAAACAGTTGGAACTCCCCTCCCCTGGTACAGTTACCAGGCTGTTGGTATATATTTATTACCTTTCCACGAAGGCGAGCTGAGAGACGCCGTGATCCATGTACTGATCCAAACTTCTCTGGATCTGGGGTGGTTGGGGTTGACAATGCACGCTTCTTTTTCGGCTGATAGGTCTCATCTTCACTTGGACGTTTCACACCTTTCTTGACAACCTTCGGGAGGTTCTTAAACTGAAAATACGCAAAAGATTCTTGTGTAACTTTGAAAATATTCTGCTTTAGGCAACTTTTTTAGGTTTTTTAAAACTTTTTTGAGTTGCCACATTCCTTCTGCCATTGAAGATAAGTAGCGACTAATCTCTCTGTTTGTTTGTTTGTCTATTTTGACAAAGGGTATTTACCCGAAATATTAATAAATTGTGTTGTACCCGTCTTTTCTAAGTTAAGCGTGTTTCTTTCTCCGTTGGGTACTTCTTTGCATATTACACGCTTGGCAGTCACTTTTTTGGTCTGGATAACTTTTTTAGGGACACAAAAATGCTTTGCATAATGGGCTGCCTTCTCCCCTCATACCACTTTCAATGCAAAGCTCTGGAAGCGAAATTCGGGTCGAAGCCAGTCATGAGGGGCGGAGGAACCATGTGGGCATGTGACCTAGATCGCAGGTAGTCTGTGCACAATGCGATCTGTGTGTACTTCGAAATCTCCAACAAGGGATACGCAACATTACACTGTATGAACATACCGGATTGGTGAGGCCAAGTTCCGCCAAGATGCGCCTGTTATCTTCTAAATTCTTTCGACGAATCTCTTCATAGCTGCAAGTCGCCATGATCTGTTTTGCACAACCCACGCCGGTAGATTCCCGCCGTTACGGTCACATGATTAAACATTTAGTCACCTGATTGCTGTCTGTCACATGACCAAACATCCAAGCCGGCGGGCAATCAAATTGATGACGGAAACTGAACTGCAAGGAAAGTAGGACGCTTTTACGTCGCAGTTGTTATAAGAATACAGTAGGTGACGTATAAATGTTTGGGCAACAATATTTTAAGCCAATTTACTCAGGAGTTTAGGCTGATAAACGGATGAATCAAATTTTCATTTCAAAATGGCTACACTGATTCTAACGTCCGGCCCGTCTGCAATAGCCGTGTCAGCTCTGGGCAGTCGTTTCAGTTGTGTAGTCAGGTAACGAATGGCACAGAGAGCTAAGGGGGTATGTGAAACTAGTGCACAATTCCGCACAGAACGAAGAGTGCTTGAGATCTTGACAGAGGCAGAATAGGTGTCAGTTTGGAAGCACTGTGGCAAAAAGGCTTTTCAGCGTGACCGTGCCATTTCAACTTGGCTGAGACTGACTGACTCGATCAGTCCGGCCCAAACTCGGTCGGCCACTCGGCATCTTGACCATGGTGATAAACAGTTTCTCTGACGCGTTAGTTGTAAACTAAAAGAACTAGACGAGAACAGATAAAGAAGCAACAGGGGTGGAAATTATCATCAGTGTTACTGAGGGGGGGTTGGGGGTGGTGGAAAACGGATGTTCAGATCAGTGCGGTGCGGACCACCCACACTGAGCCTCCCACAGCCCCGAAATACTTTAAAATACCTTCAGGCTTATAATTATATCGAGTCACTTTTGGGAGTTTGACTAACCTCCCCCGCAATGCCCCACCCCCTCATCTTTAAGTACATGTATAACTTTCTAATAAAATTTGTACGGGCGTTAGCGAAAGCCGGGCCCTAACAGGGTTGCCGCCCTCCGGCCCTCGTCCTTTCCCCTCCGAGTCCCAACCAACCCCCACTTTTCGGTCATAGCGGCCAGTTCAAGTCAGTTTTGGGTGACCCGCAGTGAACTTTATTTTTCATGGAAGGAAGGACTGAGGGTTCCGCTGGGTGTCCGTCTCAGTGCGCAGTCACGGTAGCGGAGAGCCGGGTTCTCGCACGGCTTTCGGCTCCCCCCCCCCCCCCCCTCCCCAACGCCCTGCTGCTTTTCTATTTTTTTCGGCCAGCGGAACTATGTTAGGCCTCTGGGCTGCATCCGTTTTGTCTGAGTGAAATGCCCCAAACACGACAGAAAGGTTTCAGTGATACCCCCCCCCCCCCCTCCACCTCGGGAAGAAACTCGGATCCGCCCCTGCCATGGGCAGAGAACGAAACAAACAAACGACTAAACAAACAGGCCGTGCGATCAAAAAAACAAAACAAAACGAAAAACAAAACAAACACACACTACAAATAGACTTAATAAAAGT
Organism: Semisulcospira habei; assembly: GCA_036245525.1. Classification (NCBI taxonomy): domain Eukaryota; kingdom Metazoa; phylum Mollusca; class Gastropoda; family Semisulcospiridae; genus Semisulcospira; species Semisulcospira habei. The sequence continues at coordinate 172,035,271 of BTPG01000006.1, read as the reverse complement.
TCTGAAAACAAACAAACAAACAACAACAACCAAAAAACCCTGATCTGTAATCAGCATTGTCAATGTATGTCTGCTATGGGTTCAGTGAGTATTTTCTCTCCTTGGCAAATTAACATTACTCTAATAAATCTTTTTCAGAACCGGTATGAAGAGTTTTGCACGCACTTTCCTGAAACGTTTTCGACAATCACATGATCCAGAGAGCCCGTGTTGGGGGTGTGCTACGGCACTGCTAGGGGCAGAGGATGTTACTACTTCACCTGACACTAAAGAGGAATTTCTTCAGTTACTGGGGTCTGAGACTGGAAAGGTACAGTATACCTAAAATTCACTGACGCAACTCTGTCATAATGTTTTATGACTCAAGCAATCGATCGAGTAAGCAATTAAGCAATATATTCAGACGCATGAGTCCTACAATTCCAACATAAGAGCTGCTAGCGAAAAGACCGCGTTAAACCCTGTTCTGGAGATGGATCGATCTTAGTGCTAGTTTTGGTGGTGTGGAGGAGGAAGGGGGGGGGGGGGGGGAGAAAATCGTGATGCGTGACTGCCGTTTTTGGCTCACGTGCGAAGCAAAACATGAGTCTGTTTTCTGGGCCAGTGGTCGTCTGTTCGTCGTCCGTCCGCTGTCGACCCTCTGCTGTCGTCCGTCCGCCGTTGTCCGGCGTCCGTGGTAAACTTTAACGTTGGCATTTTCTCGGAGACTATTCAAGCTACAGTCTTCAAACTTGGCCCAAGGATACTATGTGGCAAGACCTTTCTAAACATACCAATTTTAGTCACCTCTCACAAAGGTCAAGGTCACAGGCGATCAGAAAATACATCAAACACAGCTAGTTTGGGACATAATTTATTTTTTCTCAAATACTATTCACAACTTCAAACCCAAACTTGGTACAAAGATACCTAATGGTAAGACCTTTACACGGACACTAATTTGGTTGATCCCTTGGAAAGATCAAGGGTCACAAGAGCTCAGGAAATAGGCCCAAAATAGCCATATTTTTACAAAAGACTGATGTTCTTTCTCAAATACTGTTCACAACTTTAAACCCAAACTTGGTACAAAGATACCTGATGGTAAGACCTATCTATGCATAATAATTTGGATGACCCCTCGGAAAGGTCAAGGGGAACAGGAGCTCAGGGAATAGGTTAAAAAAACACACCATATTTTGACAAATGTTTTTTCTCAATTACTATTCACAACTCCAAACCCAAACTTGCAACAGAGATACCTGATGGTATGACCTATCTATGCATACTAATTTGGATGGCCCCTCGGAAAGGTCAAGGGTCACAAGAGCTCAGGAAATAGGTAAAAAATAGCTGGCATATTTTGACAATAAATGTTTTTTTTCTCAATTACTATTCACAACTTCAAACCCAAACTTGGTACAGAGATACATGATGGTAAGACTTATCTATGCATACTAATTTGGATGACCCATCAGAAAAGGTCAAGGGTCACAAGAGGTTGACAAATGTGTATAAAATGCCAATAATTGTAGTTATTATCAACATTTTAGTAAACTTTTAGATCAAATTTGGCACAAAGGTAGCTGAAGATAAGACCTTCCTATGCATCCTAATTCAGTAGTCGACTCATCGCAAAGGTCAAGGGTCACGGAGATTTCCCCGATGTGAAACTGAATAAATTTTGAGAAAACATGGATTTGTTAGTGCACAAGCCATCCCTTTACTTATTGTCAGACGTGTGGATCGGTCATACATGTGAGCCATAAGGGCGTTGTTTTTGTTTTTATTCTCGTGAATCGTGACTGCATTGGTTTCATGATCCGTGAAAAAAAGTAATCGTTAAGCTTTAAAGCCAAAATAAGATCTTTGTAAATAGTAAAACGTCCTTCGTGAAACATGGAAAATCTGCTACTTCCACTTTAAAACTTTGCCCCCCCTCCACCCCCATCCTACCCGTTGTTTGATTTTCCAGCCAGTTAGTGGCTCCCATCGCTGTCTCTCTCTCTCTCTACCCCCCCCCCCCCCCCCTCTCCACGGCACACTCTGCTCACCGTTTGTTTGAGTTTCGGCCAGTGAAAAGATCTTACCACTTTCCACCGTCCCATTTCATCGTGAAACGTGAATGGTACGTACTATAATTTTGAATTCTGGAACTGAATCGCAAAATATATCGTGACTGAATCCGTGAGTCAGTGTATGCCCACCCACCTCTTTTTGTTGTTGTTTTGTTTTGTTCACGGGCGCATGTTTGACAGTTCGGCGGCACCACAACCAAACAGATGCTGCTGTTGGTTACCGGTATTGTGTTACAGGTGAGCACGGCTCTGGAAGACTTCCAGCTGGAACTGAAATCTGCTCACTGGGGCAGACTAGACTTTACCCAACCTCTGAAGATCAGATTCAAGAGGAGGAAACATAGAGTGTCTCTGCGAGTCAGACCTCGGTCTCCTTTACTCTCATGCTCCGTGGTTGCCAATCAGCAGTTGAGTTCGGGGGACGAGGGTCATACCCCTTTCCTAGAAGCTGCGCCTGTGGCGGCGCATAATGTGTCACCTGGTGGGGATTGTCCTGCGGTGGAGATTCAGGAGGCTGTCGCGTACGCCTCGGTGTTCGGGCAGTCCGCTCCAGCTGTGCAGGGTGAGAGTGGTGACGAAGAATTTTGTAACTCCTTGAAAACAAGGCTTCTTTAAAGACTGGATGATAAGCTGTACGCGTTGTTTCATTTAAATCCAACAGGTTCAAAGGCGCCCGTTGCGTCAAGCCGGAAACCATGTTGTCATGTTGAACAGAGTATTAAATTAACGTTGCCCCGACTAGGCGCCTTGGGATGAGTGTCTAAATAGAAGCGGCCGCAGGGTGTAGATCGACTCCCATGTTAGTTTTTTTACCCATCACTACCGGAACAACATGAACATCACACCACTGCAAGTGGCATACAATCGTCGTGAGTCCCCCCTCCCCCCCAGCCCCAACCCTCCCCGGGGAGGGGGGGGGGGGGAGGGGTGGCTCACGAGGATTTTATGCCACTCAGTTGGTTGCAGTGCTGCAGTTACTGCAGGGGTTCTTTATCGTCAGCGCCTTTTGCTGACGGCCTGATTCAAATCCATCCATCCGTGATCCTCGGACGGAGTATCAAGTAGTGAATTTTGGTAGTTTAGCAATTTGACTGAGAGACTTGATCTCGATAACTATGATTTTTTTTTCCGGTTAGGATGTAATTTTGTGTTTTTTGTGCGTGCTGTTAGCATACACTGTGTTGTGGATAATGTTAATTAAACTGTACACATCCATGTATCATTACGATGTGTCTGTTCCAGCCAGGCCGCTTAATTAGCGCTGAAGTCGTTATGAACGCAAGCTTACGTGCCAATTTTCATTATTCATGCCTTTCACGAATCCGTGAAACTAATAGTAATTACTTTGATCTTCTTAAATGTGCATCTCTACCCTTCACATTTTTACACCAACATGTAGCCTCCTACCAGTGAAGAGGCTTTTCACGTGTCGAATTTACCGAGACCAATTTCATTGTCCTGTTGACGCATTTTAGAACTTTTCAAATTCATGCAGTCTGCGATATTGTAATAGTAAACAATACTACTCTCACAAATAAATCAGTTTCCGCATTTAAAAACAATTAGGGGCTTCCATCGCTGTCGCTCTCTCTCCCCTCCCCCCTCCAAGCATACTTTGTGGATGTGTAGATCTTTCAAATGATCCAGCAGACTGGTGTTTTATTGCGTTCGTTGAGAGTGTATTCTGTTGTTTTGGGCTATAGTAGTATATGAGTCAGATTGACACAGACACTCTTGACATTTTGTCGGAAATTCGGAATTTTGTTGAGACCCATGTAAGTTGCTTGGAAGAACTCGCCGGCACAGTGCACTGGTCAACCGGCCGCAATTGGATGATGACTGTCTCGGCAGCGAAAGGGTCATTCGCTCCCGGGTCCCGGTCACCATCTAATTGCGAGAGGCATAGGTGATAGATGCTTGTGGACACCTACAAACGCAGATCATGATGATCATAAAAATCTGTGCCTCTTTGCCGGTTTCATTCGTATCTGCCTAGTCCACTTGCAGAGAAGGGGTTAATCCCACCCACCACACAAAAGCTGCTCGGACCGACCAGTTGGCTTCGGCCGTAGTTGGCCTACGTAAGACTGTGTCGGCCTGAACAACCTGTGCATACTGAGAAAGCATCCTGATTTTTTTCCTTACCAATTTCCTCAGTTGACAGACTGGGATTGTTATGGCTTCTATTCTAGACCTACCAATTTCACGAAAACAAGGGTGACCTTTTCTGTAGGGCGGAACTATAAATGATAAATGCTATCTTCAGTTAGTACAACACCTTATTTTTTGTCTGGTAGCGAACCCTGGTGATCAGCTAATCGTAATTTCACAGTCCGAGCAATCAGAAATGCCATAGTACGATCGCAGGTCAAAAATCTTACTTAGCCAGAGTTGGCCAATCAGATTATTCTGCCCTAGTACTGTCGGTGACCAATCAAAAATCGTCTCAGCCACAGTTAAACTAATCAGGCTATTTGCCGCGTCAGTGGAGACTAATCGGCAATCTTTTCGCCCTGGGCTGATACCTTTGGTGACCAATCACATCCGTTCGCACCCGATAGATAAAGGTGCTGACGACAGTCTTTCTTTTCTATCGGTCAGTGGTTGGAAAGAAATTATTTGCGACAGGGGCGGATCCAGGGGTGTCTCGAAAGTCCTCCCCCCCCCCCCCCCCCCAGTTTTTCAAACTGTGTCATACAAAAGAAATCCAGACCAAAACTGATGGCACACCTCAGTTTGGGGCTGCCCCCACCCGGTTCTGCCCTGGGGGACTTGGCTGGGGTTAACTACTTTTTAGTTCCCGGGGTCACCCTGGACAGCCCCACAGGGTGGGTTTCCCTTCTATTCTGGGGCATGTGTTTCTGTCTACCCTTGGTCCATTCACCTGTATTTGTCTTTTTAAAACTCTCCCAACTGTCTGCACTACCTGTAGCTCTTGATATTGGATGTGTGTTGCTAAATGGTCTTAGCTTTATTTAGGCCCCATGGCGTAGGTTTATTTAACGTTTTGGACCGGCTGGCGACATACATTCAATATTCTGGGTTTTTTTTTCACAAGCAGTGCAGGCACGTGTTGATAAATCCTTGTTGCTGTCGGGACGTTAAGCAATGTACAATCAATCAATCAATCAGTTTGGGGCTGGTACATTTCCTCCCACTAGCACATTGGTTGATCCATATAACAGTATTCATCAGGGCCTCAGATCCACGTCGGACATCGGACAATTGTCCGATAAAAAATCCAAATGTCCTATTAAATTTGCCTTCAAGCTGTCAAATGTCTTGTTGCTTTTTAATGAAGGCGGTCATTGTCCGATCGAAGCTGCGTAAAGGCCGGACATCGTTCGTTCATTTTAATAACTGCGTTACCCGTTACTGGCCGTTAGGCCTACATCGCGACATTCAACTTGAAAAAGGACTAGCCTAGTGCACTCGCCCTTTCCTCTTTGCGAAACCGATCGATAAAGGATAGGCTTAGTTAGTGCGTCTGCACCAGCAGTCGTAACCATGCACTGGTTGGTTGTCATGCGCAGAGTGGTTTCCCTTACACAGCTTTCGTTTTCGATACTCGCGAATCCGACTGGCGATGCCTCCGAAAAAGAAAATAAAAGCGGATTCAAAGCAGCAACAGCTGAAAAACTTCGGTTTTGGTAAAACCGTTAAAGATGTGAGAGAAGAAACTAATGCATCCGACCAAACAAGCGCTTCTCAAGCGACAGAAGAAGAAAGAAGAGAGGTGAGAGATGTGATAGATCTAGATATGACCGGCGACGCTCCCGATCCACAGCCATCTACATCGTGTGATAATGCACAAACAAAACAGGCAGAACCAGCCAAAAAAGAAGAATCCACTACTACTAGAAAGTTTGTGCAAGCGTGGACACTTTCTTTTAAATGGTTACGTTATGAGAACGAAAAGATGTTTTGCACTGCATGTAACAATGGAAACATGAAAAATGCCTTCACAAGCGGATGCATCAATTTTCGCAAGTCGGCGCTTTCAGACCATGAAGTAACAAAAGAACACAGGGACAGCTTGAAAGTTCCTGCACTTCAGAAAAACACTGAAGAGATAGCGATCCGCCTTCTATCTGCTCAAGAGAAAGGGGCTGCAGTTGCCATACGAGCTGCATACTGGATTATCAAGGAGAATTTAGCATGCAGTAAATTCAAGTCATTGCTCAACTTGCTGAAGTCCGTGGAAACACCATTTGTCAAACAAATTGAAATCTCAGAGTCAACAAAATATGAAAGCACTGAATCATTCTATGAATTTTTGAAGGCAATGTCTGACACTATCGAAACACAAGTGGCAGAACACATTGAAAACTCTCATGTTGTCACTCTCAAAGTCAACGAGTCCACTGACCGAACAAATACCAAGCGCTTTGCAATACTGGTTAGAGTGATTAATTCTCAAATGAAGCCTATCACTCGCTACCTGGCCAATGTGCAAGTACCTGATGGCACCGGTGAAACAATGGCAAGAACAGTGATGGAGCAGCTGCAGAAGAGAGGAATAGACAATTTGTGTAAGGTTCATGGACTTGGAACTGATGGTGCTAAAGCAATGACGGGCGACACCAAGGGCCTCACCGGTCTACTGAAGCGGGCGAACCCCAGCATGGTCAACGTGCATTGCATTGCACACAGGCTTGCCCTGTGTACCAGCCAAGCCGCAGAAGATATCCCTGCACTCAAGGACTACGTGGAAACAGTCACTTCACTTTTCTACTATTTCAAAGCTTCACCACTGAGATGCATGAAATTTAAAGAAATCCAAGACATTCTGCAGTCTGACAAACTCAAGTTCAGAGAAGTACAAAAATGTCCTATTGGTTTTTCTCAGGCAGGACAAATGACCTATTGAACCAATGTTGTTCAGGACAAATGTCCTATTGAAGCCCTCGTGGATCTGAGGCCCTGAATTTCATAGAGGCAAATCTGACTAGATCTAGTGTGTGTGTCTGTGTGTGTGTGTGTGGGGGGGGGGAGTGGGGTAGGTGGGTGGGTGGGTGCACAGCATGTTAAGCCATGAAGCTCTGACATTCTATGACAGGATGTCATTGGATTGACCATGATGGTTCAAGGGTGGTTTCAGAATAGCTTGGTGCCTGTATACGCCAAGCTATTCCTACACCATCCTTGAACTATCATAGTCAATCCACACCGTTACCACCCTTGAACTATCATAGTCGATCAGTCCCCAGAACTGTGATGTAGACCTCAAAAGACATATCGAAATGAATTAACAATTGCATCCAGAGGATCATAGATGTAAAGATCCAAGTGCGTCCGTCTGATACGCACAGGTGATGAACAACGACGATGGCGACGAACTACGGGTGAAAAAAACAAGTTGGGATGAACCATAACCCACAAAGTCCCTTCTATATGAGAGCTGTCCTTGCTGTCAATGGTCTCTACCTTTTGTCGTTGACCTGATTCTGATGTTGAATTATCTCCTATTAAAAAAGTCTCGCAGATCTGCGAATGCGTCAGTGAGTTCTATAAGGGGCGCATGACATATGCGTCATTGATTTGTCAAACGTTATTTGTCAAGACGTAACTTTTAGTTTTTACGTAATTTTATATTTTACGTGATTTGAGTTTCACTTTCGCTTCATAGGTTTGAGAAAATGGTGATAAAACTAGAACTTCAGGGTACAATTTCAATCTTCTATAATTTGTGTGAAAGCAGGTTGTCTTTATCTAGTTACATGATATACTAAGTACACGGGTTACCTGCATGCACTTCTGAAAGCGCGTCGATGTGTGTGTGCGTGTTAGTGCGTGCGTGCGCGCCTTCTGCAAACAACTCCAAGAGGTATAGATCCTCATGCGCTCTCCGGGCGCTTGAGAATCTATTCCTCCTGGATATACGCGCATGTGTGTGTGTGTGTGAGAGAGTGAGAGAAAGAGAGAGAGAGAGAGCCGCGCGTGCGAGAGAGAATGACGTCATATTTAGAGTATTATGTTAGTGTCTGCGTGGTGACAGAGTTGCCTCATTTACGTCATCGCCACTGTCTGACTTTCTCTAGAAGTAAAGCTTTTTTAGTGTTTTAATTCTTTTCTGAAAAGAATTAATTTTTACTAAAGAAGTTAAAAGGATACAAAGCTTTCTAACGAACTCATCGAATGTCTTTCTCCAAACTAGCTATTTGCAAATGTTCAAGTAAATATTACAATTACGGACACTAATCTGGGTCAACCGACTTCCTATAAACTGTTGTTTATGTCTTCAATAAGACATTCGGAGGCTCTCTTAGCCACCCACTTAAGAAAGTATTTCGCCAAGTTTCAAGCTTGTGTGTACAGAAACATCGGAGATTCTCTTGTTTACATACAATACGCACACACGTACATACATGCATACGCACAGTACATGCATACGAACATACGCCAAATGTACGTTCAGCAGCGAGGTTACCGTAACTAGACATGACGTAATTTTTATCTTGTTACTTCAATTGTTAGAGCCTGCACGCCTTTGACATCATGGACATGCTATTAAATTCGCCCCACGGCGACCCGTCCTAAAAAGTCCCTTCTATAAATAGAAGGAACTTGAAAAGAAATAAAGAAAGGTTTATGTTTTAGTAACTGGAGTGAATGTCATTGGTAGAATGTTGCAATCGTTGAGTACTTGTTGCGTGCATTATCGAGGACATTTGCAAGTGTAACCATTTCACTTTCTGCGCCACCTACTACGGAGGAGGGTTCACTCATAGTAGTTAGTCACAGAGGTTTCGGTTGCAACGAACGACTCCCGACAACGAACGAGAGCGACATCACGGCGGATACCCAGCCTCTGCCATAAACATAGACAACACTCCAAACATCTCCAAGAAACAATAGACCCTCATGAACCTGGAGGGCTTATGAGGATCTATGCCTCTTGGAGATGTTTGGAGTATTGTCTATGCTTACGGTGTAGGCTGGTTATCTGGCGTGATTTCGCTTTCGTTCGTTGATGAGAGTCGTCAGTTCGTTGTTGAGAGTCGTTCGTTATTGAGAGTCGTTCGTCTCAAACGAAACCTTACTAATGCCTCAGTAATAACCCTTATGCCTGTCCAGATATTATCCTACATTGTTGCTAACTCAGAGCAGTATCAGTTTTTGAAGCTGTTTTCCCGTGCATACTCACATGCTCAATGAGACAAGAAATGAATGGGGACAAGGTACCTTTTGACTTGCAATGCATCATGGCAGGTGCATCGTAGAGTGGTGGGATAGAAACTATCTTGAATTACATGTTGGCAAAACAAAAGAGATGGTCATAGATTTCAAGAAAAACAAACAGCATCCCTATCCTGTCGTCATCAATGGAACAGAAGTTGAGCGTGTAGAATCCTACAAGTATTTAGGTGTTCTTTTTGACAGCGCGCTCAACTGGAAACAAAACACAGAAGCTGTTTGAGAAAGCTCAGATCATTTAATGTAAGCACTCGGCTTTTACAGATGTTGTACTGCTCCAGTTCTAACTTTTGGACTGACGTGCTGGTGTAGAAATTTATGTAAAAGAGATCCGAAGATCGTCTTAACAAAGTAATCCGGAAAGCGGGCGGGGTGATTGGTAGGGCAGAGGATACTTTGGACGCACTGTACAACAGACGGATTACGAACAAACTGGCTGACATTCTTGATGACAAAACACATCCACTTAGGTATGAATTTGACAGCAGACGTATCGAACGAAGTGGCAGACTTTGAGTACTCAAAAGTAGTACATCACGTTATGCCAACTCTTTTGTCCCTCAGTCTGTTACCCTTTTCAACAGTAATATCAGTAGATAGTGTCTGTCAACATTCTTTAGTTCTTCAGTACTAACCCTTCAAGTAGTTCACTGCAACATTGGTGACACCAGAAGCATAGGGGGAATCCACCATAAGTGTTTCTGATGCCAAGGCTGTTACAGTTCATCTCTTTAATTGAGAGTTATGGGTTATTTAATTATTTCCACGAGTGATTGGTGATGCCAGGTGTTGTATGGGCAGACAGTGAATTTCCCCATGAGGGATTAATAAAGTATTATTGTATTGTATTGTATTTATTGTAGTCATCAGTGTTAAATTTACTTTTGCTGCCAAATACCAGCAGATTAAAAATAAAACCCACAAACCTAGTGAAAAATGTTTCTAAATTTCTTTTCTAAGTTAAACTTCTTAGCCTAATGTTTGATGTTTATATTGTTAATGATGACGATGCCACTGATGATGGTGGTGGTGGTGGTGGTGTGGTGGTGGTGGTGGTGATGATGATGATATAACCTTTCAAAGCCTCACAAATACACGTGTAAATCTACTTGCCACATGGTGACGGACTGTAGTTGTTGAAGTCTGTACTGACGCTTACCCTGAACGCAGCCGACTATGAGATCGCTCTGTCTGTGCCGGTAGACTGATCACTCTAAAATAGTGGCTTGGGTAACACGCACATACGGACATATCAAGCTAGAGGCGTTGATCCTTACGAGCCCTCGCTAAGGCGGGGGCTCATGAAGATCTATGCCCTCTTGCATATCTATGGCCTTCGCATAAAAGTTGTTTAGGTAATCTCCCAGATACATCGTCTGTTGGAAATTGTAGTCTCTAACGTCTCATTTAGGTCCGGTGATTTAGGACTACCCTCCGACCTGAGACAAGATACGAATGCTCATACGAACACACCTAACCCCCCACCTCCCCAATCCCCGCCAATCCTCTTACTCCCTCCATACTAATACCACCGTGATACATGGTAGCAGAACGCTGGACAATGACGAATCACAGTTAGTAATTTTCAGCTTTAAAAAAAAAGTTTGTGATATTAAAAAAATAGGAGCAGAGTGTTTTTCAGGGAGCAGGAAGGACAGTTTTTATTTTGTGGTTGGTGCATGTTCAGAGAACTGGAAAGTTGATTTGCCCTTAGAGAATGGTTTGATTGATTATGTGGATGCAACCCTTCCTTTGTTCAAGTTTTTGGCGCCAACAATGGAACAGGGACAGACTGACAGTTCAAGGGCCGTTGTCTATCGGATTGGTGCTGTTCTGGCTTTAAATCTGAACCAAGGCTCGGCTTCTAAAACACCAAACTTTAGACGAAAAGAGGGATGATTTCAGCTCAAAGACAAAATATTCTGTAAGAACAATAAAAATGCGCTTAGGAATAAGAATGACAAAATAGTTCACCAGATCGAATGTTTACGAGGTCACGGTAAATTTGTAATTTGTTTGGCTCCTACCACACACTGAACCCCACCCGGGTCTGCCCTGGGGGACTTGGGTGGGGTTAGGTATTTTTTAGTTCCCAGGGTCACCCTGGTCAGCCCCACAGGGTGGGTTTTTCTCTCTATTCTGGGGCATGTGTTTCTGTCTACCCTTTGTCCATTCACCTGTATTTGCCTTTTTAAAACTCTCCCTACTGTCTGCACTGCCTGTAGCTCTTGATATTGGATGTGTGTTGCTAAATGGTCTTAGCTTTATTTAGGCCCCGTGTGTTAGGTTTATTTAATGTATTTGACCGGCTGGCGACATACATTCAATGTTCTGTTTATTTTTTTTTTTTCACAAGCAGTACAGGCACGTCCTGAGAAAGCCTTGTTGCTGTCGGGACGCTAAGCAATGTACAATCAATCAATCAACCACACACTGACACGCGGCGCACACACACACACGGCACACACACACACACGGCACACACACACACAAACACACCACGCGCGTGTGTGTGTGTGTGTGTGTGTGTGAGAGAGTGTAAATCTGAGAAGCTAGGTCAGTGTGTCCGGCATCATTCTTGGCACAGCTGCCGGGAAACCTGGCCTGTCGCTTGAGGAAGATATGACTATCTATCTATATCCCGTAGTCTTGCCGACCGTTTGGGCAGCACTGATGACTTGGGAACCAGCTCCCTCCATTCCAACCCCACCCGGGTCTGCCCTGGGGGACTTGGGTGGGGTTAGGTATTTTTTAGTTCCCAGGGTCACCCTGGTCAGCCCCACAGGGTGGGTTTTTCTCTCTATTCTGGGGCATGTGTTTCTGTCTACCCTTTGTCCATTCACCTGTATTTGCCTTTTTAAAACTCTCCCTACTGTCTGCACTGCCTGTAGCTCTTGATATTGGATGTGTGTTGCTAAATGGTCTTAGCTTTATTTAGGCCCCATGTGTTAGGTTTATTTAATGTATTTGACCGGCTGGCGACATACATTCAATGTTCTGTTTCTTTTTTTTTTTCACAAGCAGTGCAGGCACGTCCTGAGAAAGCCTTGTTGCTGTCAGGACGTTAAGCAATGTACAATCAATCAATCAATCAATCCCTCCATTCCTCTCTGTTCTCTGTCATTCTCAGCGTATCGCCCAGCTTCAGCCCTGTCCACTCTGAGATATTGTCCTCCCATCTTTTCCTCTGTCTTCCTCTCCTTCGTCCTCCTTGCACAGTGCCTTGCAGGATTGTTTTGGCAAGCCCTGCTGAACGCGTGACATGCCCATACCACTTCAGTTTGCGTTTTCTCACAATGGCTAATAAGCCTTCGTAGGGCCCGATGGCTTGCCTGATTCTGCTGCCCACTTCCTCGTTTGTGATGTGATCTCTGTATGAGATGCCAAGCAGCCTTCGAAAACATCTCATTTCAGTGGCTTGTATCCTCCTTTCAAGGTCTGCTGTGAGGGTCCATGACTGACTCGCAGGCATACAAAACACTGAGATGACTAAGAAGCGCATCAGTCTGATCTTGGAGCAGAGTGTGATGTTTCTGTCTTTCCATATGGTCTTCAATCTTGTCAGTGCTGTTGTTGTCTGCGCAATCCTGGACAGTATTTCTGGTTTTGATCCCTCATCTGTCACAATGACTCCTAAGTATTTGAATTTCTTAACTGTTTCCAGTTTTTGGCCTCCAACCATGATTTCAGTGCCAATGCCACTGGCGTTATTGGTCATCAGTTTGGTCTTCTCTGCACTGATTTCCATCCCATATGCAATGGCTGTACTATCCAGCTTTTCCACCAGCTGAGCTAGCTCCTTTTCTGTTCCAGCAAGGCCATCAATGTCGTCCGCAAAGCGAAAGTTCGTGATTGTTCTGCCTCCAATACTGACAGTTCCTTCATGATCTTTCAGATCGTCCGTCATGATTCTTTCCAGGAAGATGTTGAAAAGAGTAGGTGAGAGCAGGCAGCCTTGTCTGACTCCAACTGTAGTCCTAAACCAGTTTCCTATTTTGCCGTTGAAGCAGACTGCGCTAGTGGCCTTGTTGTAAAGGTTTGCTATGACTTTGATCAGGTTGGCATTGATGTTGTATATCTTCATGGTGGACCACACCCTGTCAAACGCTTTCTTAAAATCCACAAAGACATGATAGAGGTCCTGCTGGTGCTGGAGGTATCTCTCACATAGAACTCTCAGGTTGAAGATCTGCTCAGTTGTGCTGCGCCCTGGTCTGAAGCCTGCCTGTTCCTCAGCTATTATTTCCTCTGCGTGTGGCTTCAGCCTGTTCAGTAGGATCTTTAACATGACTTTGCTTGGGTGGGATATAAGACTGATCGTGCGATAGTACAGGCATTGATGTAAGTTGCCTTTTTTTTGGGAGAGTTATTATAAGTGATTGGGTCCATGGTGTGGGCCAATCCCCTGACTGCCAGATCTTATTGCAGATTGTTAGTAAGGCGCTTATCATGTCTTCTCCCCCTTCTTGGACTAGCTCTGCAGGGATGTTGTCTGCTCCTGCTGCCTTCCCTTTTTTCAGCGACTTCACTGCAGCCTCTACTTCTTCTCGGAGGATGGGATAGTTGCCATTGTTGGTCACGGGTGGGTTGACAAGTATGCCTGGGTCCCCTGCAGCTCGGTGGTTGTACAAATCTGAGCAGTACTCTGTCCATCTCTTCAGTATGTCTTGTTCTTCCGTAAGACAGTTCCCTTCACTATCTTGAATGATCGAGGAGCGTCCTTGTTTTACACTGGTCAGGTCTTTCACCGGCTGGTATGCTTTTTTGCTATTATTTTTGTTTAGATTTTCTTCTACGAGTTTACACTGATCTTTAATCCACTTATTCTTTGCCTTTTTCATGCTTTTCTTGATATCCTGGTTAATTTCCCTGTATTGTTTAGCTCCTTCTACCTCTGATTTCTTTTTCTTTAATTCTCGACGCTTGTCACATAGAACAAAGATGTCAGCTGTAACCCAAGGTTTCTTTGCTTGTCGGTGTTTGCCAAGGATCTCACTGGCTGTTTGGGTTACAACAGTGTTAAATGTGTCAATCAGTGTGTCCACGTCCGTGTCTTCTGCACCTAGAAGTAGCAGTGGTGCGAATTTTCCTCCTATCTTTCCTGAAAGGCTTCCGCTACCTCTGGGTCTTTCAGCTTCTCGAGGTCAAACTTGATTCTGGTGGGACCCTGCTTGTTGACCTTCATTAGGCGGAGTCGGAAGGTCATCATCACTAAGTCATGGTCGCTTCCAATGTCTGCTCCTGGAAAACTTCTTGTCTTGGCAATGTTCACACTGTTTTGGAAGCGTCTCTTCACCATGATGTAGTCAATTTGGTTATGATGCTCTCCGTTCGGGCTGTGCCATTTCCACCTTCTGGATGCTTTGTGCGGGCCAAACGTGTTTATCAGCTTTAGATCATTTGAACTGGCAAATTCCAGGAGCCTTAAGCCTCTGTCGTTGGTCTCTGCATTGCAGTAGCGTCTGCATGTGCCTTTCCAGTTCCTAGCAGCATCCTCTCCTATTTTGGCATTCCAGTCTCCCTGCACCACAAGAATGTTTTTCTTGGGGGTCTGGTCCAGAACTTCTTGCAGTTGGTCATAGAAGTCTTCTATTTCCTCATCGCCATAGTCTGTTGTTGGGGCATAAACTTGTACAATGGTGACTTATTAAATGGGGTTGCCCTCAAGCGTATGGTGATAAGCCTACTGGAGACTAGCCGACAACTCATGACGGTGTTCACGATGTCTTTGTGGACGAGAAATCCGACACCCTGTTCGTGTTTGTCTTCTCTGCCACTGTAGTACAGTTTGTGGTTTTTCTGGGTTGATGTTTCCCCAAGGTTCTTCCATCGTACTTCGCAAAGTCCTAGGATGGTCCAATGGTATCTGTTCATTTCATGTGTCAGTTCCTCTACCTTTCCAGGCGTTCTTAATGTTCTGACGTTCCAAGTGCCGATGCTGATGTTGTTTCTGGCACGGAGTTTTGATGGTGATAGTGCACCAGTAACACGCTTAACACCTCTGCCCTGGCGCAAGACAGAAGGCGCGGTCCTTGTTCCGGGCGACGACCGATCCGGTATGGATTGAGGTAAGGTTGTCATTGCATGTGGTGTGTCTTGGGCATTAGAACCTGGCGGAGCCCATCCCTCTCCAGGCTGTTAACCACAACCGAAACTCCACATAACTTGTGGCTCGCCTTGGTCCTGGACACGTGGCCGATGAGACCCTCATGGGACTCTTTCGCCCTGAGTGGTGACTTCATCAAGGAAGTTCATATACCCAATCAGGTACCGTGTCAGCACCCTAGCCTTTGGTTATCCAAAACCTAACCTGCAAGGCAGCAGGGGACTCGTGGAGGGCGGGGTCGTCTATGTCCCGTGCAGATGTGAACATCTGCCCACTGCCCACGATATGACAGAGGACACAAATTACTCTGGCTATTGTCGCCGTTGGGTGAGTGGTACAAGCAATACTGTCGGAGCGGCACGCGGGGGTCGGTATTTTGCTTTCCTAGTTGGATTTGCAGCGGACAGAAGGAGCTTCCTGAATGACCAAACACAGCATTGCAGCAGCGGTGTCGGGGAAATTTAACTCGTTCAGCCCGACGCACGTATTTCCCAAAGTTTGGAGGCGTCATCTAACGACTATGCACCTGTTGCAGGAGATGGATCGATCATGATAATTCAAGGGTAGTACCAGATTAGCTTGGCGCCGACAGGCGCCAAGCTAATCTCACACTACCCTTGAATTATCATGGTCGACCCATCTCCTGCTGTAGTGCGTCAGGGCTGAATGGGTTAAGAAAACAACACATTCTGCGGGTGTTCGGCCGATTCTGTTATTTACCATCTTTAGCACTCCTCGAAGTCCATATTCATTTGTTGTTTACTTATTTGTTTCAATTTATATATTACAACAGCAGGTCCTAACACTTCACTTTTATTAATTGGTTCTTTGACCGGAACGTAAAACCTGAACAACCTACCGACCACCTAGTGAACAATTAAGGTTGCGGAAGTCGCTGAGTGGGCGCGAGTTCCCGCAGGAGATTTCCAAAGAACCTGAAGCAGAGACTGGCGCCCCGCGCAGGTCCCCGGGTCTGGCATTGTTCCGTTTTTTTTTTTTTTCACGAGGATGGAGCGATTGGTCCGTCATTTGAGGAGACTTTTGTTTCGTAAACTTATCACAAATGAACCAAGAGTTACCGAGTCGGGTTCACTGAGGCCGGATGCCCGATACAAAGTTATTCATATCTCATTCAGCCCGGCGCACGTATTTTCCAAATTTTGGAGGCGTCATCTAACGACTATGCACCTGTTGCAGGAATGGATCGACCATGATAATTCAAGGGCAGTGCCAGATTAGCTTGGTGTGTCAGGGTTGAATGGGTTGCTGGACTACTGACATGCATGCGAGGGCGCCTAATTCCAAGTAAAAAAGTAATTCCAAGTAAGAAAGAACAATATTCGCGAAGAAGCAATCGAGTGCATGTCAGAGCGACCGCTGCGATTTATGACGCTAAAAATAAAATGGCAATCGAATATTAAGTCTGTGTCAAGATTATGAATCGCGCGTCTGCTGTGGAAATATGCAGAAAGCTATTTTCAAGCCAGAAAAGAATGCTGATTGCTGCGTGACGCCTCGGTCTCATTATTCAAAGTTTTGTCAAATCACTTTTCTGCCACACCAGCGCCGAATCAATCAGTTTTCAGCGAGGGGGTGCTCAACTTTTATTTTTTCTATTGCCAAGGTCTAGTATATATCAAAACACCACAACCGAAACTGTTCTTCTGACGCCGTTTTTGAAAGTTTATAACTGGTGTTACGTACCGCACTGAAACAAGCGTTACAACTCAATTTTAAACACATTTATAGTTTGTTGCCAGCCGAGGGGTGTGCTGTAGTACCAAAGCCCCCCCCCCCCAACCCCCTCTGGATCCGGCCCTGCACACTGTCATCTCTTTTCCACAGCCGGCGCTCACCAGGCTCCCTCTAAAAGGCCATCGGGCCGATGTTGCAACGTCGGCCTAATGGCCTTGCACATTGGCTATGACGCGACATGAACCGTCTAGCTGTCGGTAGAGCTATTTAAAGAGGTGATTTCTAGAGGAATCGTTGGCCAACACCGCAAAAAGTGATATCGACAGCGAAAAGATTATGCTACAAAGGCTGTCAGTAGTGCATTTTGACGACGTGATTCCTGCAGGAATTGCCTCGACAAAAAGCGCTACCGACAGCCAACGGGTTAATACAACCTAAACACGTACACACACACACACACACACACACACACACACACACACACATTTTGTCGTCATTTCAACATGGACACTCCGCAGAATTTTTATGACTTCCTTTCAGACAATTTTTTTTAGACTCGCCGCGAGATTCCAAACACGGACGTTCTTCCAGATCTCTGATTTCTCATTAGCGGCTTTTGCAGCTCCATCGTCAGCCTGAGCACACGATGACCTCCGCCCGAAGAACATAAAGGCGGAGTTTGCCATCAAGTGGCATAGATTCTCATGAGCCCCCGCAATTGAAGAAGCTCATGAGAATCTGTCACTTGTTGACAGATGGAGTCTCCTGTCCTTCCGGGCGTCCAGAAAAACATGTGAAAGGAGCGGTCTGTGACATAGTCTGTTTTGCTCTATGGTCTGACACTTGAAGATCTGTGTTTTCATTTTTAGATGGGTGACGTTTTCCAGTGGTGTCTTACAGCGCCGCCATAGAGAGACAGGAGCGGATAAACTAATTGTTTCGGAAAGTGCGTACTTGACCTGACCCAAGCCTTACCTCCTCACAGAGATTCATTATTTTTTTATTACAGCCTCTTTCGAATTAGATGACATTGCTAACCAATGGTAACGGGTCAACAACAAGAACGAGAAGAATTTTTACTCTTTTCGAACTTTAGCGCGCAATATCCCGTAATCTGGAAGACATGTAAAAGTCATTTGTGATAACATAAATGTTGATCTAATCCGCACCCTGCCCCCTCCCCTTCCCCCAACACACACACCACCTCTTCCAATCTTTGTCTCCCTCCACCTGACCTCTTCCATCGAATCTTTCGTAACCCGTCGCCTCACAAATCTACAGCCTGCAGATGCTTTTATTCATGAAAGCGACTGACAAGGTCATAACGGGTTTTTAGTTCGCAATATCTTCATTATAATTGTTCCTCTTAGTATGTCTTACAATTAATCGGTACACTGAGAAGGGCTGACTCAACTTTTTATTGTTTTCAATCGAAACCCCCGTTTCGTGGCCGTACTCAAATGGATTGCGAAATTTTTATTTTTAGAAAGACAACATTGAAAACCCATGAGATTGGCGAATGTTTGCAACCAAAGCCGGCCTGCCATGGAACAGGTGGCTTCAGTTTGTCTCGTTAAAAAGGACCACTTCACAAAATCCGACCCCATCGGCCATAAGCAAACATTGAAAAGTGAAAATGACCCGAAAGGATTGTGACATTGCGGCTTAGGCCTATAGCGGTCTAAACACGTCATAATGATCACAATGGTTGTCACCCTCGATTCGCTACCGCTGATCAGCGGTAGCGAATCGAGGGAGACAACCAGCGTGCACTAACGTGACCAAACCGCTTTGTGCCAGTAAATAAAATGAAAATTTAAAAAAAGCTGGATTGGAGTTTGGACGGGATTTTGTGCACGGATCCACTAGCGCGGACAATTGATGGCGAAATCAGAGAATTTTTCTTAGCAACGGACATAGATTGAAGTGCTGCTAACAGAGACAGAAGTGTTCAGAAGAGGCTAGTCTTTACTGACACGCGAAGTCTTGTCGCCTGCTTGCGGCCGGATCTGAAATGGGGCGCCAAAAGGCGTAGATTCTCATAAGCCCCTGCGGCTGCATGGGGCTCATGAGAATCTACGCCTTTTGAAATTAAAAGGAAGAGAATTTAGAGAAGAAAAATGTAGGACGTGAAGGGACACGATGGCGGAGTTGAAAATAGGGCAAGGTACAAAGGGAGGGAAATGAGGAGTGAGTAGCAAGTAAAAGACTGTCGAGCACTTTACGAAAGCAAGCACGCGCGCACAGACACACACACACACACACACACACACACACACACACACACACACACACACACACACACACACTGATATGAAAGAGCACGAAAGAAAAAAAAAAACACGATAAGAACAACTTAAACAAATCAATCAATCAATCAAAAAATACTCACAAACCAGATAGGTGAGGCTAGCGCTGGCAGAATTGTCAGTACTCAAACCAAGGGGAATCACAGCGCTGGACAGACAACAGTTAGATCCCCTGCCCCCGCCTATCAGGCACCCAATCGCCAGCCCACAGAGAAATACGCAGGTATAGAATAAGACAATCATTTCCATTCCTAATAAGAATGGATCAGGTCTCTTATATAACCCATGTCTTTCTCCGGAACTTAGGAAGTAGGCAGGAGAAACATACATACACAAACATAAAGGTGCGCTACTATATGCTTGGGTGGGGTTAGGTATTTTTTTAGTTCCTAGGGTCACCCTGGTCAGCCCCACAGGGTGGGTTTTTCTCTCTATTCCTGGGGTATGTGTTTCTGTCTACCCTTTGTCCATTCACCTGTTTGCCTTTTTAAAACTCTCCCTACTGTCTGCACTACCTGTAGCTCTTGATATTGGATGTGTGTTGCTAAATGGTCTTAGCTTTATTTAGGCCCCATGTGTCAGGTTTATTTAATGTATTTGACCGGCTGGCGACATACATGCAATGTTCTGTTTTTTTTTTTTTTTTTTCACAAGTAATCCAGGCACGTCCTGAGAAAGCCTTGTTGCTGTCGGGACGTTAAGCAATGTACAATCAAAGCTACTATATGTGGTCGGGTAAATACCCTGATTTCCCACAGTAGATGCACAGAACATTACACAACAATGTAACGATACAAATTTTGCCTCGAGTTATACATGATACTCACAAACCAGATAGGTGAGGCTAGCGCTGGCAGAATTGTCAGTACTCAAACCAAGGGGAATCACAGCGCTGGACAGACAACAGTTAGATCCCCTGCCCCCGCCTATCAGGCACCCAATCGCCAGCCCACAGAGAAATACGCAGGTATAGAATAAGACAATCATTTCCATTCCTAATAAGAATGGATCAGGTCTCTTTATATAACCCATGTCTTTCTCCGGAACTTAGGAAGTAGGCAGGAGAAACATACATACACAAACATAAAGGTGCGCTACTATATGTGGTCGGGTAAATACCCTGATTTCCCACAGTAGATGCACAGAACATTACACAACAATGTAACGATACAAATTTTGCCTCGAGTTATACATGATACTCACAAACCAGATAGGTGAGGCTAGCGCTGGCAGAATTGTCAGTACTCAAACCAAGGGGAATCACAGCGCTGGACAGACAACAGTTAGATCCCCTGCCCCCGCCTATCAGGCACCCAATCGCCAGCCCACAGAGAAATACGCAGGTATAGAATAAGACAATCATTTCCATTCCTAATAAGAATGGATCAGGTCTCTTATATAACCCATGTCTTTCTCCGGAACTTAGGAAGTAGGCAGGAGAAACATACATACACAAACATAAAGGTGCGCTACTATATGTGGTCGGGTAAATACCCTGATTTCCCACAGTAGATGCACAGAACATTACACAACAATGTAACGATACAAATTTTGCCTCGAGTTATACATGATACTCACAAACCAGATAGGTGAGGCTAGCGCTGGCAGAATTGTCAGTACTCAAACCAAGGGGAATCACAGCGCTGGACAGACAACAGTTAGATCCCCTGCCCCCGCCTATCAGGCACCCAATCGCCAGCCCACAGAGAAATACGCAGGTATAGAATAAGACAATCATTTCCATTCCTAATAAGAATGGATCAGGTCTCTTATATAACCCATGTCTTTCTCCGGAAGTAGGCAGGAGAAACATACATACACAAACATAAAGGTGCGCTACTATATGTGGTCGGGTAAATACCCTGATTTCCCACAGTAGATGCACAGAACATTACACAACAATGTAACGATACAAATTTTGCCTCGAGTTATACATGATACTCACAAACCAGATAGGTGAGGCTAGCGCTGGCAGAATTGTCAGTACTCAAACCAAGGGGAATCACAGCGCTGGACAGACAACAGTTAGATTGGCTAGCCTCACCTATCTGGTTTGTGAGTATCATGTATAACTCGAGGCAAAATTTGTATCGTTACATTGTTGTGTAATGTTCTGTGCATCTACTGTGGGAAATCAGGGTATTTACCCGACCACATATAGTAGCGCACCTTTATGTTTGTGTATGTATGTTTCTCCTGCCTACTTCCGGAGAAAGACATGGGTTATATAAGAGACCTGATCCATTCTTATTAGGAATGGAAATGATTGTCTTATTCTATACCTGCGTATTTCTCTGTGGGCTGGCGATTGGGTGCCTGATAGGCGGGGGCAGGGGATCTAACTGTTGTCTGTCCAGCGCTGTGATTCCCCTTGGTTTGAGTACTGACAATTCTGCCAGCGCTAGCCTCACCTATCTGGTTTGTGAGTATCATGTATAACTCGAGGCAAAATTTGTATCGTTACATTGTTGTGTAATGTTCTGTGCATCTACTGTGGGAAATCAGGGTATTTACCCGACCACATATAGTAGCGCACCTTTATGTTTGTGTATGTATGTTTCTCCTGCCTACTTCCTAAGTTCCGGAGAAAGACATGGGTTATATAAGAGACCTGATCCATTCTTATTAGGAATGGAAATGATTGTCTTATTCTATACCTGCGTATTTCTCTGTGGGCTGGCGATTGGGTGCCTGATAGGCGGGGGCAGGGGATCTAACTGTTGTCTGTCCAGCGCTGTGATTCCCCTTGGTTTGAGTACTGACAATTCTGCCAGCGCTAGCCTCACCTATCTGGTTTGTGAGTATCATGTATAACTCGAGGCAAAATTTGTATCGTTACATTGTTGTGTAATGTTCTGTGCATCTACTGTGGGAAATCAGGGTATTTACCCGACCACATATAGTAGCGCACCTTTATGTTTGTGTATGTATGTTTCTCCTGCCTACTTCCGGAGAAAGACATGGGTTATATAAGAGACCTGATCCATTCTTATTAGGAATGGAAATGATTGTCTTATTCTATACCTGCGTATTTCTCTGTGGGCTGGCGATTGGGTGCCTGATAGGCGGGGGCAGGGGATCTAACTGTTGTCTGTCCAGCGCTGTGATTCCCCTTGGTTTGAGTACTGACAATTCTGCCAGCGCTAGCCTCACCTATCTGGTTTGTGAGTATCATGTATAACTCGAGGCAAAATTTGTATCGTTACATTGTTGTGTAATGTTCTGTGCATCTACTGTGGGAAATCAGGGTATTTACCCGACCACATATAGTAGCGCACCTTTATGTTTGTGTATGTATGTTTCTCCTGCCTACTTCCGGAGAAAGACATGGGTTATATAAGAGACCTGATCCATTCTTATTAGGAATGGAAATGATTGTCTTATTCTATACCTGCGTATTTCTCTGTGGGCTGGCGATTGGGTGCCTGATAGGCGGGGGCAGGGGATCTAACTGTTGTCTGTCCAGCGCTGTGATTCCCCTTGGTTTGAGTACTGACAATTCTGCCAGCGCTAGCCTCACCTATCTGGTTTGTGAGTATCATGTATAACTCGAGGCAAAATTTGTATCGTTACATTGTTGTGTAATGTTCTGTGCATCTACTGTGGGAAATCAGGGTATTTACCCGACCACATATAGTAGCGCACCTTTATGTTTGTGTATGTATGTTTCTCCTGCCTACTTCCTAAGTTCCGGAGAAAGACATGGGTTATATAAGAGACCTGATCCATTCTTATTAGGAATGGAAATGATTGTCTTATTCTATACCTGCGTATTTCTCTGTGGGCTGGCGATTGGGTGCCTGATAGGCGGGGGCAGGGGATCTAACTGTTGTCTGTCCAGCGCTGTGATTCCCCTTGGTTTGAGTACAATCAAAAAATAAATCAATCTATCAATAATAATAATATATAAACAAACAAATGAATACACCAACACACGCACACATGTAATACATACATGTAATACATACATACATACACACACTGGCACTGGCCAGCCAGTGCCCACATAAACAGTCACAGGCTTCACTGACCTGTAGCAAATGCAACAGACACTGCCGCTCTCGCATTGGACTGATTAGTCACAGCAGGCACTGCAAATCTTAAAAACGGACTGACCCAACAAGCGCACATACTCCATTGTCTTCCGAGACGGAAGGATGCCAACAACATACACACACACACACATGCATGTATGCATGCATACATCCATCCATACATCCATACATCCATCCATACATACACATGAGAGAGGAAAACGTCAACCAAGCAACCGAGGAGACGTAACCAATGTGCCGGACCAACCACGAGTTTGTAATTGACACACATGTACCTATGTCATCTCTCGTGTTTCTCTCTCTCTCTCTCTCTCTCTCTCTCTCTCTCTCTCTCTCTCTCTCTCTCCTCTCTCTCTCTCTCAGATTCAACTCGCTTGAGACGGCAGCCATTCACGTGATTCGACCAGGGAGAAGAGAAAAATGGCAGACTGACGCCGATCACACAAGAAACTTCACTCGTTTATTAGTCTCTGGGGCTTTCACCTCGGTGCCTGTTTAGAATTTCAGATTAGAGTACACTCGTCCGTCCTCGGAGACAGGACATCAAACCGTGATCAGAAACAATAAAGAATTTTTGTTTTGTTTTTGGCGACGAAAAATAATTGTTTTCCCAAGTCTCAGTAGTGTGCAATCATTACCTCAGTTACGTGTCCGGTAATCGATCATAAAAAGCCGGGATCCCACAGCTTACGGCGGCCGCTCTGCTGTGGTACCATTTGGTAACTATGTCCCGCAGAAGAGCCGCTGCCAGTGCAGCGGCTCTTCTGCGGGAAATACTGAGTTAACATATGGTACATCAAGAGAAAGTTCCCTGGCAGCGGCTTGTCTACGGGATATATTTACCAAATGCATAAGTGACACCACAGAAAAAAAAATTTTATTTACCCTGGCAGCGGCTCCGTTAAATAGTTACCATATGTTACCACAGATGAAAGTCCCCTGGCTCTGGGAAATAGTTATAAAATAGTACCACAGATGAAGGTCCCAGGGCAGACGCTCTTTTGCGGGAAATAGTTACCATATGGTACCACCAAAAAAATTGCCCTGGCAGCGGCTTCTCTGCAGGAAATAGTTACCAACTACAAATGGTACCACAGAAGAAATTATTTCTTGGCAGCGTCTCTTTTAGGGGAAATAGTTATGAAATAGTATACAGATGAAACTAATTTCCCTAGCAGCATCTCGACTGGCGGGAAATAGTTACCAATTGGTACCACGGAAGAAAGGTGCCTGGCCGCAGAGGCTCCTCTACCAAAAGCAAATGGTACCATAGAAAATAATTAATTCCCCTGGCAGGGGCTCCTCCACGGGAAATAGTTACCAGGTTATACCACAGATAAAAATCCCCTGGCAGAGGCTTTCTGCGGGAAATACTTTTTAAAAAGTACCACCGGAGAAATTATTTCCACTGGCAGCGGCTCCTCTACGGGAAATATTTACCAAATGCTAATGGTAGAGGAAATTTAGTCCGGGCCCTATGAGCAGCGGCTCCTTTCGGGATATAGTTACCAAGTGGTACCACAGAAGAAACGATGTACCCTGGCGGAACTACAGAGGAGCTGCTGTAAGGACACTTTTTCTTCAAAGGTTCCTAGACATTAACCCCTTCCCTACCAGTGTGGACGCAGATTGTTATATTATTATTATTATTATTGAGTATTATTATTTAGTGTAACTTCAATATCAAAGATCCTCCAGTGGTGTAGGAAACAATGGGGGGAGAGGGATGGGAGGGGGGATATCCCCATTGAATATCATTTTCTTACACCACTGTCCCAAGCCGTGAAAGAAATGTGGATACAAAGTGGTTTCAGGATAGATCCACACGTATCCCCGCAACTAAACAGCTGGGGGGGGGGGGGGGGGGGATCTTTACCTCTTGCAGCTGGGTGGTATTCAGTTTTATTCGGCAGTGAAGGAGTTAAAAGTGCCTTGGAAACGGCTCTTTTGTAGGAAATAGTTTGCCACAAAATTCGGACATTTTTCTTTTTGCCGCATAGAATTCCGGCGGCAGCTAAACACTGAAGCTGGCAAAGCGGGAGGTAATATCTGGCGTCGGTGCAGAAGAACTTAAGGAGTTGTCCCGCCTTGTTGGAATGGCAATCGGCCTTCGGCCGGAAAGAAAACCGTTTCAGTTCAGTGAACAGTGTCCAGTATATGATTCGTTAAAAGCTCAGGCGCATTTCAGCATTTTATTGTAAGAGAGGTTTATCATTTCAATAACACCTACGCTTGTCTGGAAAATCCTGACTGGCTTTGTTTTGACAGCTGAGTCACTATGTTGAAATTGCGGGTTATTGGGAACCAGACTGAGTGGGTAGGGGTCTCAAGAACCACTGGGATTCACTTTGTACAGCTTCTGTGTTTCACCCCTTGACTGCTACTGACAATACCGCTTGGCGGAAAAGACGCGTGACTACGCGTCTTTTCCGCCAAACGGTGTCATCAGTATAGCAGTCAAGGGGTTAAAATGTCAATCTACTTTCAGTTATGGTCTGTGATGTTTTAGTTTTATGGCTGTGAAGATGTAAATTCCAAAATAAATCACCAGTAACGCAAATCTACCTTGTCACACACACTTTTTTTTTTTTAAAACCCTTTGGCTGTCGTTAAAGCGTTTTGTCGCGATGATTCCCGCAGAAATAGGCTTCGCGACAAAACTAGGCGCGACCATCAGCCAAAGGGTTAACTGAATTGATTACTTGAATGATCTTTCTACGGTCGTACAATAGTCTCATTCCTCGCGCTGGGATCATATGGCGTTGAGGCGCGTCCCCTGGGTGGTGGATAGGGGTCCCTCGCGAGAGGGGTGCACCGAATGAAATAAGGTGCCGTGAACCAACATGGTCTAAGGGAAGGAGACCCCGACAGAAAACCCCTGGTCCTCCTAGTAAGGGGGTTGGGCGTTGGGGTAGCTTCCCCACCCTGCAAATAAAGAAATAGCTACAAAACGCCGACGAATAGACAAACAGCAATTCCTTTCCTGGAGGAGGAAGGTTCTTTTACCAGAAGATTTATGACGTCGTGTGGTGAAAGCCGGAAGTCTTCGGAAGCCACAGGACCGAGCCGCCTCTCTCTATCCAGGGACACAATCATGGGCACATGGAAGGTTAAGACCATGTACCAGAGCGGCAAGGCCGCCCAGATAGCAGCGGAAATGCAAAAGTAAAACCTTTCCCTGCTAGGTATCAGTGAAGCCAGATGGACGCAGTCTGGCCAGAAAAGGCTGTTAAGTGGGGAGATGATTCTGTATTCAGGTCATGAAGAGGAGAATGCCCCCCATACATAAGGTGTAGCATTCATGCTGTCACCAGTGGCACAGAGAGCGCTGATGGGCTGGGAACCTCTTGGGCCAAGAATTATCACAGCAGCCTTTAGAACCAAGAAAAAGATCAAGCTGAACGTCATCCAGTGTTATGCGCCCACTAATGACAGTGACGAGGAAGAGAAACAAGAGTTCTACGACCGACTCCAGAGTGCTGTGGACAAATGTGCGGAGCGAGACATCACCATCATCATGGGCGATTTTAATGCCAAAATAGGGGAGGACAACACCGGATACGAAGAGGTGATGGGGAGACAGGGACTAGGGGAGATGAGTGAGATCGGGGAGAGGTTCGTAGACATTTGTGTTCTAAACAGACTTGTCATTGGAGGCAGCATCTTCTCACACAGAAGAATACACAAAGCAACGTGGGTCTCACATGACCATACTACAGAGAATCAAATAGACCATATCTGCATTAGCAAGAAATTTAGAAGATCCCTTCAATATGTTCGAGTGAGGAAGGGAGCAGATGTCACCTCAGACCATCATCTGCTTATCTTAAGAATAAAGCTCAAGTTAAAGAAAAGCAGCACAGGGACAACAAGAAGACAGCGCTATAATGTAGGCCTCCTGAGAGAGACTGGAATGAGAGAAGAGTTCAAACTGGCGCTGTCCAACCGGTTTCAAGCGCTACAGGAGCTAGTAAATGAAGAGGAGGCGGTCACCACAGAGCAGCAGTGGAAGGCCGTTAGAGAGGCACTGAACTCAACCTGCAAAGACACTGTGGGGTTCAAGAAACACCATCACAAGGACTGGCGGTCGGCACAGACCTTAAAGAAGATAGAAGGGAGGAAGCAGAAGAAAGCAGTTGTTAACAACAGGCGCACGAGAGCAGCCAAAGCAAGGGCACAAGAGGAATACTCGGAAGCCAACCGCGAGGTGAAGAGGAGTATCAGGGCAGACAAGAGAGCCTACACAGACGGCCTAGCAGCAGAGGCAGAAAAGGCAGCAGGCAGCGGCAACATGAAACAACTCTACGACATTACCAGAAGATTGTCTGGCAAGTATGGCCATACAGAAAGACCAGTAAAAGACAAAGAAGGCAAGCCTATTGCAGACAGAGCAGACCAACTCGACAGATGGGCCGAGTATTTTGAAGAGTTATTGAACAGACCCACCCCACCCGACCCCCAGACATCCAGCCAGCAGAGACTGACCTACCCATCAGCTGTGACAGACCCAGCCGGGAAGAGATCAGAAGAGCAGTGGCATTTTTGAAGAACGACAAAGCAGCAGGGTCAGATGGCATCCCAGCGGAGGCTCTGACAGCAGACCTAGAAACAACGGTAGAGATTCTGTACCCACTGTTTGGAAAGATCTGGGAAGAGGAGGTGATGCCGGCTGACTGGAAGGAGGGGTACCTAGTCAAGCTATCCAAGAAAGGCGACCTCAGCAAGTGTTCCAACTACAGAGGAATCACATTACTGTGAGTATCAGGAAAGGTCTTCAACAGGATCATACTGGAGAGAATGAAGAGCTCCGTCGACCCCCAGCTGAGAGACCAGCAAGCAGGATTCAAGAAAAACCGATCATGTACAGACCAGATTGCCACTCTCCGCATCATCGTGGAGCAGTCTCTGGAGTGGAGCTCCCCGCTTTACGTCAACTTTGTGGATTATGAGAAAGCATTTGACAGCGTGGACCGAGAGACTTTGTGGAAACTCCTACGACACTACGGTGTACCCACAAAACTCGTCTGCCTGATCAAGAGCAGCTACGATGGCATGACATGTCGCGTGATCCATGAAGGGCAGTTCACCAGGGAGCTCCAGGTCAGAACCGGCGTCAGGCAGGGGTGTTTGCTGTCTCCGTTCCTCTTCCTACTGGCCATAGACTGGGTCATGAAGAGGACCACAGAGGAGAGAAGAAGCGGAATACAGTGGACCCTGTGGACACAGCTTGACGACCTCGATTTTGCAGACGACTTGGTTTTACTGTCCCACACTCATCAACAAATGCAGGACAAGACCACGAGGCTTGCTGACATCTCGTCCCAAGTGGGCCTCACCATCCACAAACAGAAAACAAAGACAATGAGGCTGAACGCAACCAGGAAAGAACCAGTCTTGCTTGCTGGCACCCCGTTGGAGGAGGTGGAGTCCTTCAACTATCTCGGGAGCATCATCGACAAAAAAAGTGGCACTTATGCAGATGTCAGAGCACGAATCGGTAAAGCCAGAGCAGCCTTTCTCCAGCTGAAAAAAGTGTGGAGTTCCAGAGAGCTGTCACAACACACCAAAGTCCAGATTTTCAACTCAAACGTAAAAGCAGTTCTCCTATATGGAGCAGAGACAACGAGACGGATGAAAAGAAAGCGGTTAAACCCACGACCCTACTCCAACGGGACGACTGAGGACCCCAAAAGGGAGATCAAGCCGGATTAACAAGGATCTACTACCGCGTCAAAAGAAAAACGGCCACACTTCACAACCAACAACTGCCTGTCACCCTAAACTCATCGGACCAGGAAAACTACGCAACCCTGAAGCACAGCCCACAACACTGCCCAAATTGCACACCCCACCAGACTTCAAGAGACGGAATCCCACGAACGGATAAGGAAAAACACGTAGGTTTAAACGAACATCACGACATAAACAACGCACCCACCAACTTAAACGACAGCCCTCTACAACAATAGGCCGGTTCCCTGACGAGTATATCGGAGTCTGTAGTTACACACTACGAATACCGATCGAAACGCCTCCCGAGTGCTTCACAAAACACAACGCATGCGATAGCAGCGACCACAAACAACTCGGAGAATAACAGGCGTCGGGACCAGAGTGACAGGATGCATACCTGGGTGGGACCGGTCTTGCTTTTTTACCACAGAGGTTGCCAAAAACCACAGTCAACAGAGTACAGATCTTCATAAACAGTTGCCTTAGAAGAATCTTGAAAATCTACTGGCCAGAGAAGATCAACAACGTCAGACTATGGGAGAGAACAGAGCAGATAACAGCAGAGAATGAAATTGGACGAAGAAGATGGGGATGGATTGGTGACAGTCTGAGAAAGCCAGTTTCCAGTATCACTAGGCAGGCATTGTCATGGAATCCTAAGGGAAAGAGGAAAAGAGGCAGGCCGAGAAACACCTGGCGTCGAAACCTCCAAGCAGACATCAAGAGACTGGGAACCACCTGGAGTAAAATCGAAGGAGAAGCACAGGACAGGAGTCGCTGGATGTCTCGACGGCCTATACCCTGGGAGGGGTGACAGGCGTAAGTAAGTAAGCAATAGTCTCATTGGCATCAAGTCCCGAATCACACCGTAACACCAGCACAATCTCCCTACAGAAATCTATGTCGCCACGTCCCATTCCTTCCAAAATGACGTTCCCTAACCGGCACTAGTGGCAGCAACCACTACGCCATTAAATCATTTCATCCTGAGGATGCAATTATTAAGTTTTGCAATGTTCTTTGAGGTCTATATCACAGTTCTGCGGGAGACAGACTGACTATGATAGTTCAAGGGTGGTGTCAGAATAGCTTGGCGCCTTCAGGCGCCATGGTATTCTGACACCACCCTTGAACTATCATGGTCGATCCACATTCTGTCGTAGCAAGTCGGGGCTGTATGGGTTAAAATAACATCCGCGTCAGGTTCACGTGTACACGTTATACTAAGGCTGACCTGTAATCTCTCTGGCAGATTTGACGTACTTAAAGGTCAACTCAAGGCGTCACCCCCACCACAAAAATACTGTCGCCACCTCCCATTTCTTCCAAATGACGTCCTCCACACGCCGAGGGTTGCCGAGCGGCGATAATCACTTTTCGCTCCCTGCACAATATGATTTGCTGAGCCAGGCTTTGATTAGCCCCCTTCACTCTCAGCGGCGCCTGTGGGAGATGGATCGACCTCGATGATTTGCTGGAGTTCCAGGGTTTTATTAGACGCTTCGCTTGGAGAGGCATGTT
This sequence comes from Semisulcospira habei, assembly GCA_036245525.1. NCBI lineage: Eukaryota > Metazoa > Mollusca > Gastropoda > Semisulcospiridae > Semisulcospira > Semisulcospira habei. The sequence goes on along the minus strand of BTPG01000006.1, from coordinate 172,004,598 downwards.
CGGGAGATGGATCAATGTTTATCCATGGCAGTTCAAGGGTAGCTCCTGATTAGCTTGGTGCCTCCAGGCACCAAGCTAATCAAGCGCTAACCTTGAACTATCACGGTCAATCTATCACCCGCTTTCTAAATCTTCCTAATCGTGACCATTTGCTATGTGGATATTTTGATTAGTCATTATCCGTATGTATCACCTTTTACAACAATCATTTTAAAACAAATTGTGGGCCTGTCGTGATTTCAGAGGAATTCGTCAAAATATCGCGAGGAAAAGAAAACACTGCATTTTTTCCTTTGACCGAAATAAAGCGGGCGCAGAAGAACAACAACAACAACAAAAAAACAACAACAACCCAAAAAAACCCAAATAACAACAAGAACAAACAAACAAACAAACAAACAAAAACTCGCCGTTATAACTAAGAACAAGATGGGATAAATCATAAACCACAAAGTCCCTGCTATATGAGAGCTGTCCTAGCTGTCAAGGCGTCTCTAACTTTAGTCTTTGACCTGATTCTGATGTTGAATTAGCTCCTATTGAAAAGTCTCGCAGATCTGCCAATGCATCAGTGAGTTCTATAAGGGGCGCAGGACATACGCGTCATTGATTTGTCAAACGTCATTTGTTATTACGTAAGTTTTAGTATTTACGTAATTTTTATATATTACGTGATATGAGTTTCACTTTCGCTTCATAGGCTTGAGAAAATAGTGACAAAACTAGAACTTCACGGTACAATTTCAGGCTTGCTATTGATTGTGTGAAAGCAGATTGACGTTACCTAGCTACATGATATACTAAGTACACAGGTCACTTGGAGGCATAGATCCTCATGCGCCCAGAGGGCGTATGAGGATCAATTCCTCCTGGAGATGCGCGATTGTTTGTTTGTTTGTTTGTGTGTGTGTGTGTGTGTATGTGTGTGTGTGTGTGTGTATGTGTGTGTGTGTGTGTGTGTGTGTGTGTGTGTGAGAGAGAGAGAGAGAGAGAGAGAGAGAGAGAGAGAGAGAGAGAGAGAGAGAGAGAGAGAGAGAGAGAGAGAGATGATGATGATGATGAATCTTTATTTATTCAGGATAAAGCTATTAGGCAACTCAATGCCTGTCTTACAAGCTGTCCTGTAAACAAACAACATAACAGGAAAATAAACAGAGCATGCAAATACTAACAATAATAATAATAATAATAAGAAGAAGAAGAAGAAGAGGAAGAAAAACTACGGGAAAAAAAACACGATGGCGGAATTTGTAACTGCCTCCGATGCAAAAAGCAAGAGAACGAAACGCGTGCACAGCATTAATATTATACTCATCTAAGACAGTGTCATAGAATCAGCAGCATCAATAGCGTATAGTGACACCGACAAGACAATAGATGATCAGGTAGCAAATTTAAGGAGAAAGAGAAAAATATTTGACGTTTACGTGTTATCAGCAGAATTATTTTTATATGGCAAACTGTGAAGTCACGCTGATTGGAAGTGAGTGTGCAATGCACGTTTAAAATGGGTTTTATCGCAAAATGATTTAATGTTTAATGGCAATGAGTTCCAGACAGAGCTACCAGAAAATAGAAGGCTTGACTTGTAGAGATCTATCCGTGGGCGGGGTAAGTGATGCAAGTCATTCCTCGTATGTTGTTGATGCCGAGGGCTGAAGTTAAATATCATGCGCAGATATTCCGGGGCTTGATAATGAAATATTTTGTGCATGAGGACGCCGCATTTGTTAAATTTGAGTTGTTCCTTCAGTGTAAGCAGGCCAAGGGATTTTATTTTCTCAGCCGTGGAAATAGGGTTAGGAATAATTAACTTAACTGAACGACGATACAGCGAGTTTAGTTTTTTAAAATGAAGTTCACTGCATTCGTCCCACAAAGAGGACGCATAGTCACAGTGGCTTTTAATGTGTGCGTGAAAGAACAATGTACAGCACTTTGTACTAAGAATATGTCTAAGTTTAGATAGCAGAAATACATTCCTGGACAAGGTTTTGCACAAACTATCGATATGTGGCGACCAGTTCAGCTGGTCGTCAATTACAACTCCCAGTAGGCGGTGCCTGGATACTTGTTGGATAGGCTTATTGCCAAGTGACAGTTTCAGAGGGGCAGGATGTAGCTGACGCTTTTGGCAACATGCTTTTGGTTTTAGAAGTACTGATTAGCATGCGATTTTGCGCACACCAATCTGACACTTCATCGAGACTTTGCTGGAGGATACAATTTAGCGTCGTTTCACGTTTGTCTGATGTATGCAGAGTTGAATCGTCAGCAGAGTTCGCATTTAACCTCAGGATTTGAGATGGAAAGAGGTAGATCATTGATGAATAAAGAAAATAAAAGAGGCCCTAGGATAGATCCTTGGGGGACTCCGTGCATCACTACACCTTCTTTCGAATACCACCCGTTTGAGTACACCTTCTGCCTGCAGTTACTGAGGTAGGAGGAGAAAAAAGCTATAGAGTTCGAATCAAGCTTATATACTGAAAGTTTCTTTAAAAGAATGTTGTGATCGACTAAATCAAATGCTTTGGTTAGGTCCAGAAAAACTGCACCATTTAATTTGGAATTGTTTATTGATGAGAGCCAAGAGTCAACAATGTGAACGAGGGCAGTATGACATGAGTGTTTAGGTCTAAAACCAGACTGAAGAGATACGAGGAGGCGGTGATTCTCCAAGAATTGGAGTAGGTGCTTATGAACGTGTCTTTTTAGTGGATTCGATAATAGTGATAACACTGAAATAGGACGGAAATCGTTTGGACTTTTGGGATCTATACAGAGAGAGAGAGAGAGAGAGAGAGAGAGAGAGAGAGAGAGAGAGAGAGAGAGAGAGAGAGAGAGAGAGAGACAGAGACAGAGAGACAGAGACAGAGAGACAGAGAGAGACAGAGAGAGAGAGACAGAGACAGGGAGACAGAGACAGACAGAGAGAGAGAGAGTCAGAGAGACAGAGAGAAATGATGATGATGACACGTTTTTATTCAGGATAAAGTTTTAGGCATGCGAATGCCTCTCTTACAAACTGTCTTGCTACTCTACACACATAAACATACATCGAGCAACACAGTAAAATATTTAAAAAACAAACAAACATAGTGTCAAGAACATTCAAGTGTACGAAAAGCATAAAAAATTAAAAGGCGAGAAAACAAACAAACAAATCAAACATAATAACAGCGACATAATCTGAAGGTCATCTTGTAATTAGAACATGTCTCTGAGAGTACAGCATCAATAGAGGAGAATTGAATCGTGGTATTAGTTTAGAAGTAAAAAGCGATAAAGGCGATCCTTAAAAATACTAAATTTAGAAATAGACTTAAGATGCTGGGGTAAGTTATTCCATGCTTTTGCACTTGAAAAGGCCAGGCTAGTTTTATATTTATCTAGTCTTGTTCTTGGTAGGTGGAGCGACCTGTTTCTCGTGTTCTATCTATGATTATCTGAAAACAGAGTTCACAAATGGAGTGGGGCTCTCTCGTGTAGAATCTTGTACATTAATACTCACCAATTAAATTCGAATTGTCTGTTTAATGCAATTTAAGAGATTAAAAAAAAAATTATATATAATAATTTTTTTTTTTTTTTTTTTTTGGGGGGGTGGGTGGGGGGTGGGGGGGGGGGGGGTGGGGGGGGTCTGTGATGGCGGGTCCAAGAAGTATGAGTTTAATACCTCGACGATACAGAGAATTTACTTTTTTCATATGAACTTCGCTGCAACCGTCCCAAACAGTGAAACTGTAATTACAGTGCGTTTTTGACATGCGCGTGGAAGAAAAGTTTGCAAACGTCAGGATTAACTATACGGCTGAGCTTAGACCGAAAAGGAACACGTTTTTGGACAAAGCTTTGCATACGTTTTCAACATGAGGTTTCCAGTTTAACTGGTTGTCTACTGTTACGCCCAACAAGCGATGAGAGAGAGAGAGAGAGAGAGAGAGAGAGAGAGAGAGAGAGAGAGAGAGAGAGAGAGAGAGAGAGAGAGAGAGAGAGAGAGAGAGAGAGAGAGAGAGAGAGAGAGAGAGAGAGAGAGAGAGAGAATTACGTCATATTTAGAGTATTATGTCAATGTCTGCGTGGTGACGGAGTTGCCTCTTTTACGTCATCACCACTGTCTGACTTTCTCTAGAAGACAAGTTTAAAAAAAAAACAAACCTGTTTTAATTTTTTTCTGAAAAGAATTAATTTTTACTAAAGAAGTTAAAAGGATACAAAGCTGGCTAACGAACTCATCCAATGTCTTTCTCCAAACTAGCTATATGCAAAAGTTTAAGTAAATATGACAGAAATGACGGACTCTAATCTGGGTCAACCGACTTCCTATAAACGGTTGTTTATGTCTTCAATGAGACATTCAATTACAATATGCTCGGAGGCTCTCTTAGCCACCCCTTTATGAAAGTATTTTGCAAAGTTTCAAGCTTGTGTATACATAAATATCGGAGATTCTCTTGTTTACATACATACGCACACACATACATACATACATACGCACATACGGCGCTTCGCGCCAAATGTAGTTTCAGCAGCGAGGTTAGTGTAACTATACATGACGTAATTTTTAACTTGTTACTTCAATTGTTAGAGGTTTAGGCCTGCCTGCCTTTGTCATCATAGACAAGCTATTAAATTCGCCCCCCCCCCCCTCCCCCTCGCGACCCGTCCTAAAAAGTCCCTTCTATAAATAGAAGGAACTTAAAATGTCCGCGTTGTTGATCGATGTTCTAAACATCGCGGTGTATCGAAAAGTCGAAAACGAAGAAGGGGGGAAAGGGGGGGGGGGGGGGGGGGGACAGAATTTTTTTTATTATAATGACTGATCAGTATCACAAGTCAGGGTCAAGAAAGTTTTTTTTGAAACCCATTCGCTGCCATTGATCACGACTTGCGCGACTTAAACGACTGCACACTGACCAACATTCGCGCGAAGAACACAGAGCTAAATGGGACAAAAAGTACACATAAAGAACATAGGACAAACAAGAGACATAAATCCTTATGAGCCCCCTCCACTACCTCCCCCCCCCCACCACCACAACCACCCCCATTTCCCCCCCCCTTCCCTCCCCCCCTCCCCCCGTGACTGTGGGGGCTCAGGAGAGTTATGTTTCTAGACGCTGGGTAACGTTCGCATTGCCCCAACAGTTAAGAGGTTAACAATGCGTATAGATTTTTAGTATCAGTCTGTGGGTATAACGTGTACGCGAGTTTGTGCTGTTATCAATGTTGACGACAACAGAATAACAAAACTCACACGGACAAAGAGAAAAAACTAGAGCGACCAGACGGAGCCTAAAATTCGAAAATCGAAACTCTATTGGCATTTTGCAATACGATCACATAGACGGTGTAGGAGACGCCGGCGTGTAAACTGAAGCGGATTTGATGAGTCATTACTTATCGAAGCGACTCAGCAAATTGGATAGCTGGTCGAATGGCCGCTGACCGCAAACAGTGCTACGTATGGTCAGTAAAAAGGATCTGCTCCACGGCAGGCTTTGATGGCTAAAATTCCTTCGCTTGTGCAATGGGTTTATCAATGTTATCTTGCCTCAGCTAAGACTTTTCCACCCTTCTTTTCACAATCCATGTGAGCAGGCACACGTACCAGAGGGTTTCCACTGCCTTTTGAGCGCAACAGAAGGAACTCTCTTGCGTATAAAGGAGCAGAAAAATCTTTTATTTTACATTCACACTTATATTTTTTTCGCTAGCCATTTTGCCCAGCATTCCCGTAAGACACACAAAGAACAGTTATGAAGGAGATTTTGCGAAGTATTAACCCTTTCGCTGCCTGGAGTAGTCGCTTTAAAACACTACGTTCTAAGATCAAAATGTCCAGATTTGGCAGTTACCTTCTGAATACTGCATTGCAGTTTAGGAGACAGATCGATCATGAGAGTTGAAGGGTGTGCCAGATTAGCTTGGCGCCTACAGGCGCCAAGCTAATCTAGCACACCCTTCAGCTTCCACAGTCGCACTGCTTCTCGTTGTATTGTGTCAGATTTAAATCGGTTAAGCTCACAAGGTTATCTGGGTCTGGTAATTTGTTTTACCCGCCATCGAATACGAAATTGTTTTACCCACTACCTACTGCAATGATCGCATAGTTCACTTATCCGAAAAACTCGTACCAGGAATAAAATAAAGATTTAAAGGGACAATATTTTATACTGCCAGTATAGGCATGGCCCTTTTCTATCCTTTTTCTTTTCAAACCTCCTCAGAAGGGCTTCGAGTACACTGTTACTGCTGGACTTAAACGCTATATAAAATGGACATCATCTTCATCACCAGACAGGCAAAATACGTTGTTTAAAGGGTGTTATTTGTGTATAGTTTGTGAGCGGAAGCAAGCTCCTCATAAACTTGTTGTTGCTGTTGTCGCTGTTGTTGTCGCTTTTAATGTTGTCGAGATTTCTGTTTAAAACAGCTGTGCACGCAGAATCAGCACTGCTTATCATCGAAATCAAACAGAACATTACTCAAACACGTTATCCAGTTCAGCCGAGACGTGGAATGACACATAATAGTTTAAAGGTGGTTCCAGAATAGCTTGGCGCCTCTTGGCGAAAATGCTATCCTGACAATACCCTAGAACTACCATGGTCGAGCTATTTCCTTAACCTATAATGCAATTATTAGAGGAAATCTTCCAATTTTGGAAACTGCCACCATATTAGGGTTCAATGCCTTACACAAATCGCAAATACGTTAGCTTTTCATACTCAAGTGTCTTGTGGGGAAGTTTGAAAAGAAGAAGGATAGAAAAGGGCCATGCCTACGCTGGTAGTATAAAATATTGTCCCTTTAAATCTTTATTTTATTCCTGCGGCGGAGTTGATGCAAGCTCCGACTTTCACGAACCGTTTGCAAACAGCTTGTGCGCAAAGGTCGTCGGGCCGACGTCAGGTGCAGTTGGCCCGCGCACGGCCGTGCGCGGGTAAATTGCGGCCGGCTTCGGCCCGACAACTTACTGCGCACTGGCTTGCCGACTCAAGTGTGAACAGTAGCAACAGTTTCACGACGGAAGCGTTCATTGATTTCTGGGTTCTGTGCGATGACCCGACACTCATCAATGTCACTACAACCACCACCCGTTGAACAAAAGGTCCTGGTGCTGACATCAGCGGCAGTGCGGCCGACGCCGGATCCGATTACCTGTTGCTTAATGCCCTGGCAAGTGCGGGCCACACCCAGCATTCGGTCGTTCTCGAACGTGCGGACGATTTCCACAAACTGTAGATGTAGTGGATGTAACATACTACCGTGTGAACGCAAAAAACACTAAGACTTCGACTACCAACATGTAGTAGTATTACATTATGCCAACTCATTTGTCCCTCAGGCTGTTCCATTTTTCAACAGTAATATCTGTAGATAGTTCTTGACCGGCATACATTCTTGATTTCAGAATTATATGGGGCGTAAGACCTCAGTGTTCCTGAAGCCAGGAATATAAATGAGGTATTAGTGAGGTTACGTTTACCCCGAACGACTCGCAACAACGAACGAGAGCCAAGTCACGGCGAATAACTAGCGTTGGACAACATTCCAAACATCTCCAAAAGGCATGACTTCCCCTAACCTTATTATAACTACGCATGTGTCAGTATTGCAAAAAGTGGTCCATTGGAAAAGGCACTGACGACAGATACCTGTTATAAACAATATTCAATAATTTAAGTAATATATCAGTAATTTGAAAGAAAGTGTCCGCTTGTTTCGAACACAATTACAGTCGGATCTTATGTAAGTCGCAGTTTTATTTATTTCAGCAGAATTACCGACTGCTCTTTTGACTGAATCTTGTTTCCAGCAATGTCCGCTCAAGTCATACAAGTATTGGGTCCAGTGTGTGTGTGTTTTCTGTGCGGGTTACGTGCTTGCATACTGGATTACATGAATAAATGTTGTTCGTGAAATGCCGAGGTTTTTGATCTGAATGGTATGTTTCGTGTCGTGCCTTCGTGCGAACTGAAAGTGTAAGCTTCTGCTGAAGTAGGTCAGTATTCATGCATAATTCGCGTGATGCTTAGTTTATGGGAAAATATAGCTACCACTGTTCATTTCATTTGTTACAGAAGCAGCGCATTGTTTGATCTTGCTTTTTCTCTCTGTGTGTGTGTGCGTGTGTGTGTGTGTGTGTGTGTGTGTGTGTGTGTGTGTGTGTGTGTGTGCGCGCGCGCGCGTGCGTGTGTGTGTGTGTGCGTGCGTGTGTGTGTGTGTGTGTGTGTGTGTGTGTGTGTGTGTGTGTGTGTGTGTGTGTGTGTGCAGGGGCGGATTTGAGGGGGGGGGGTTCAGTTTTCACAGGCGCACGCTTCTGATTTTCCCAGGCGCACGACAGTAGCGAGAGTCTCGACGCACCCGCCTCTCTCTCTCTCTCTCTCTCTCTCTCTCTCTCTCTCTCTAATTATAGACGAAACACGAGAAACAGGTCGCTCCACCTACCAAGAACAAGATTAGATATATATAAAACTAGCCTGTCCTTTTCAGGTGCAAAAGCATGGAATAATTTACCCCAGCATCTTAAGTCTATTTCTAAATTTAGTATTTTTAAGGATCGCCTTTATCGCTTTTTACTTCTAAATTAATATCACGATTCACTTCTTCTCTATTGATGCTGTACTTTCCGAGGCATGTTACAAGATGACCTTCAGCTTATGTTGCTGTTATTATTATTATTATTATTATTATTATTTTGCCTTTTATGCTTTTCGTACATTTGAATGTTCTTGACATTATGTTTGTTTGTTTTTTGAATATTTTATTGTGTTGCTCGTTTATTATGTATGTGTGTAGAGTAGCAGGGCAGTTTGTAAGAGAGGCATTCGCATGCCTAAAACTTTATCCTGAATAAAAACGTTTCATCATCATCATCATCATATCTCTCTCTCTCTCTCTCTCTCTCTCTCTCTCTCTCTCTCTCTCTCTCTCTCTCTCTCTCTCTCTCTCTCTCTTCCCCCACCGCTGTTCTCCCCCCGCTGTTTGACTATTTATCGGCTACTGGAAGCAAGGTGTTTCGTCGAGGAAGCCTCAGAGTTTTGTGCCAGGTTGAAGGTCCCAAACAAAAAGTTGACCCCCCTCCCCTGATCCGCGCCTGGTGTGTGCGTGTATGTGTGTGTGTGTGTGTGTGTGTGTATGTGTGTGTGTGTGTGTGTGTGTGTGTGTGTGTGTGTGTGTGTGTGTGTGTGTGTGTGCTCAGTCAAACAAGTGCAAAGGCGGTAGTGCATGTGCCATTGTGCACCTCGAAGAATCTGCCCTCACTTAGCGAAAGCCAGTACCGTCTAATTTGTATACTGAGAGGCACAAGTTTTGCGAGTTATCACATGTAGATACGTGCAAATTTGGTGGAATATTGCCGGGAGTTAACTTCATGTTTAAATGGTAATGTTGCTTGTTTTGAAACTTATGACTCAGCAATTTGCTTCTTTGTGCACAAGCATACAATGCTGAATACCACGGTTAAAATGGAAAACTATGAGAGTATTTTGTGCACATGAGAAAGTAAGATAATAGCCCATACAAATGGATTCAACACGTTTAATCATACTGCTTAATTAAGGGGCGTAACAGTAAGAATAAACATGTCCTCCTTGCTGAAAGCATTCTCCTCAGATCCAGTAAAGAACCCAGCGAAGACACAAACACGCTTAGAAAAGACAGTTCCAACACGCTTGTGTTGTAACTGTCTTTTCTAAGCGTGTTTCTTTCTTCGTTTGGTTCTTCTCTGCATGTTACACCTTTTTGGTCTGGATTTCCCAGATCTGTATGGCATATTGAAACAAACGAGTTCTTTACAATATTTTAACGTAGGCAAGGCGCCAAAAATTGTTTAAATTAGCCTTGGCGTGAGCTTTCCGGTCAATGAAGATTTTTGCATTGAAATCGCGTTTTTATTTTGAATGTACAGAATCACCCATAGGGTCACCCACAAGAGTCATTCAACGACAGACATGTAGAATCTCATGAAGGGCGCATGGTGGAAAAAATCGGCCCGAATTCTGTCCCGCAACTGTCCCAAACGCTTGAAGTTAAGCCTATAAATGAACAAGAAACACAAACCAGTCCACCTTTTCCTCCCACTCTTTGGTCTCACTAACACCCACAGACCTTGTTGGGAAACACTTTTTCTAAATTCTTCAATTCAGTCAGATCTGCAGTCAACTCGCCATGAGATAGATAGGATAATTAAAACACTGTTCTAATAAACCCCAAGCCAACTATACGGCATCTGTGAGCAATCTGAGGCGTAGATTCTCATGAGCTCTACGACCGCAGGGCATGTGGGTAGAACCTGTTTTGAGCAACAACTTTGTTGCAGGAAGAAAAGCTGCCGCAGGAAACTTTTCCAAGCCAGTATCTGCCAACCAACTGTCAAATGCATTGCAGCCGCGAGATTTTCGCTTAGGGCTAAAATAGCTCAAACAAAGTCATTAGGACTGTGACAAGCATCGTTACATTGTTATGTATCGTTACATTGTTGTGTAATGTTCTGTGCATCTACTGTGGGAAATCAGGGTATTTACCCGACCACATATAGTAGTGCACCTTCATGTTTGTGTATGTATGTTTCTCCTGCCTACTCCCTAAGTTCCGGAGAAAGACATGGGTTATATAAGAGACCTGATGCATCTTTTTTGAAGATGCAGATGATCGTCTTGTCTTATACCTGCGTATTTCTCTGTGGGCTGGCGATTGGGTGCCTGATAGGTGGGGGCAGGGGATCTAACTGTTTGTCTGTCCAGCGCTGAGTCGTTCCCCTTGGTATGCATACATATGTGACAAGCAGGTATGCTGGCTTTTGAAAATTACGTGCAATTCGACCCTGGTTCTCTTAACTCATTGTGCCTGAGGTACAAAATACCCACGTTTTGGAGTTATACTCTGAGGACTGCATTACAATTCAGGAGACAGATCGACCATGACAATTCAAGGCTGGTGGCAGAATAGCTTGGCGCCTATAAGCGCCCAGCTATTCTGCCACCACCCTTGAACTATCATGGTCGAGTCATATCTGTGGTGTGTCGCGGGCAAAATGAGTAAAAAGACAGGTGCTCTCTCAGGGCAAGCCTTGGAGAGCAAGAAGTATCACCTGTCTCATTAAAAAGTATCATTCAGGTGGCTGTGGCCACCTGCATGACAGTCTTTTATGACAGGTGATCTCTCGTAAGGTGGTCACTCAAATCACAGGTTCTGCTGTTTGTCATTGACACGTTCAGTTTCTGTTTAACGCTACAGCTGCTGCGTTAACACATTTAGCCCCGACGCACTACAACGGGAGATGAATCGATCATGATAATTCAAAAGTAGTGCCAGATTAGCTTGATGGCGCAAGCTAATCTGGCATTACCCTTGAATTATCATGGTAGATCCATCTCCTGCAATTGGCACATAGACTTTAGGTGACACCTCCAAACTTTGGGAAATGCGTCCTTAGGGTAATATTGGTCAGTCTGAAAGCACAATTTTCTTTTATAACTGTAAGAACATTTGCGTAATGATGGATCCACCCATTTTGGGAAGGGGAACAACTTCGTAGTCAAATGAGTCGTCTCTCTTCAGTGCAGGCATTGGAATGACCAGACCTAAACGTGACATGTTTGCTTTTGTAGAACTGGGGGGGGGGGGGGGGGGGGGGGGGGGAGAAGTATTATGCTCTACTCTTTGAGCATTCATTGTCGTTCAGCCCAGCTGCTGTAGTCCGAAGTGAAAGTGATGGTTGTTCTAACCCCTTACATCGACTCAGCAAAATGTCCTCGGGTCAACGTCAGCCTTGGTTGGCCTGCCCGCTGCAATTTTGCTAGAGCCAAAGTTGGCACGAGGACCTTGTGTCCACTGGATAACCATTCGACATTTCGCTCTCTTAAAAAAACAACAACAAAAGAACAGAATGGACCGGAAGCACGGTTCTGTGCCGCGGGGAAGATAAACAAACCAACAGGACAGGGAGGGCAAGGGTTGCACTGACGAGATTTCTGACTGCTCGACTGAAAAAAGTTTTCACAAGCTGTCCTTAACCCGTTTAGGCCGGACGCACTACAGCAGGAGATGAATTGACCATGATAATTCAAGGGTAGTGCCAAATTAGCTTGGCGCCTGACGGCGCCAAGCTAATCGGGCACTAACCTTGAATTATCATGGTCGATCTATCGCTGCAACTGGTACATGGTCGTCAGGTGACACCTCCAAAGTTCGGGAAATGCGCCAGATTACACAGACTGTGTTTCTGAAATCAGAATCCAGATCTAAATTTCTATGCGTCAAAGGGATGGAAATTTAGTGAATGTGCGATATGCCCCTTTCGGGGAGGCTTCGGCCTTCACTTACTTAGCAACTCCCCCACTCCACTCCACCCCCTATCCCCACCCCCGCCCCCTCCCCCTTCCATCTGTCCTCTATTTTGTTTTGTCACGTTTTGTTTTGTTTGTGTGTGTTTTTTTTTGTTGTTGTTGGGTTTTGTGTGTGTGTGTGTGTGTGTGTGTGTGTGTGTGTGTGTGTGTGTGTGTGTGTGTGTGTGTGTGTGTGTGCATGCTTAGAGCTAATAGATCTATGATCATTGGTAAATAATGCACAGTTTCCCCACTTTCGGCGCCATTGCCCAATCTTGCCGCTGACCGACCGGAAATCAGGTCGCTCCCCTACCACACCGCTCACAGACACACCGGCACACACACACACACACACACACACACACACACACACACACACACACACACACACACACACACACACACACACACACACACACACACACACACACACACACACACACACACACACACACACACACACACACACACACCACCCACTTACTCACACACACACACCCTACTGAACCCTCTTCTCGTCTTCCTCTTTCTTGTCCTCACAAACAATCATGCTCATCAAATACACACGCCAACAACTGCTATCTCTACGTCGCCACGCCACCTACTGCGCGGCCGGTGCCGCTGACAGTGTTGCAGATTCCTTACGCGGCATCCGATCGCGAAAGAGAGGCCACAGGGGCGGAATTAGCAAAAGGCGGGACTCACCACCACAAACACAACCACACACTTCTTCCCCTTTTCCTATGCCCTTCCACCCCTTCCGCCTCCTCGATTTCTCCACCTCCCTTCCTTCTTCTTCCATTTCCTTTCCTCTCTTGCTCATCTACTGCTCCCTGCTTTCCTCGGCCCTCCTCCCCCTTCCTCCCCTCACCCCCTCCTCCTTCGCCTGCTTTTTCCTCCTCGTCCCCTCTCCCCCCTTTCTCCTCCCCTTCGCCCTCCCCCTCCCTCTACATCAGCTTTTCCTACTCCCCTTCCTCCTCCTCCCCCCCTCCCCCCTCCCCCTCCTCTCGCATCCTCTTTCTTGCCCGGTTCTCCTTCCCCGTCTTTTCCTCCTCCCCCCTCTCCCCCTCCCCCCTCCTTCCCCCTCCATCCTCTTTCCCCCCCTCCCCACCCTCCTCTTCCTTTGTCCTCTTCTTCGTCCGTTTCTTCTCCCTCTTCCTCTTCTGGCTCATCCAACCTAAAACTGTGTCTGTTCAATGCACAGTCTGTCTGCAAATATGGCAAAGCCGACGTGATTTCATCCTAGACAATGACCTAGATGTTGTCGTGATCACCGAAACGTGGCTCCGGTCAGCTGGCGATGAACCCATCATCGCCAGCGTCACTCCGAGTGGCTACCGCCTGGCCTCCTTCCCGCGTGCTTCCAGAGGGGGGTGGCATTGCCATCATCTACAGAGACTGTCTTTCTGCTCACCTCTCATTCTCTCAGTCTCTCCCTTTTGCTCATCCCTCCTTTGAATCTGTCGAGGCCGTAGCAACACTCCCTGGCCAGTCCCTCATCTTCTCATGTATCTATCGCCCCCCTCCAAGCTCTCAAAACAAACTCACAAACTCCATGTTCCTCACCGAGTTCGATCTCCTCCTCGACCACTACAGCACACGACCCGGAAAACACATCCTTCTTGGCGACTTTAACTTCCACTTCGACAAACCCTACCACCCCGACACAAAACGCCTTTGCACGTCACTTTCAAACCACAATCTTACACAACACATCACTAAACCCACCCACCGACTCGGCCACACCCTCGACTGGATCATCACCCGCACCTCCGATCAACTCTTCCTCGACTCTGACACCTCTTCTGTGCTTCCCTCCGACCACCTCGCTATTCTCGTCGCCCTCAACCTACCTCCCCCGAAAAAACCCAAGCTCTTTGTCTCTCGTCGCAAACTAAAATCTGTCAACCGAGAGAACTTCTTCGACGAAGCTGTCGACCTTCTCTTGGACCCCGCCTCCTCTCCTGATCTTGCATCCCATTTCGATTCCTTCCTTCGAAAACTTCTAGACACCTATGCCCCTGTCACCACCTGTTACATACCCAACCGACTCCCCTCCCCCTGGCTCACTGACGACATAGCTGAGGCCAAGCGCGAGCGTCGACAAGCGGAACGCTGCTGGCGCTCATCTGACCTCACCGTTTACAAAGAGATCTTCCAAACCACCAGATCCAAAGTCTGCAGAATGATCTCCGACTCCAAACGCAAACACCTTCAAAACAAAATCCTGGAATCCACTTCTTCCAAAACCCTCTACGCTACCATGAACACACTCCTAGGCACTTCTAAAGACTCTCCTCTTCCCAACACACACAGCAAAGAAGAACTTCCGTCCGCTTTTTCCTCCTATTTCTCCGACAAAATCCAAACTCTGCGCAACACACTCGACACTCTGCCTTCTCCGCCTTGCCTTCCTGACCCCCCCTTTTCCGGCACTCCCCTCTCGTCCTTCCGCCCCGTCTCTCAGGATGAAGTCCTCAAGACCATAAAGTCCATGCCTTTCAAAACCTGCGAACTAGACCCACTCCCAGCTTCCCTCTACCGGAATGGCCTCCCAAAACTTTTGCCCTTCATTACCGACATCATCAACACATCTCTAGAGAATGGCTCCGTCCCCGATATCTTCAAGTCCGCCATCGTCCGTCCTCTCCTCAAAAACCACAACTTCGACCCAAAAGAACTCAAGAACTACCGCCCAGTCTCCAATCTCTCTTTCCTGTCCAAGCTTCTTGAGAAAGTTGTCCTCAACCAACTCAACCTCCACCTCACCGACAACAGCCTCCTCAGTCCCTTCCAGTCTGCCTATCGCAAACATGACAGCACTGAAACAGCCCTTCTACATATCCTTAACGACCTGCTTCTCTCCACTGACTCGGGCAATATCTCCCTTCTTACGCTACTCGATCTCTCGGCCGCCTTCGACACCATAGACCACTCTATCCTCCTCCACCGCCTTCACCACTCCTTTGGAATCACTGACTCTGCTCACTCCTGGTTTCTCTCCTACCTCTCCGACAGACAGCAGTCCGTCACCATCGACGGCGTCTCCTCCAACCCAGTCACGCTCTCCTGCGGCGTTCCACAGGGGTCCGTCCTGGGCCCGGTCCTTTTCACACTCTACACCTCCTCCCTGTCCAACATCATCCAGTCTCACCACATACACCACCACCTCTACGCTGACGACTCACAACTACTAGACAAAGACAAACTCGACAACACTCAGACACTACTGACTCGCACGGCTGACTGCTATGAAGACGTGAAAAACTGATGACAGCAAACAAGCTCAAACTGAACGACGACAAAACGGAAGCCATGCTGGTAGGCACTCGCCAGAAACTTTCCCAGCTCCCTCCCTCTCTCCACCTTCAACTCGACAGCACCCCCATCTCCCTCTCTGACTCGGTCAAGAACCTTGGTGTTATCCTCGATTCCTCTCTTTCCACGACCAGCTTCGTCTCCGCCACGGCCCAAGCATGTTATTTCCACCTCCGCCGCATCAGTCAGATCAGAAAATACCTCACTACCGAAGCTGCCACCAAACTCGCTGTCTCTCTCATCTTATCTCGCATCGACTACTGCAACTCTCTCCTTTCCGGCCTTCCTCACTCCACCACTCTCACTCTCCAGCGCGTCCAGAACAATGCTGCCCGCCTCGTCCTCAGAAAGAAAAAATCCGACCACATCACCCCCCTGCTCAAGCTCCTTCACTGGCTCCCCATCCCCCAACGCATCCAATACAAGATTCTGTCTCTCTGCTACAAATCCCTGAACAACTACGCTCCTGCCTATCTCTCCAACTTACTTCACCCCTACACTCCTCCCCGCTCCCTCCGCTCCGCCTCCGACCCTCTCCGCCTCCTCATCCCCCGCACCAAATTCAGCACTTTCGGCCCCCGCTCCTTCTCAGTATACGGTCCATCCACCTGGAACACTCTCCCACTCTCTCTCCGTCAGAAACACTCGCTCTCCTCCTTCCAGTCCGCCCTCGAAACTCACCTCTTTCAACAGTTCTAGCACTATATCACCACACTCCCCACCCCAAGCTGACCGTCGTAATGTATTTTCACTATTTGTGTTACGTGAGTCATTGTCTAAAGCGTGCGCATGCGTGTGCGAGTTGTGAGTGCGCGCTTAGAGTTATAATTGTTATAAGATAAGCGCATTATAAATACCGTAATTATTATTATTATAGTTCCGTCCCTTTTCAGTGCCTGCTCCTACCTACTACTGAGTACGTTTTCCTGGGGTTCTTTTATAATTTAACGATTCACTGGTGCAGAAATCTTTTATAATTCAACGCCAAAGAGAGAATAACCCAACGAAGAAAGAAGCACGTTTAGAAAAAGACAGTCACAAAACAATTTATTCATATTTCGGGTGACATTTTTTTTTCTCTCAAAATAGACAAACAGGAATACACTTCGCTACTTATCTTATCGTACTGATGCGCTTAGAAGTGACAGCTTATGCTTTTGCTGATCATTTTATGTGACAACTTATGTTTTTGCTGATACGGTTGTCACTTCTACACGCACCAATACGATGAGAGAAGTAGCGAAGTGTATTCTTGTTTGTCTATTTAGAAAAAAAGGGGTTTTACCCGAAATATTAATAAATTGTGTTGTGATTGTCTTTTCTAAGCCTGTTTCCTTTTTGGTTGGGTTATTCTCTGCATTTTACACGCTTGGCAGTCACCTTTTACACGCTTGGCAATCACCTTTTGCACGCTTGGCAGTCACCTTTTACACGCTTGGCAGTCACCTTTTACACGCTTGGCAGTCACCTTTTACACGCTTGGCAGTCACCTTTTACACGCTTGGCAGTCACCTTTTACACGCTTGGCAGTCACCTTTTACACGCTTGGCAGTCACCTTTTACAGTCACCTTTTGCACGCTTGGCAGTCACCTTTTACACGCTTGGCAGTCACCTTTTGCACGCTTGGCAGTCACCTTTTACACGCTTGGCAGTCACCTTTTACACGCTTGGTAGTCACCTTTTACACGCTTGGCAGTCACCTTTTACACGCTTGGCAGTCACCTTTTACACGCTTGGCAGTCACCTTTTGCACGCTTGGTAGTCACCTTTTACACGCTTGGCAGTCACCTTTTGCACGCTTGGCAGTCACCTTTTACACGCTTGGCAGTCACCTTTTGCACGCTTGGCAGTCACCTTTTGGTCTGGATATTAGCGAAGAGCCCCAGCCGCCCCAGCAACATGGGTTCAAAGGGTTGTCACCTCGGATCAAAGATACATAGATCCTCACGAACCCCCGCAATTGCTGGGGCTCATCGAGGATCTGTGTGTCGTGCAAATGGATAGCGTTGACCTTTTCTCGGCAGCCATAGGGTTAACCCATAAATCGTTATTAACATCTGCAGTATATACGACGGCTCATGCCTGTTGGTACCAACGGTAAGCTAGTCTGGAATCTGTGCTTTCCTCTCTCACAGTAAGAAGGGTCACCATGGCTGGTGTTCATGTTCCGTTCGACGTAGGGGGGCAGGGAGAGGAAACAGAGATAGGCCGGTCCATTCACCTGAAAGAGAAACGGATTTTCATGAATCTCTGCCGTCCCAGGGTGCTTTGAAAAGATGAAGTCAAACTCGGTGGGCAAAAGGCTTCGTCTTTTGCCGACCGAGTTGGCTCCAACTATTCAAGGTAGTGGCTAACCCCTTCGTTGCCGAGAAAGCGTGAACACAATCCAACTGCAAGAGACATATATCCTAATGAGCCCCCGCTGTGGCGGGGGTTCATGATGATCTATGCCTCTTGCTGAGACCAATTTGTATCCATGTTTCTTGAACGGTTTGGCTTTTGTTCGTTGAATGAACAAAGATTTCAGTAACGAAAATGTACGTACAGCGCAGGGAAGGGTTAAAGGGTGTGGTGGGAATACATCTTGTGCCCTGAGATGTAGGGGGCGGAGTGGGCATGTGGACTGACATGGTGAGCCCTCACACGTGACGTCTACCTCTTGCACAACCATTTTGCGCGTACAGCAGTCGTAGGTGGGCGATCTCTTTTAACCCCTTCACTGCCGAGGATAAAAGTGAACACCATCCGACTGTAAGACATAGATCCTCATGAGCCCCGCTACTGCGGGGGCTAATGTGGATTATGTCTCTTGCTGAGACTAATTTGTATCTATGTTTCTTGGACGGTTTTGACTTTTGTCGTTGAATGAATACAGATTTTAGAAACAAAAAACGTGGCGACATTTCAGTGAACACCTCCTAGTAAAGACAGGTATAGGGCGAAAATTCAGTGTTTGCTGTGCACAGACTGCGTGTAGTCTCAAGGCGCATACACATATTCCGGCTCACTCAGGGGCGGATATGGAGGAATGTTACACTATAAGTGTATACGACCAATATCACGGTCGGGTAATTTTATAATTTCCCTTGATATGACAATAACGAGGGTATAATTAGTACCACGGGCTCACGTGGAGTTGACAAGTGGCCGGCCCTACTAGGCTGGGACTAATGAATGATAATTGCGAGTGGAAATACATCAATCTCACTTTAGCGGTCCCGATGCGGGCAGTAGCGAGCGGGGAGCTGGGACTAATGAATAAATAATAGGTTACTGGTCAGCTAAGATCAGAGGACGCTGGCCACCATAATAGATGTGGAATAATTATGAGAGACAGTGATGGGTTCCTTTGATAGCTAGGATCAGAGGACGCTGACCACCATAATAGATGTGGGATAATTAGGAGAGATAGTAATGGGTCCCTGGTCAGCTAAGATCAGAGGACGCTGGCCACCATAATAGATGTGGAATAATTATGAGAGACAGTAATGGGTTCCTTTGATAGCTAGGATCAGAGGACGCCGACCACCATAATAGATGTGGAATAATTAGGAGAGACAGTAATGAGTTCCTGGTCAGCTAAGATCAGAGGACGCTGACCACCATAATAGATGTGGAATAATTATGAGAAACAGTAATGGGTTCCTTTGATAGCTAGGATCAGAGGACGCTGACCAGCATAATAGATGTAGAATAATTATGAGAGACAGTAATAGGTCCCTGGTCAGCTAGGATCAGAGGGCGCTATCCACCAGAGCAGATGGGGGATAGATTATGGGCGACAGTAATAGCTCCTTTGACAGATAGGGTCAGGGGACGCTGGCCACCATGATAGATGTGGAATAATATGGGTGACAGTAATAGCCCCTTTGACTGGTTGAGACAAAGGGGCGATGCCCTCGGCCAAAACGGGTATATATATAGTGGGGGAAAACACCAGAAGAAGACAGCTCACAACGAAGGGAACAAGATAGATGCAGAGAGCTCACAACGAAGGGAACGAGATAGAGAGGGAGCTCGCACAATGAAGAGAACGAGATAGAGAGCACACAACGAAGAGAGAGTGAGATAGATAGATAGAGGGAGCTGAGAAGCGAGAGACCGAGCTCCGGTATTTTCGCCATTTTAGTATGCCATGCTAGTAGGTTGGTTGTGCCCAACCTATTAGACCCACGATGACCAAGAAATAAAAGACTCTTCTGGAAACACTCTTGTCTGGCTGCGTCTTCCATCTACAACACCTTGCGTGTGGCTGCGGTAGTGTAACAGGAAGATGTTTTCCCAGGGGTTCCGGACCCGCCACCCCACCCCCCACCCCCAATCCCCCGCCCCCACCCAACCCCGCCTCTTCCTTCCCCGGCCTAAAATTAGTAAAAAGAAAATCGAGACAATATAACGCCCCCCCTCCCACCCCACCCCAATCTCTTCCCGTTCTTAGACTCCACCCCCTCCATCACTTGTGCTCCTGCCTCAGCAAGTAATAATAATAATAATGGTAGTAGAATTAGTAGAAGTAGTAGTAATAGTGGTAGTAGTAGTAGTTTTTTAAGGGTTAAAGGGTGTGCTACAACAAAGCAGAAGTGTAGCGTAACTTGCGTCAATGCTGTCTGCATGACCCGGGCTGTTTAATATCAGAAATAGCTGACGTTCTCACGACGGACTGACAACATTTGTCAAAAATCGATGCAATTTTCTTTTCATGCCGTATTTTGCTTGCTACTGGACACCGTGACAGAGGGGCACCAAAGAAGAGATACAAAGACTGTCTCAAGAAGTCACTTAGTGCCTGCCAAATCGACCAGCCCCAGTGGTCTTCGCTTGCTGCGGACCGTGACACCTGGCGCTCCACCATTTACAAGGCAGCTGTCTCCTTTGAGGACTCTCGCAGAGCTAGCCTTAAGGACAAGAGGCTCAGGAGAAAAAACAGAGATGCCGCAGCTCAGAACCCTGACCAGACCTTCCCCTGCAGCCACTGCGGTCGAACCTGCCTGTCTCGGATTGGCCTCCGCAGCCACGAACAAGCCTGCAGACGTCGTGGGCAACTCCTATAAAATCTTCGTTCGCGAAGTCAAGCCAAGAGAGTAGTAGTAGTAGTAATAGTAATGATAATAATAATTTAATAATATGGATGATACTAATAGCATAATATAATGATTGTGATCATGATGATAATTGCAGCAGCAGCAGCAGCAGCAGTAGTAGATAGTAGTAGTAGTAGTAGTAGTTTACTAATTTAATACTAATTTAATAATAACGATAATCATCATCATAATTATAAGCATAATAATCTTAATCATAATAACATACAAATTACGACGACGACGAGGATTAAAATAATAGCATTAATAATGATGATGAGATAATTATTATAATGATATTGATGATGATATTGATGATGATGCTGATGATGATGTTGATCATGATGATAACACCAATAATAATAATAACAGTAACAATAATAACAATTGTTCTCGGTGAAAGAGGTTACTACGTCTTGGTAACTATCAAGTCGTTTTCTTGATGTCTGGACTGAAGAGTTGGAAGTAATCAGTTAAAATGCGTAGTGGTGTGCTACAACAAAGCAGAAGTGTAGCGTAACTTGCGTCAATGCTGTCTGCATGACCCGGGCTGTTTAATATCAGAAATAGCTGACGTTCTCACGACGGACTGACAACATTTGTCAAAAATCGATGCAATTTTCTTTTCATGCCGTATTTTGCTTGTGGATTTGCTCAACAACTACTTTACGGTTCTCAATCTATACTTTTAACCCCTTGGCTGTCAGTGATCACGAATTCTGCGTCTGAAACGACCACACACTGACCGATATTCGAGTGAAGAACACAGATATAAATGGCACAAAACACAGATATAAACGGGACAAAATTAAGCATACAGAAAACAGGACTAACAAGCTACAGAGGTAAATCCTCACGAGCCGCCGCGACAGCCGGGGCTTGTGAGAGTTTATGTCTCTTGCAGCTTCCGCCTTGCCCCGGCAGTTAAAGGGTTAACCCTTGGACTGCTACTGACGATACCGCTAGGCGGAAATGGCGCGTAACTACGCGTCTTTTCCGCTGGGCGGTATTCGTCAGTAGCCGTGAAGGGGTCAGGCTAATCCACACTTCGAGACCGCCGTCTTTTCGCGTCTTTTCTGCTGAGCGGTATCCGCAGTGACAGTCACGGAGTTAACTCTCCTTTATAGACGGTCTTTATGACTCGTTAACCCATTTAGCCCCGGCGCACTACAGCAGGAGATGGATCGACCTTGATAATTCATGGGTAGCCGCCAGATCAGCTTGGCGTCGTCGGGCGCCAAGCTAATCTGGCGCTACCTTTGAATTATCATGGTCGATCCATTTCCTGCAACTGGTACATGCGCGATTCGGGTGTTTTATTGTATTGCGTGTATTTCACATCAGAATTTTGTGCGGGGCTGTATTTTCGTGCTGCAATAGAACCTGTTTTGAGCGACCGTCCTTGCGAAAGACCACCTGTCATTGAAGACACTTATTCAGGCGGCAGTAGATACCTGAATGCGGGTCTTTAATGACAGGTGACACTTTGGGCCTTCCAAGAACCTGTCTTTAAAACGTTTTTCTTGCAACAATAGGTAGTTGCTCAAAACAGGTGTTACTGTTTCCGACCAGTACAGCAGAAAATAGACAGACCGTGACAGTAGAAAGATAGTGTCTGATAAGTTTATCTTTATTGGTTTTCGGAAAGGTAGATGTACGACAGACCATTTTGTTAAACTCACAAATAACATTAAACAACAATTTTCAAGAAGAAAAAGTATATTAGCAACCTTTTTTGACGTAAAAAAGGCTTATGATAGTGTTTGGCATGCTAGATTATTATACAAAATAAAACAGATTGGCATAACCGGGTTTATGTATGAGTATATTAAAAGCTTTTTGTCTGAAAGATTTGTCTGCACCAAAGTTGGTAAAAGTTATTCAACCTTTAAGAAAATAGATATGGGTATTCCGCAGGGATCAATAATTTCACCCTTTTTATTCACTGTGTTAATTTACGACCTCCCAAAATCTCTCTCACAGGACACAACTGTGGTACAATATGCAGATGATATTGCTATATGGATAAACACTAATCTCAGAAAACGTACCCCAAAAGACTCGTAGATTGCGTTGAAAAAATTTATCAGATTGAATTAGACAAATTATCAAACTATATGAAAGAAAATGGCCTAGAACTATCTGGGGAAAAACATGTCTAATGCTTTTCAATAATGGGAAAGTGCTAAAACATTACCTAAATTATCCCTAAACGGGACGCCTTTAAACTACCAACAGTGTGTAAAGTTTTAGGAGTACGTTTTACATCAAACTTATCTTGGAGAATTCATATTGAAGCCATATTAAATAAGGCAAGAAAAAGACTTAACTTGTTAAAAATTATAAACTCACAACCATGGAGTCAGGACATTAAAACTGTTTTACACCTTGGTACATCTTTAGTTCGATCAACACTTAAATATGGTCAGGAAGTCTACTTTACTGCCCCAGCTACACTTCTACAGAAGCTGCAAAGCATTGATAGTAAAGCAGTTAAATTAGCCCTTGGAGTGCCAGTTCATACTAATACTGTAAAAACCTACAAAGAAGCAGGTATTCTGTCTTTATCTGACCAACGTAAATTAGCAACTGTAAAATACATTGTCCGAAGCTTGTCCGTCAAAAATTCAGTACGAGAAGACATATTTTTAGACGCAGATGTGGATTTCCCGAAGAGGGCGCAAACAATCTCGTATCTTTTACCTATACGTAATTATGTCAAAGATGCTATAGAAAACTGCAATATAGATATCGTCTATTCCCGTTTTACCAATAACACCTACTATACCTCTGTGGGAACATATTAATGCTACTTTCGTTATAGATTACACAGATTTGAAAAAAGATGAGGATGAGTAAATTTAGTGAAAGAAAAATTAAAGACAACATATTTTAAACATTTGAAAATTTTCACAGATTCTGTCTTAGATTCTTCAGACTGTGGTGCAGGCTTTGTTATTCCAGGTCTCAAAGTGAAGAAATCTTTTTATCTCGGTAGAGGATTTTCTATATTTACGTCTGAACTGTATGCGATTCTCATGGCACTAAATTTTATTCAACTTATACCTTATGATATATTTAACAGTTTGATTTGTGTCGATTCTAAATCTGTCCTATATAGTCTAAAAAGCTGGGATTGTAACACTAGAAAAGACTTAGTATATGAAATAAAACATATTATGAGCTGTATTATGTCCAGAGGAATAGGGATTGATTTTATTTGGATACCCTCACACTGCGGAATTTATTGGAATGAAATTTGTGACAGACAAGCAAAAAAGGGAGCTATAAATAGAGAAAACTCAGCAGTTTGTAATAATATGCAATTATCTCTACATGAAAAGTACTCTTTGCTAAACAGTTTTTTTTTTCAAAACGATGATATGAAATATACTTATCATGTTCCACCTTGTTCAAGAAAAACAGATTCATTGATATACAAGTTAAGACTAAATTCTTGGAAAACAAAATTCGCAAAAGACATCAAATGCGGGTGCTTAAGCCCCATCTCTGTTAAACATTTAATCTGTGAGTGTCATATTACAATGAATCTGTTGACAAAAAATAACATAACAGTTGATCACTTAGCAGAAAATATGTATGACATCTTACATAGAAATATTGCAATTCCAATAGTTAATATCATAATTCATAGTCCTGGTGGGCAAACTATTATAATAAGTAATTTGTGTGTGGTTGGATGTTAATTATTGCTATTCTTTGATATTCACAAGTTGTGTGTTTGGTTGTTGATTTTTTTGTTGGTCTAATATCACCAATGTGTGAAAAGACGTTAACTCATTCTACCCCAGACACACCACAGCAAAGTAAGGATCGACCATGATAGTTCAAGGGTGATGCCAGAATAGCTTGGCGCCTATGGGCGCCAAGCTATTCTGGCATCACCCTTGAACTATCATGGTTGATCTGTGTCCTGCACTGCAATACAGTCTTCAGAGGACCAGGGCAAAATTTGGAGATTTCGGTGATGGGGTAATGAGTTAAATAAAATCCGGATCCGGATCCTGTCTGATAACCCATAAAGCCCTGAAATGCTACGACGGGTTGTGGATGGACCGTGATTGCCTCAGATATTGAGAAAACAGGTTTTGGGGTGAAGGGATAGAATTTCAGCCAAGGATATCGAGCGGCTTCAATTTGCTTCCGGGATTCTGAGGAAGGAAGGCCATCTATCTCCTATGAGCTTCGTCATGTATGGAACACAAACGTTGCTTGTCAGCTACAAAGATGAAACCCTATAAGTTCCCGTGGGCTGCTAAGGTTGCTGCCGATCTATGCCTCTCCAAAGATGAAAAATATTGCATGTTGCCTCATTACTTCCCGAGGATGAAATTACCCTCTTTTGAGGCCTACATCACAGTTCTGGAGACATATCGGCCATGCCGGACAGTTCAAGGGTGGTGTCAGAATAGCTTGGCGCCTGTAGGCGCCAAGCTGTTCTGACATCACCCTTAAACTGTCATGTGATGCAAACCTCAAAGGATACTCAAAAACTTTGACAATTTTATCCTCAGGATGTTATGAGATAAGCTAACAGACGTGTCGATGGCACCAAACTAACAATGTATCGAAGAACCCAACGGACAAAGAAACACGCTTAGAAATGCCAGTTACGACACAATTTAATAATATTTTCAAAATAGACAAACAAGTATAGAATTCAGTCGCTACTTATCTAGTGGGGTTGAAGAATCAAGGTTGTCACTGCCATTTCTAAGCGTGTTTCTTTTTCCGTTGGGTTCTTCTCTGCATTTTAAAGCTTGGCAGCCATCTTTCTTTTGTCTGGATTTAACAATGTATTGTTTTATGGAGCTATTCTTTCAACACAATGTGTCTTTTTCTCCCATCAAAGCCCACAGCAATGGTTCAATACAAACCCATACGTCTGGTGGATGGCTCAGAGGCCACTCTTTACTTCTGTTCTTTACTTCTGTTTGTTAGACTATACAACCTTACAATAGTGCATGCCTCTTTCACTCGTGTATGCGTACGACAATGCTAATGGCTCAATAAATCTGTACCTCTTGTAGATGAAAGAGACCGCTGTTTGCTTGTTATTTTTCTTTTGTTCGGTACAATAAACACACAGCCTTTAACACATTACGCCCTAGAAATTACATCCCCCAAATTAAAAGTTGTCGTCTGTAGACTACATCAGGTACGGTTAAAGAGATAGTTCGACCATGGTAGTCAAGGGTGGTGCCAGGATAGCTTGGCGCCAAGGGGCGCCAAGCTATTCTGGCACCACCCTTGAACTGCCATGGTCGATCCAGTGTGTCGTGGCTAAATGGGTTATAACAGTGCCCAGTCTTTCTCCCATCAAAAGCCCGCGTAAAGTTAATTTATTTTCAACGTCTTCGCATCTCTCAAATCAATGCACTTAGCGCCATCGGTGAATGGGATGGATGAATTATTTAGTCTGTGTCCCCGGCTCAGTCTCTGACGTCACGCCTTTCGGTTTCAGCGCCATCTGCAGGGAGACCGGCCGTGACAGGCTAAGGCTACTGATCATTTTTGCCTCGATCCGCGGCAGCTCAAGGGTAATGCCTAACCAGCTTGACGCCTGCGCAGTCGCGGATTTGGTCAGGCGATATCCCTGACCCGCCATGATCAATAAATCATTTGCGACTAGTGACTGACTGGTTGAAGAAGACGAAATTTAAATTGTGGGTCATTTTTGGCCTTGTGGTTGAAAGGTTCACCGAGTACATCCTTAATTTATATGTTGCTCCTTTTCCTCACCTTACAGAAAATCTGCGGTCTTCTATCCCTGGCTCATTACCTCGTACGGCCTCCTTTCTTTTTTTTTATTTTATTTTTTTTTTATTTTAAACACTGTATTGTCAGTGTAAGAATCACATTGTGCACTGACGAGCAAAAGAAATGCGATTTTTTTTGGAATCATCGGAAACACTTTAGTCTAGCCAAAAATGTCGCATTTGTTTTGCTCGTCAGTGTAAGTAGAAGAGCAGACGACAAAGAAACGAGATGGGATAGACAGGACAAGGTATTAACCCCATCATCGCCAAGAATAAAATTTTAGCCAAAGACAGAGAAAGAAGGAAATGTTGTAGAAGAATAAGAGCAACTTCAGAATTATTTAACACACGGTATTGTCAGTGTATAAAATTACATTGTAGTAGAAGAGTAGACGACAAAGAAACGAGGTGGGAAAGACAAGGCAAGATATTAATCCCATTACTGCCAAGATTTAAATTGTAGCCCAAGACGAAGAAATAATTAAAAAAAAAAAACTAAAAAAAAACTTTGTAGAAGAATGGGAACAATTTCAGACATTAACACTTAACATTGTGGACGAAGACCGCAGATTTTCCGAGAGGTGAGAAATTCAGAACAGAGACGGTGAAGGTGAAGAAAATGTATTCAGTAGTCATCCAAGCCGTACAGGCGAGAAAGTGTGTTCAAATCCCTCATCAGCATCTCTGTTGCAATATGACGAGAGACAGGAAGGACATTTCGTGGCAGGTTTCATTGACAATGAAAGTGTCTCTTTACTCAACACTGAGTAAAGAGACACATTCATTGTCAAGGAAACCTGGGCTTTCTGTCCTTTGCCAAATTAGGGCAGTCTACAGGGGCTCATGAGGTTCTACGCCTCTTGCCGTTGGTTCACTTTTTCTTAGCAGAAGGGGTGAACTCGTGCAGCCGCGAGGCCGCAGTTCTTGAAGTTGATAGTTTTCCCCTAAAGACTGTATTACACAGATCAAGAGACACGATCGACCAGGATAGTTCAAGGGTGGTGCTAGAATAGCTTGGCGCCGACAGGCGTCAAGCTATTCTGGCACCACACTTGAACTATCGTCGTCGATCCACATCTTGTTGCAGTGTCAGGGCTGAATGGGTTAAACACAGCAAAACGAAGTTATCCTCGCGGCGGTGTAAAACGTAAACAGTCTCGTCAATAAGGTTAGCGGATCGATACGGACCCTGAGTCCCACTGTTGGGGACTGTAGGCTGAGTTTCGCTTCTCGAGCCACAGAGCACATTACCATAAAAGACAGGACCAGGAGAAGCTCTTCGAGTTAAGACCCGTGACCTCGACTCTTTACCCCTTCACTGCCACAGTACGTAAGCTGCACGTTTTTTTAAAAAAAAAAATTTATGTTGGTTGGCTCAACGACCAAAAAAAGCCAACACCATCTAAGAAACATGGATACAAACTGGTCACAGCAAGAGGCATAGATCCTCATGAGCCCCCGCAGTCGCGGGGGCACATGAGGATCTATGCCTCTCGCGGTTGAATCGCGTTCACTTTATTCTCGGTAGTGATGGGGTTGAGTTTGAAATAAGTACCAGGGTCAGGGGGCTGAACCCCCTTAAGTTTCATGGTTCTATGTCCAAAGTAGAGCATTCAAAGAAAGTCTGAACGGGATATGAGGTCCGTCGAGAATGCTACGAAATGCCAAATCCACATAAAAGAAAATGGCTGCCATGCGTGTAAACCGCAAAGAAAATCCCAAACAGAGAAAGAAACACGCTTTAAAAGACAATTACAACACACTTGTGTTGTCGTTTCTGTGCGTGTTCCTCTCTTAGTTGGGATTCTCTGTGTATCAAATGCCCCAGAGCAGCGAGTCTACTGATCATTGCGATAAGCCAACCAGCAACCCGTTAACTGAACTATCTGAAAGACGAGGTAGATAACCAATCAGACACTCGAGAAGAACTGAAATGTATGCCGGTAAGCACAGGTCTGACATCACAGACTGGCCGACAAATATAACAGACATCAATGACAGACGGACAACAGTGATCGATCAAAGTTGAAAGCAGCAGTAGGCCTGTGGATTTTTTAAAGCCTTTGAAGTTTGCTTTGTTTTCTGCTAATTAGCTTCTTTCCTTTTTTAAATTGATGTCACGATGCTTACATATCCTGCTTGAAAGGGAGAGCACACGATTTACAGCCAAAAACATGGGAATCTACTCAAAACGAAAAGACAGAGAAAGAAATTTGCTGTTTAAAGAAGCCAGCCATAACAAATTCGCACTGAAAACGCAAAGGTGGATAGGAGGCCATTATAGTTCAGGGATAGTCCGTGTTCAGGCTCACCGGTAATTGGATGTCTTGTCCTTTTCTAAATTAGAGCAGATCTGCAATGACTCATGAGGCTCTACTGTCTCTTGCCGTTGGGTGGTCGTGTTCACTTTTTTATCGAGAAAAAAGGAACTCAAACCAACTACAAGAGACATAGAGCCTCATGAGCCCCCGCAACTGCGGGGGCTCACGAGGATCTATGTCTCTTGCCAAGACCAACGATGTTCCTTGAACCTTCGTGACTTATGACCGTTGAATGAACGATTTCCAAACGATATATATATATATATATATATATATATATATATATATATATATATATATATTATATATATATATATATATATATATATATATATATATATATATATATATATATATATATATATATATATATATATATATATATATATATATATATAAAAGGTCCAAGGAACATCGTATATTGAGGGCATATACAGGGCCTAAATGTTAACTCATTCGAGACGTGCTGTGCATACGGATACGCGGCTTAATGCCCGTCCCGAATGTGTTAGGAAATGCGTATTTCTTAGTATAGGCCGGCGTTAGTCAGTACCACAGGCAATAAATACCTCATGAAAGCGAGTGGCCATCGCTTAAGCCAGAGAGGGGAAGCGCCAGACAATAGCGGTCTTTCTCCATCTTTTCACTCAAGTTTGTTCAGCGTCGACATATCCCTTCCTGTCTAGCAGAAGACGAAACCTGTAAATGCCGAGAAAAAGTGAACGCTACCCAACTGCAATAGGCATAGATCCTCATGAACCCCCGCATTCGTGGGGTTCATGAGGATCTATGCCTCTTGCTAGCTTCATTCATATTTATATGCCCCAGGCAAGATAGGTCATGATCATACAGGAGCGAGTCAGCGACGCGATCTTTTCAGAAATACATCATTTTGGGGACATAAATGGAACCGACCTATTTCAGGTTAAAGTAAACATTCTCATGAACCACCGCAGTCGATCTGGCTCATGAGAATCTTTGCGTATTGCAGATGGATAGTGGACCCACTTTACGAACTGTCTTGGAATTTAGTCTGGGTGACGGACAGTGAGTATGCCGTGTTTGCCATAGTGGGCTAAAAAGGACAGACTGAGGTAGGAATCAATGTCTTGCATGTTGTACGTCAGACAGCTAGCTCCGTCCTTCTGCAAGTACCATAGATTCACATGAGCCTCCTGCGACTGCAGGATCCTATGTGGATGTATGTCTATGCCTCTCGCTGGCCGAGAATGGCTTCAGCCGTGCCTCAGATTAGGGGAGTTACTCCTGGTGTTATACGTACTATTAAAGGTATTTGGAAATCTGTCGTTATTTGACACACACACACACACACACACACACACACACACACACACACACACACACACACACACACACACACACACACACACACACACACACACACACACACACACACATTTTAAAAAAAAAACTAAAAAAAACACGAAAAAAAAAAAACCCAACCCCAAAACAACCCAGTATGTCCATTTTGATAAAAGTGAGATTTTCGTTGTTATACAATGAAAATCTCGCTTTTCTAAAAAAATGGACTTACTGGCTTTTGCCAAATCAGTACTTACTTACGCCTGTCACCCCTCCCCGGGTATAGGCCGTCGACGAGAGACCTCCAGCAACTCCTGTCCTGTGCTTCTCCTTCGATTTTACTCTAGGTGGTTCCCAGTCTCTTGATGTCTGCTTGGAGGTCTCGACGCCAGGTGTTTCTCGGCCTGCCTCTTTTCCTCTTTTCCATGGGGGTTCCGTGCCTAGTGATACTGGAAGCTGGCTTTCTCAGACTGTGACCAATCCATCCCCATCTTCTTCGCCCAATTTCATTCTCTGCTGTTATCTGCTCTGTTCTCTCCCAGAGTCTGACGTTGCTGATCTTCTCTGGTCACTGGATTTTTAAGATTCTTCTAAGGCAACTGTTTATGAAGATCTGGACTCTGTTGACTGTGGTTTTTGTCAACCTCCAATTTTCTGCTCCATATAGGAGAACTGCTTTTACGTTGGAGTTGAAAATCCGGACTTTGGTGTGTTGTGACAGCTCTCTGGAACTCCACACTTTTTTTCAACTGGAGAAAGGCTGCTCTGGCTTTACCGATTCGTGCTCTGACATCTGCATAAGTGCCGCCTTTTTTGTCGATGATGCTCACGAGATAGGTGAAGGACTCCACCTCCTCCAACGGGGTGCCAGCAAGCAAGACTGGTTCTTCCCTGGTTGCGTTCAGCCTCATTGTCTTTGTTTTCTGTTTGTGGATGTTGAGGTCCACTTGGGACGAGATATCAGCAAGCCTCGTGGTCTTGTCCTGCATTTGTTGATGAGTGTGGGACAGTAAAGCCAAGTCGTCTGCAAAATCGAGGTCGTCAAGCTGTGTCCACAGTGTCCACTGTATTCCGCTTCTTCTCTGCTCTGTGGTCCTCTTCATGACCCAGTCTATGGCCAGTAGGAAGAGGAACGGAGACAGCAAACACCCCTCCCTGACACCGGTTCTGACCTGGAGCTCCCTGGTGAACTGCCCTTCGTGGATCACGCGACGTGTCATGCCATCGTAGCTGCTCTTGATCAGGCAGACGAGCTTTGTGGGTACACCGTAGTGTCGTAGGAGTTTCCACAGAGTCTCTCGGTCCACGCTGTCAGCCAAATCAGTTCGGCAGAAATATAGTATGGTATACGAAACCACCCAGAACCTTTCACCTGGCCATGCAATCTATAGACTTAACTCCTTCAAGACGAGCAGCATCTGGACACGCGGTGTTAACCCCTGGCAGAGCAAGACGAACGCTACCCAGCTGCATGAGGGATAAACTCTCAAGAGTCCCCGCAGTGGCGGGGGCTCATGAGGATTATCTCTCTTGTTAGTCCTATGTTCTTTATACCTATTTCAGTTTGCCCCAGTTTTGTCCCAGTGATTCCTACACTGACAGTACAGTGTTCTTAACGCGAATGTCGGTCAGTGGGCAGTCGTTTTA
Organism: Semisulcospira habei; assembly: GCA_036245525.1. Lineage (NCBI taxonomy): Eukaryota > Metazoa > Mollusca > Gastropoda > Semisulcospiridae > Semisulcospira > Semisulcospira habei. The sequence goes on along the minus strand of BTPG01000006.1, from coordinate 171,972,792 downwards.
GGCGTCGAATTCGTGATCACTGGCAGCAAAGGGGTTAAGCCGAACGCAGCTCATCTCGATTGTGGCTTCTCTTAGTTTGGTCTGAAAAAGTCTCAGGTTGGGCTGATGCAGTTCTGCAGGCAAGAGCTTAGAGTCCCGCAAACCCTTGACTCTGCAAGTCTCAACAGGACCTGCGTGCAGCTTGTTGGACTAATGGGCGACTGTTCGCAGTGTCATTCGAGACGGTCTGCATCCATATACGCAGCAACAAGCCGCGTATGCGTATGCGGCACGTCTCGAATGTGTTAAGGTGAACTTGGTGAACTGAACACAGCTAGCCAAGGACTATGATGCTCATTGACGTCCAGCACAGGCGTCCAGGGTGATCGTTGCGTAATTGGTCACGGTGATAAGAGGTGACCAACGATCATCCCATGCCTGTGACTTCCAGCGCCATCTGAGTCTAGCTCATATACACAGACTTTCTTTCTGTCAGCCATGGATTGCTGACCTATTTAACCCCACGGACGCATATCCCAAATTTACTTAACGACTCTGTACCAGTTGCAGAGGACGGACCGACCATGCTAACTGAATGGTTGTGCCAGATGAGCTTGACGCCTGGAGGCGCCAAGCTCATCTAGCACCGCCTACGATCAGAATAAGGCATGGTCAGTCCTATCTCCTGCCGTGGGGCGTTGGGGCTCAATGGCTTATAATTAGGTCCATTGTGTTGTTTTTAGTTCGGGGTTTAACGTCCACGGCATCGGAGTGATAATGGACGGCTCTAACGGGCGGGTTATCGGGAAAACAGGGACAGCTATTGCTAATGAAGTACAACCTGAACACTGATCAATTCAGCAGCACTGCAACTGTGCCACGTTGATTTACCAGCACCTTATAACGGACATCCTATCTGAACGATCCCGTCGTTTTTCCTGGTTCTGCTAGGTGTACGGGTAAGGGCTATATATAGAGTCTTAGATTTACACCCGTTGACAAACTGTATTTGAGGATGTATATGGGGCCGATTGAATCAAACAAGAAGCATAGATCGCATGTGCCCCTGCTACTAGCAGGGCCGCATGCTATTCCATGCTACTTTCACACGTTAGAACTGGGCTGACTTATATAAACCTGGGTCCGTCAGTAACCAGGCTCGTCTTAATTGCCTGGGGTTTACTGAGTCAACACTTCGTTGGCATGCAGGTTGTAGCCAAGATGCAAATGCCTCTGCTATACTTGTCATCTTTGTGTGTACATGCTTTCATAGGAAAGCACTCACGGAGTGTCGTGGGAAAAGAAAACACTCTCCTGCGTACAAATAGGCATGCTTTATTTTTACTGGCTAACCGGTCCGATGCGTAATGTTTTCCATGACATCTGCCCCAGGAAGGCAAAAAGACAGTCCAGTTTTTGTGAGGAGGATTTTCATTACATTACGTCATTAATCTATTATTTGTAATAACAGATTCATGATTACGTATAATGAAATTTTCGCTTCTCAGTTTTGACAAAAATGGACTTGCTGTCTTTTGCTTTCCTAGGGCCACACTGGTTACCCCATACTGATCCGCTAGCCATGTGTAGCGTAGCCAGGGAGCCGAGGTAACCTAGCATTTGAGTCTATCTTGCGTCACTGAACAGCAAAACGCACCACCGTCAGTACGTCACGGCTTGCCGTGACCTGTGATCGTCAGTGCAGGGCCTTCAGTGTGTACATGTGTCTGCCCAAGGTCTTTTGGCTTCTATTTCTTGAAGTGGGCGCTACAGCCGTGCTCACATCTCTGTCCAGCGTGTATATGTCCGCTGGGAAATTATCTGTAGGAAAGAAATGCACTCAAGAGCATTGTGTCTGACCGGAGACGAGACTAGAGACAAAGGGCATTTCCGCAATGGACAAAGGCCATCGGGCCGATGTCGGACACAATCGGCCCGCGCACCTCCGGCGTCAGCCCGATGACCTTATGCGCACTGAGAAACATTTAAGTACATTCTTTGTTTCTGGTGTGAGGCGATCGGACGCAAGCGCGTGAAAATACCAGTACATATTCTGGATCTGGGGGACCTGTCCTAATTTACTCCAATCAAGTAGCGTAGGAACCGCAGGGGAGGTTGGAAAGGGGAGGGGGTGTAGTTGTGGGGGTGGGGGGGAGGGGGGGGGAAGAGTGTCAGGTCAGTCATAACTCCCCTCTCGTCATGAAAACAAATTGTGAAAGGACAAGCTACGGAGACTATTTTATCACTATCATGTACAGGGGTAAACGCAGATGTCTCTTTTAGAGCTAACGTAGAAAGTAGCAGTTACAAAACACACACACACACACACACACACACACACACACACACACACACACACACACACACACACACACACACACACACACACACACACAAACCAAAAAAAACAAGCATCAACAATACCCAGCTCCCCTCCCCCCAGTCCCCCCTCCCCCCCCCCCCCAAGAAAAAAACGGGGGGGGGGGGGGAGGGGGTGGAAGGAGAGAAGGGCACATTAATTCTGTTCTATGAAACTATTCACCGTTCATGTTAATTTCCAGTTAACGTTGAGCCGATACATACGCAGTTTGGGGACTCTTTAGAACCCACAAAAGAGAGATTTGTCAAAGTGCCCGAAAATCTATCCGAAAACCAAAGTAATCACAGGCATGACTCATTGGACAAGTTCACGTCCAGTCTCTAGCACATACAGAATCACAGCAGTGGGTAGGAGTGAGGGAAAAGAAGGAAATTCTCGAAGAAAAGAAGTCAACAGGTCGGAAAGGCAAAGCTGAACACTCTATAACTCATTCAAGACGCCCCACACCAATAGCTGCGGAAGTGTCGTACAGCGTTGCCGCAGGCAGCGCTATACGATACTTTCGCAGCTATTGATGTTAGGTACCTTGGATGAGTTAATGTCGTTTTATGTTGTTAAATTTCCACTTGCATTGACGTAGGATCAAGGGTCCAGGCATGGTGTGGCGTGCATTCAGTACATCCTCTGTGCAGGGTTTGGTCAGAGTGTCCTTTGTGTGTACCATTTCCCTGTCGTTTGTGCCACGAGACTTGGCCATACCTCCCCAGGAAAAAAAAAAAGCTTCGTACTCCCCTGCGAACCAATTAACTTCCTCAAG